>JAQPPZ010006159.1:0-69328 GCA_028583015.1 Wollemia nobilis | reverse complement strand
GAATTTGCATAGTTGGAATCTATTCCAACGGGTCTCCAATCTAGGCAGAAGCGTGTCTATGTCGTTGGGACCCTCCTCCGTTGGATATCTCCCAAATTGGGATGATCTCCAACCTCCTACCTACTCCCCCTAAGCCTATTTAATCTCTAATATTTTCCCTCCCCAACCCCTGGCTGAAATTTTCTGCAAAGTGAATCCCTCTACATTAGAACATCCTAATCTTGCATTTGCACTAGTTCCACATTGATTTTATTGCAGGTACATCATTGTTTTTCAGCTGGAGCCAGCATCCATCGTCGTCGACGAACCTATTCAGATCGGAGGCGATCCCGTCAAATGCGAGACGATTTCGTACTGATGCGAGACGATCTCGACTGCAGTCCACATCGAGGCAATCAGTGCCTGGAGTTTGCTTTTATCAACTCTGTTTCTGTCATTTTATTCTATAAATTAGATTATTTATTCAGTTTTTATGTTATTTTGCATTTGGAGTTCACCCATTTAGCTTAGATTGCATGCTAAGTTCATGATCTGCTATTAAAGTACAGTAATTGGCTTTAAATTTTGTTCTTAAATATTGTTTAGTATTCATATTGCTATTTGGTGTAATTTGCCTCTGTTAGCACAATAGAATTTCTTGTATTTTGCATCTATTTTTTGTCTTGCAGGTCTCTGGCGAATTCGTCTGACAAATTCATCAGATCTCGGATGAATCTGTCAGTCTCAGATGATTCTATCATATTACAGATGATTCTATCAGATTACAGGTGATCCAGACTGCTTCAAACGTTAGAATCTTCTGCAGACATCCGGATTAGGTATTTTTCATTGTCATTCTGTAAAATTCTCTGTTTTTTGCTTTCAAATTTGTTTGTTGTATTCATGAAAGTTGCATTTTCATGTAGTTTTAATTTAGATTCATTCAGCCAAACCTAGGATATGAATTCTTAAGGTTAAAACGAACTCATCAAACACATTCCAAAACCTAGGCATGGAAACTGTCGCTAAATGTTTCCTGGTGAACCCACCATCCATCGAAAAATCATCAAAATACACCTCCCTTGAGAGACAGGACCTTCGCAAAGTCCTCTCAATCCGAGGTATCGCGACATCCTTTTCCCATCCTCCTTCCAGGCGCGGATCCTATAGCCTGAAGGTAGGGATGCAAAAAATTTGGAGCGATACACATACCATTCAAGTTTAGCTAGATAAGTGGCAACAAGATCTTTGTAGGCTTTCATCATAGGACATCAACATTGAAAGAGTCCCTTAACCTGGTTAACTATGAGCAGATAATTGCCAAAAATGTTCATTCTTTTAATACCCATGGTGATGGTTTTGTGGAGGCCTAGAAGTAGGGCTTCGTATTCAGCATTATTGTTGGTGCATGGAAAGTTTAACTTGAATGACAAGGGCATTGGAGCTCCTTGTGGCATGAAAAACACTATTCTTGCACCACCCCCTTGCTCACACTTTGAACCATCAAAGAATAATGTCATATCAGCATTATTCTTTGGTTCCTCAAGTTCTAGAGCTTTAGATATTATGAAGACTACATCATTAGGAAGCTCAATGGTTAGAGGCCTACTATTGGACAGTGTTGCCTCAACCATTTGATCAGCTATGACTTGTCCCTTGATGGAATTTTGGCTGATGAATTGCAAATAGAATTCTATCAATAGCATGATCCACTTTGCAGTATGTGTGTTATGATATGTCTCACTCATCATGTACTACAAAATATTCTATTTCGATATAACATATGTTGTATGACTTAGCATGTAATGCCATAATTTACTGGTAGCGAACACTACTGCTAAAATTTTTTTTTCAACATATTCATATCCTGATTCATAACTCACCAAAGTGTGACTGATGTAATATATGACTTGCTCTTTGCCTTGCACATTCTTTTGGGCTAACATGGTCCCTAATGCAAATTCGGTTGCCGATATATATAGAAAAAAGGCTCATCTAGCCTTGGTGGAGCTAGTACTGGCAGCATTGTCAGGTATTTCTTAATCTCAACAAAGGCTTCTTGGCAGTCCTTGTCCCAATAAAATGGAACCCCCTTGTGCAGTAGTCGATTCATGGGTCGACACTTATCTGATAATTAAGCGATGAATCGCTTTATGGATGCTATTTTGCCCTAAAGACTTCTTAGTTCTCTGATATTAGTGAGAGGACGCATCTCTAGAACAGTCATGACCTTTGCTAGGTCTACTTCGATGCCTCACTTAGAAACGATGAATCCCAAGAGTCTACTTGAAGTTATGCCAAATACACACTTCTTAGGATTCATCTTGACATTGTGCTCTATCAAGCGATCAAAGACCTTCCTTAAGACCTATGCATGCTCAGCTCGTAGCAACGACTTAGCTAGTAATTCATCAATATAATATTCTAATATTTTATGCATATAGTCATGAAAAATATATGTCATAACTCATTGATATGTGGCACTAGCATTTTTAATACTGAATGGCATAACTTTGTAGCAAAATGTCCCCCATGGCATTATGAACACGGTTTTATGCTAATATTCAGGTTTAATCCGAATTTGGTTATCCATAGAAAAACCATCCATAAAGGAGAGCATTTCGTGACCTACAATCGCATCTACCAGAGCATCGATATTTGGCAATAGAAATGAATCTTTGGGTGTTGCCTTGTTGAGATCTCTAAAATCCGTACAAATACTGACCCTTCCATATAGATTTCCTATGGGTACCATATTGGAAACCCACTCCGAATAATCGATGGAGATGATGAACTCTACGTCCAACAGTTTTTGCAACTTGTATTTTACTATTAAGGCTACTATTGGATGCATATTTCTAAGTTTTTCTTGATGGGCTTCTTCGACAGATCTAGCAAAATGTTATGAGTAACAAATTTTAGATCTAAACCCAACATGTCTTTGTAAGTCCAAGAAAAGATATCAGGTCTCTATTTCAGTAGAGGGATGATGCTATCATGCTCATTTGGAGTGAGACTCTCTCTAAATCTAACCTTATTTGGATTGGTGGGATATTTACTGATATCCACCTTGAAGGTTTTCTCTATTGACATATGTGATCCCTCCTCAATCTGGTGAGGTGTAGGAATCAAATGGATGTCTTTAGCCAGGTTCACATGTTCCTCTTGGGAAGCATTCTTGGTGTGACAAAAATCATGAGCGTAGCCTGATGCAAAATGAAATGGTTGCAGTATTTCTTCATTTGGCAAGAAATATTTAGGTTGGACTAGTGAATCAACATGATCCCAATCGATAGCATCCATGTTAAATGTAGTGGTTTGGATGGATCTGCTGGATTGTGGAGTGGAGTGGTCAAATTGATAGAGACCATGTTGATGGAATGGAATTAATCTCCAAAACCACATGGATATAACTCTATCTTTGAAGCGTAGCTTTCATACCCAAGATCTGGTTTGGATGGTACGGGCATAAATAGATCCTATTTTTGGTATGCCTATATAACTGGATCATCCCAGTGCACTAGCTGAAGAACACAAGCTTATACTGAGAGGGGGGGTGAACAGTATAAGACCGCTTTCTACTTTTTCTTTCGATTCAACTTGCAGTTCAAAATTATGCAGTGAATATATAACAGTATCAAAAAAGAAATCAAAGCAATGCACAGAATATCATCCACAATAGAGACACAACAATTTACGTGGTTCACCCAACGCGGGCTACTCCACGGATAAAATTTTTACTAAATTTTATCACCTCAAATTCTGGGAAACATGTCCCGATTACAAAGTTTATGGGCACCAACCCAAAGGAGATACCTTCCCCTAGCTCTGCTTAATCTGGTGATCCTCTAGAAAACCTCTGCCTCTGCAGCCCTTAGCAAGTGGAACTCTATCCACAGAAGACACCTGTCTTCCCTGCTCTGGCTGGAGACCTCTGTCCTCAACTCTATCACCGCACAGTCGGTCCTCTTATCTGCACCAAAACATAGTCCTTCGATCTGGCACTATTGTCCTCGAACTTGCACCTCTGCGCAATTACAACACTTGATCAAATATCCACTTATGCACCTCTGTGCAAACACAATAGCAATGTCTTCGCACACTCTGCTCTTCGACGATCGAACTTCTCCCTGCACTCTGCTTCTATGAAAGTCGCACTTCGAACGCACACTTGATCGATGCACAAACTATTCAAACAACCCTCCTTTTATAGAGTAAGATTCAAGATCATTACATTCAATCTTAGTCGGCTGTTACTCTTCAACAACGTCGACTGCAAAACCCTGCATTGCGTCGGCCCAGATTTTAACTTTGTCGGCTCAAAGTTAACTCTGTCCTTCAACCACCTCTGGTTCTGTAGCTGTCCCTGCGAAACTACAACATGTCACGATATCATGACATTTTTACAGCCGTACACCTTCTATAGCCTGTTGTCGCGAAATCGTGACACCTTGGCCTTTGTCGACTTCCTTTGTGCTTCTGTCGTGAAATCGTGACACCTTTGCCTCTTGTTGACGTCATCTCACTTCTGTCATGAAATCGTGACACTTTAGTCTTCATGGCCTTCCTCTCAGCTTTTGTCGCGAAATCATGACACATCTGCTTCTGCTGACGTCATCTGCAACTCTGTCGTGAAATCATGATGCTTTCGTTGCCTTAAGCTCTTTTATGCCAAATGGAACATGTCATGAAATCATGACGCTTTCACCTTTGAGCTCTTCCTTCTTCAATTCATCATGAAATCATGACGCTTCTTCTTTAAGACTTGCTAACTATTTGTCATGAAATCGTGACACTTTCTCCAGCTGAATGCTACCAACTCAACCTGTCGCGAAATCATGACACTTTTGCATCCGTACAACTTCTTTGTAGCTGTCGTGAAATCGTGACGCTTCTTAAAGCTTTCTCTTCTGTCATGAAATCGTGACACTTCTTTACTTTTCTTTGTATGAAATCGTGACGCTTCTCCTTTAAGCTCTTCCCTTTCTCATGTCATGAAATCGTGACATTTTACATGTAACTTTCTCTCTCTTCGAACTTGTCATGAAATCACGACAGTTCTTTTTGTGGACTCTCTCTTCAGCATCATGTCGTGAAATCGTGACACTTTTCCTTCTCTGCCTTCCTGCACTTTTTGAGTCATGAAAATGCGACATGTCGTGAAATCGTGACACTTTCCATCTGCTCTTCTTCCCTGCCAACATGTCACGAAATCGTGATAGTTTTGCCTGCTTTGTCTCTGTCTTCCAGCATGTCGCGAAATCGTGACACTTTTGCCTAAACTTTCTCTCTCCTCAAACATGTCACGAAATCATGACAGTTTTGCCAGCACTTTCTCTCTCCTCAAACATGTCATGAAATCGCGACAGTTTTTCCAGCCGCCTGCATACTTTTTCTTACTTGTCTTTTTCTTGATCTTTTGCAACTGGGCTACCCTGATCTTCTTGGAAACTCACTGTCCATGCTTGAAACCTTCATCAAGACACATTCTTTGACATCAAACCAAATTGCTTCAAGACCTTCTTGACATCAATGACAACATCTACACTTAGAGTAAAGGCAATGTACCCAATGTACCCAAAATTGCCAACAATCTCCCCCTTTGTCATTGATGGCAAACCTTAACTGAAAACACAAGTCAAGAGCCAAAACTGAAAATAGCTGATCCAACAACTGAGAATCTGCCTTTGAAGTTTTTGCTCCCCCTGACTTGAAGCTCTCTTCTTCACTATGAAGCTCTCCCCCTTACTCATATCTCTCCCCCTTTGTCATCAATGGCAAAGGGTCACCTTTGGGGCTCGGGACTAAGAATGAGCCTCTTAGCTTAGTCCCTCCCCCACCTCTTGATGAGGTGATTAATTCTGGGGTGGGAGTACAACTCCCAATTTCTCCCTTAGATACTCAAACGTATCTCTTGGAAGAGGTTTTGTGAAGATATCTGCAATCTGCTCTTTAGTAGACACATATTCTACCTTGAACTGCTTATCTTGCACTTTCTCCCTTAGAAAGTGATACTTGATGGAAATATGCTTTGTCCTTGAGTGCATTACCGGATTTTTGGAAATACTTATGGCACTAGTATTATCACAAAATATGGAGATGGGTTGTTCATGCTTGACTTTGAAATCCTCCAAGGTGGTTTTCATCCATAGAACTTGAGTACACCCAGCCATTGCTGCTATGTATTCAGCTTCTACCGTAGATAAGGAAACTGAAGGTTGTTTCTTACTTAGCCAAGAAACTAAACTCTTTCCCAGAAAGAATGCTCCACCACTGGTGCTTTTCCTGTCATCATTACTGCCTGCCCAATCTGCATCTATATAGGTTGTGAGAGTGAAATCATCACCTTTGGGATACCAAAGCCCAAAGTCCATAGTGCCCTTCAGATATCTGAATATTCTTTTAACTGCTATAACATGAGAATCTTTCGGAGCTGCCTGAAATCTGGCTACTAATCCAACAGCCTGCATGATATCTGGTCTGGTAGCTGTAACATATAATAAACTGCCAATCATTGATCTGTACAACCTCTGATCTATCATTGGAGATTCATCATCTTTACTCATCTTGCACCCTGTAGTCATTGGAGTACATACAGGTTTGTTGTCCATCATCCCAAATTTTTTTAACATTTCTTTGATATATTTTCCTTGAGAGAGAAATATACCGTCTTTTGATTGAGCAATCTGAAGACCCAAAAAGAATGACAGCTCTCCAATCATAGACATCTCAAATTCCTTCTGCATGGTGTTAGCAAAATCTTTGCACATCTGGGTATTATTTCCCCCAAAAATGATATCATCAACATAGACAACTACAATCAGCATATCATTACCTTTATCCTTAATGTACAAATTGCTATCTGCCATACCTTTCCTGAAACCTTGCTCATGAAGGTACCTGTCAAGTCTTGAGTACCAAGCCCTAGGTGCTTGCTTTAACCCATACAAGGCCTTTTTCAGTTTACACACA
Source organism: Wollemia nobilis (assembly GCA_028583015.1). NCBI lineage: Eukaryota > Viridiplantae > Streptophyta > Pinopsida > Araucariales > Araucariaceae > Wollemia > Wollemia nobilis. The sequence continues at coordinate 62,377 of JAQPPZ010006159.1, read as the reverse complement.
TAGTCCGATTGATCTGAGAGAGACACGCCTTCTGGCTGTTCTACGTAGACTTCTTCATCCAAAACTCCATTTAAAAAGGCTGATTTCACATCCATTTGATACACCTTGAATGCTTTGAAACTTGAAAGAGCCAAAAACATTCTGATGGCTTCGAGACGAGCAACAGGAGCGAACGTCTCTTCGAAATCAACACCTTCTACTTGAGCATAACCTTTGCAAACCAACCTGGGCTTTGTTTACGACAATCTTTCCATCCTCATTGAGTTTATTTCTGAATATCCATTTTGTGCCAATGACATTCTTGTCCTTAGGTCTTGGAACTAAATCCCAAGTTTCACTTTTCTCTATTTGATTTAGCTCTTCATCCATAGCTTTTACCCAAAATTTATCTGCACATGCTTCACTGAAATCTTTTGGCTCAATCTGAGATAATAATGAAATATTTGTAGAATCGTGTGACGGAATGACTCTTCTTCTAGTTTGTCTGTTGTTTGGATCACCAATGATCAAATCTTTGGGATGATGTTTCTGAACATATCGTGACGGAGTTTTGGGAAGCAGTTGTTGTTTTTCCTCTTCTTCATCTGAAACCTCTCTGAATTCTTCTTGACAGATTTCATCACTGATTTCCTTGACAGGTTCTCTTATCCCTGTCTTTTCATCAACTGTTACATTTATGCTCTCTATGACTGTATGCGTTCTTTTGTTGAAGCATCTGTAAGCCTTGCTTCTGCTGGAATAACCAAGAAAAATTCCCTCATCACACCTAGGATCAAACTTACCCAAATTCTGATCTTCCCTTCTGATGAAGCACTTACTCCCAAACACTTTGAAATGTTTTACTATAGTTGGTCTTCCTTTCCACAACTCATAAGGAGTTTTATGATGATTTACTCTAAGTTGGGCCCTGGTGATAATGTAGTCTGTTGTACTGACTGCCTCTTTCCAGAAACCATCTGAAAGTTTTGACTCATTTAACATAGCTCTAGCCATATTTTCAATAGTTCTATTTTTTCTTTCAACTACTCCATTTTGTTGAGGAGTTCTTCTTGCTTGAATATTCTCTTTTAATTCCTTGTTGCTCACGGTATTCCACAAATTCATTTGAGGTGAACTCTCCTCCTCTGTCCGATCTCAAGCATTTGATTCTCTTTTCAGTCTCATTTTCAATCATTTCTTTGAAAGCTTTGAATTTTTCAAAAGCTTCAGATTTTTCTTTGAGAAAGGTCACCCAAGTCATTCTAGAATAATCATCTATAAACAACATGAAGTAGCTTTCTCCCTGAATGCTCTGAGTTCTGGTGGGGCCACATAAATCAGTATGAATGAGATCTAATGGTTTTGAAGAAGTATACCCTTTTGATTTAAAACTGGTTACTAGTCTGTTTTCCATGTTGACAAGGACCGCAAATGGTGTTATGGGGCCTTTTTATTTTGGGCAAGTCTCTAACTGCTTCCTTGTTACTAATGTTGACAAGATTATCAAAGCTCAAATGCCCCAATATTTTATGCCATAACCAACTCTCATCTTCTTGAGTTAGAAAACACTTTTCCTTTTTTATCTCACTAAGCATGTAAAGATTGTTTGGAGTCCTTGTAGCACTAGCAATGAGTTTTCCATTTTTTTCTTTACGAATCTCACATCTATCTGAAAAGAAAGATACTATGTGTCCTTGATCACAAAGTTGACTCACACTTAGAAGATTATGTCTTAGACCTTCTACATAAAGCACATTTTCAGTTTTAGATTTCCCATCCAAGCTAAGAGTCCCTTTACCACAGATTTTTGCAGACCTGTTATCTCCAAAACTAACTTGTTCCTCTGTTTGTGTTTTTTAAGACCAAAAACTTTTCCTTTTCACCAGTCATATGTTTTGAACAACCACTATCAAGATACCATTTCTCTACTTTGTCTTGAGCATGAAAAGCAGTTTGAACTATCATTGACTTAGACTTGATCTCAATTCTCTTTTTAGTGAACTTAAGGCTAGGTCTATCCAAACTGCACATCCTTGCTATATGCCCAACATTCTTGCAATTGTAACATATGACATTTTTATCCAAAAGAGGTGCAAAAGAGTTAACATTTTCCTTACTATGGCTATTCACGGATTTAATGCAATGTATAGCTTTGTGACCAAATTTCTTGCAAGAAAAACAGTAGCCATGGAAAGTATTATGTAACTTGTTTTGATGCCTTGGATGATTGTTCTTCTTGTGACCAACTGGAATCCATCGTTCTTCAGGCTGAAAATTGATCTTGTTGTCTCTTCTTCCTGTCATGATTCTTGAGAACAGAACTCTCTTCCCTGAAATTCTTAAAGCCCAGAAGAATTCACTTTAGAGATCGAACTTAACCTCTTCATCCTTTTCTAAAACTGTATGTTCTTCTGAAAGATCCTTCTCCAAGCTGTTATGCTTTTTCTGGAGAGACCCGCTCTGATACCAATTGAAGAACACAAGCTTATACTGAGAGGGGGGGTGAACAGTATAAGACCGCTTTCTACTTTTTCTTTCGATTCAACTTGCAGTTCAAAATTATGCAGTGAATATATAACAGTATCAAAATAGAAATCAAAGCAATGCACAAAATATCATCCACAATAGAGACACAACAATTTACGTGGTTCACCCAACGTGGGCTACTCCACGGATAAAATTTTTACTAAATTTTATCACCTCAAATTATGGGAAACATGTCCCGATTACAAAGTTTATGGGCACCAACCCAAAGGAGATACCTTCCCCTAGCTCTGCTCAATCTGGTGATCCTCTAGAAGACCTCTGCCTCTATAGCCCTTAGCAAGTGGAACTCTATCCATAGAAGACACCTGTCTTCCCTGCTCTAGCTGGAGACCTCTGTCCTCAACTCTATCACCGCACAGTCGGTCCTCTTATCTGCACCAAAACATAGTCCTTCGATCTGGCACTATTGTCCTCGAACTTGCACCTCTCGCAATTACAACACTTGATCAAATATCCACTTATGCACCTCTGTGCAAACACAACAGCAATGTCTTCGCACACTCTGCTCTTCGACGATCGAACTTCTCCCTACACTCTGCTTCTACGAAAGTCGCACTTCGAATGCACACTTGATCGATGCACAAACTATTCAAACAGCCCTCCTTTTATAGAGTAAGATTCAAGATCATTACATTCAATCTTAGTCGGTTGTTACTCTTCAACTACGTCGGCCCAAAATTTAACTTTGTCGGCTCAAAGTTAACTTTGTCCTTCAACCGCCTCTAGTTTTGTAGCTTCCTTGAAACTACAACATGTCATGATATCATGACATTTTTACAGCCGTACACCTTCTATAGCCTGTTGTCATGAAATCGTGACACCTTGGCCTTTGTCGACTTCCTTTGTGCTTCTGTCATGAAATCGTGACACCTTTGCCTCTTGCTGACGTCATCTCACTTCTGTCATGAAATCATGACACTTTAGTCTTCATGGCCTTCCTCTTAGCTTTTGTCATGAAATCATGACACATCTGCTTTCGACGTCATCTCAACTCTGTCAGAAATTTGACGCTTTCTCTTAAGCTCTTTTCTATCTTAGAACATGTCAGCAAATCATGACGCTTTCACTTTTGAGCTCTTCCTTCTTCAATTCGTCATGAAATCATGACGCTTCTTCTTTAAGACTTGCTAACTATTTTGTCATGAAATCATGACACTTTCTCCAACTGCAAGTTGCCAACTCAACTTGTCATGAAATCGTGACACTTTTCATCCGTACAACTTCTTTGTAGCCTTCGAGAAATCGTGACGCTTTCGCTTCAAAGCTTTCTCTTTACCTGTCATGAAATCATGACATGGCTTCGTACATTTTTTTTACTTGTCACGAAATCGTGACGCTTCTCCTTTCAGGCTCTTCCCTTTGCTGCATGTCGCGAAATCATGACATTTTACATGTAACTTTCTCTCTCTTCGAACTTGTCATGAAATCATGACAGTTCTTTTTGCGGACTCTCTCTTCAGCATCATGTCACGAAATCGTGACACTTTTCCTTCTCTGCCTTCCTGCACTTTCCGAGTCACGAAAATGCGACATGTCATGAAATCGCGACACTTTCCATCTGCTCTTCTTCCCTGCCAACATGTCATGAAATCACGACAGTTTTGCCTGCTTTGTCTCTGTCTTCCAGCATGTCACGAAATCGTGACACTTTTGCCCAAACTTTCTCTCTCCTCAAACATGTCATGAAATCGCGACAGTTTTGCCAACACTTTCTCTCTCCTCAAACATGTCACGAAATCGCGACAGTTTTTCCAGCCGCCTGCATACTTTTTCTTACTTGTCTTTTTCTTGATCTTTTGCAACTGGGCTACCCTGATCTTCTTGGAAACTCACTGTCCATGCTAAAACCTTCATCAAGACACATTCTTTGACATCAAACCAAATTTCTTCAAGACCTTCTTGACATCAATGACAACATCTACACTTAGAGTAAAGGCAATGTACCCAATGTACCTAAAATTGCCAGCACTAGCTACAGAATGGGATCTCTAGCTCAAGGATCTCCACATACATAGGTAAATCAGGAAAGAGTTCCTGATACCTCTCTTCGAGATCTCTTCTTTCCCTCAGGCTATGATGCATATTGATCTCTCGATGCAAACCTGCAACTGTAATAGGTGGGGGACATTTAGGTGGAGGCCTATTACGTAAGTGGTGAGGTCCCAGATAGGCCATCTCCATCGAGTCCTCATAATCACTGTTCAAATACAATCTGTCACTTCCCTCCTCTTCTAAGGAGGGATTAGGCAGATGTGGTCCCATGTATTTGATCCTACGGTTGCTATCGTCACTATCCAGATAAATCTGATAGAATGATCATATATACGATACTACCATGTAAACTAGTGCTGCTCCTTCCTCAGAGCACTTAGTTTTGGAAAGGACTTCCTCCATAACATGCTCTAATTCCCTAGGCAATAGATATTGTAGATACATGAGCCTAGCATCGATCCTCTCATCTACATCACTTTGGTCATTACCATGGATGGGCCACTCTATTGTGGCTATGCACAATGGAAGATCCACTGGGTGAGGTTTTAAGTAAGCCTCCTCTATTTTATATTTGTAATCACTATAGACTATGGAGCGCTCATTCACCTCTTCCAATTGTTCCATAGGCATCAGATGGTGTATAAATTCTGGACCCAAAAAGGTCAGCCTGATTTCCTCCTCATATTGATCATCATTTGAGGACTCATCCTCTGCATCATAACTAGGTCCACTCATCTCGAAGGTGGACTCATTTCCATCATCATCGTAAAGATCTCTTGATTTGAGATCGCCTATAGCATGGGGGTCATGCCCCTGCATACCAGTTTCATTGGTAGCACCATGGATTTGGTTACCCAAGTTGTCTCTAGGGTTGTCCTTTAAGGGCCCATCATGGTATGAATCAGGTGGCCCTATGGTAATAAACGATACAATCTGGTGAGTCCTCCAATAGTTGGAAGGATCAGGGTGATATGGATTAAAATCCACATCGTCCCCCAGACTCAAGTACATGCAATCTAAGGATGCAACAAGCAAATCATCATCACCTTGTACTTGTAACCCTAACCCGAACCTATCAGTAGCTAGCTGATAATGAGGTTTGAATGAAGTTCTTCGTCCTTGTTCGAAAAGACCATGGTCATGCCCATGCCAATGATATGACTTAAAAATGCACATGGCGTATTTTAGGTTGGACATATAACGCATATTTATAGTGAATGGGTCGTCATCATCATCATATATGGACATTTTGGTGGGTTCTTGACCCATCCCTGCATAGACAAAGTTTTCTTGGTTGGGTGGCTCACCCAATGGCACTACAGATCCAATTGGAAATCGATGGGCGTGTGGTCGGCCCATCTCTTGCATAGTTTTTAGGATAGGTCTGAAAGTAACATTTTGCACAAGATACTCACCCAACCCCATGCTGGCTAGATGAATGGTCACCTACAGTGCATATGACCCTGCTGAAGATGCAGGTGAAGAAGGCTAAGGTGCCTCCTCGACTTTATCTTGAGGTTCTTCCACATCCATGGGAGTGGGAGTCTCATTGGTGACTGATCTAGGCACATGATTTTCCACTTTCTCATCCAATTTTACCTTTAGCTTCTCGACTTGGCAATGCATCATTGATGCAGTCAGATTTAGAGAAGTTGTAGTTGTGTGCTCATATCTATGTGACATAGATGTCAATGGTTTAGCATGGGCTACTAATCTACCTATTGGAATCTTAACCGATGAGACAGGTCGGATATCCAAGTGCATCGACGGGAGTATAAAACCCCTAGGCAAATCTTCTACGTTCACCAACTTGAATGGTTCTTTGTCGGAGGACACTACATGAACTTATCCCTCGTGAATGTATTTCACACACTGATGCAAGATAGAGGGGATGCAATGCATTTCACGAATCCAAGGTCTCCCAAGTAGAATGTCGTACTACATGGCACCCTCTAACACATGACACATCACAAATATGGTGTTGAGTCCCACCTGAATAGGTAGAACAATTGTACCAATCATCGAGCATAGTGCATCGTTAAATGCTCTCAACGTAAAGGTGGTAGGGACAATGTGTGACTTGGGTAGCTTGAGGTGGCTCAGTGCCTTGGTTGTGATTATGTTGATCAAGGACCTAGTGTCGATCACCCTTTTGAAATGCATGTGGTTAACACATGTAATAATTTCCAGTGACGGGTCAGCCATAATAGTAGGAACCATCTTCACTTCATGATCATAAAATTGTATCATGGGTTCCTGACACTGTTGTACATGTCCCACAAAATTTGTAAATGCATGGGCATCTTGGGATTGTACCTCAATGGACCTCATAATGTCCATAAGAGTCTCCCTATGTCTGGGGGACTACTGAATAAGCTCATATATTGAAAAATTCATAGGAGTTGCCTACAGGTTCTAAACCAACTTGCTCCTTATGGTCACCATTGGTCTAGCTGGTGGGCCTAGCATGTTCTGAGCTGGTCGTTAATCTGGTGTAGCTTTTATTATAATGGGAGCATGAGGTCAATTCGGTTGGTCATACCTCCCATGTATAGTAACAATATTGACCATGCCTACGAACCCCTGGGTAGGTGGTTTGATTCGCACTTGATTGACCTGGCTGACATTGTTACAAGGTGCCTCGTGATTAGGTAGAGGATTCTTGAAAATCCCTATGTTTCTGTTGTCAGGTGCCTATGGGTTTTTTGGTACTACTAGCTCTCCTTTTTCTATCATGTTCTACATTATGTGTTTGAAAGACCAACATGTCTTGACGTTGTGACCTTTCGCTTTGTGGAATATGCAAAACAAATCGTCTTGATGCCACTTTGATTTTGGCACATTCGGATCTACTATATTGACCTCAGGTAATCGTATGGCCTTGGCCTCACACAGTTTATGAAAAATCAAATTCATCGATTCCATCAAGGGTATGAAATGGTGAGGTGGGTGCTCCTCTTTGTTTTTGCCCTTATAGTTGTTTTTGTATGTCTCGTAACATGCAGGAGGAGGTTGAGCTTGATAATTAGACTTCTGTTGTTCCTTGTCTTCTCCTTCAAGATTCAACACTACTTGATTCATGTGGGCCTGTTTTCCCTATTGTTTTGTAGTACTCTTTTTAAATCCCTCTTTCCTGGTTTATAGCTTCAAGTTGCCTTCTTGCAACTTGATTTCCTCGATCACCCTGGCTTGTGCCATGACTTTCTCGAATGTGGGGTACTGCTACAGCTGCAACAATAGCAAGATGTACTTGGCACAACTCCTTGTAAACATTTGAGTCATTTTGGCTGTAATAATAGGGAATGGTAGCTTTGCCATTATTCTATGCCATCTCTTTCCATATTGCTTGATGGGCTCATCGTCGCGCTAAGCTAGCATAGCCAAATTAGAAAGGTTGGCTTGTTTCTTGATGCCAAATGAATAGCATTCAAGAAATGCATTGGCCAACTATTCAAAACTAGTAATACTATGTTTCTTCAGTTGGTTGAACCACTCAAGGGCCAGGCCAGAAAGTGTCGTAATGAAAGTGCACAAAAATAAGGCATCTTGACTCTCTATTTGGAAACATGCGTCCATAAAACTCGTAATATGATATTGTGCATCCTCATCACCCTTGAAATTTTCTAACCGAGGCATATCAAAATGCTCGAGATATGGAGGTGTAGGCACCAAGGGGTCTAGAGGTTTTTTGTGTATCTTTTTCAGTGTCAGATTTTGCATAGCCGCACCTTGCCTCTCTATTGCTTTGACCTTATCGACCAAAAACTTGTATGCCTTAGAAGACAAAAAGTCCTCCTCCCTAAGTTGTCATGGAGGTGGTCTAGGAGGTAATACCTTCTTTGGAGGAGGTGGAGGACATGGATATTCCTTATCCTAAACCCAAGAACTCTTAGGGTAGCCCTGATCATATATGTCTACATCTATGTGCTCATGTTGCCTTTGTATAAGATCATTGAGTGATGACAGTTGCTCCCTTTGTTGGGCACTGGCATGAGTACAAGCATCTCTTCGCTCCTCATGCATATTGGCTAGGGACACATCCCTTCTATGCACATGCTCTCTATGGTCCTTGGAAGGGTATAGGCCAACCATGACTAGCTGATCCTCCTACTCTATGCACTCCATATGAGCTAGAATACGCTCTTCATGCATGTGTTGCTCATATAATCTCTATCATAAGAGCCTTTGCACTTGAATATTTTTATCTTAAATATGCTTCCTCTCTAGGTGAGCATCATCTAATTGATCTTGGAGTAGCTAACGTCTTTGCTTGGACACCAGTCTGTGTGATCTATCGATTTGATCAACCATAGGAGGCCTTTGGTGTGCATGCTCTATGCGAGCTACCTTATGGATTCTGTACCCATCAGACAGATGTGTGGATGGTGGATGTGTGACATGAGGGCACTTAGAAGCCTCTCCATGTTATCTAGTGATCTTGATACAACTGCCACTATGCTCACTCAGAGCATGAGTGGGCAAAGTTGTAGGCTTGCAGCCTAGCTGCTCAAGAACACTACCTAGACCATCTAGTTGTCTAGACCTCCATTGCTCATGCGGTGGTGTTCCATTAGCTCCCACATTTGATATATCAATGGTGATCTTGCATGGTGAGCCACACGCAGGAGTATGGGTGGACTTATGCTCAGAAATGAGCCTATCCTCTTTCCCCTGAATGGGCAGATCTTTGACTCGTCTATACTCTAACGATGGAGGGTTAGAACCCCCTGTGGACCTAGTACGTATGGGAACCAACTTGGTCCCCCCTACACCACATATTCCTTGGTCGATCCCATGGATGCACTTGCAATGCGGTCTTTGTAATGGCTTTGGGGTAGAGCATCCTCATGTTGAGAAGCTCTGTGCTTAGTCCTATGCTTGGAGGAGTGTATTGAAGCTCCTCTATCGAGGGTCCACTCAACAGGATATCCCCGTGTCGAGTTATCACCTCTAATGCTAGCCAAACATCATTCGGTTTGCTCATGTGTATGAGGACTCGACACATATTGTTGTGAACTAGTTGGGGGTTGATCATGGGCGTTAGTCCTAGACCTTTGCCGATCATCTTGTGTGTTCACCATTTGTGTTCCTAACATCTAGATGTATTTTATTATGCAGATAATGTAAACCAAAGGTGATTATCTCTTTTAAATGTTTGATTGTGAGCCCTAAACTATTTAATGTTGTTTTTAGATGTGTTGTATCAGTGTTAGAAACCCCTTGCATGTTTTCAAAGATTGTTGGATTTTAAACTCAGTTAAATTGGTTTTCACCTATATAATCGCACAATCCAAATATGGTAATGACATCAATACTCAATGAAGTAGCATAGGTACTACCAAACCTCACCCAGCACACCGTACGCAATGATACACCCTTCTGAGGAAGAGTGCATGCTATTTTGTATGGATAGGACAGTTCTTGGGTCGGTCTTGGCAATGAGTGGGTCCCGATAGTACAATTTCAAATGAGGCAACCAAGTGGTAATAACATCCACTGTTGGTGTCAATAAAGCGGGTTGGATGTGAGAGCCCAATGCCACTGATGTTTAAATGATACATGGTGTGTGTGGTTCCTTTTATTTTGCAAAAATGACAAATGCGTCACAGAGCACAATGACCATTCCTACATGATGTACATGAAATAAAAAATGAACATTTCGCATTCAGGAATAATGTATGCTAATGTCGTACATGATATTTTGATGATGCAATTATAATGACATGGCCGCTGATTAGACCTCAAGCATGCAAATGACACACAATACTTATCAAGGTCATTGTATTTAGGGGTAGACTACACTCAGAGGTCTGCTATTCCTAACAGTACCTTCCCACTGAACAGAAATCAAATATAAATTAGGACTTATTCATTAACCCCTTATATTTTGTTCCTAATTTACAGTGATTCAATGATCTTTGGAAATATACAGAGCAGAAATGTGAATACAAAATGTGAAATTAGGACCTACCTCAGTTCCTGATTTGTTGCCCATTGATTTTTTTACAGTCTGCTTCTTCCTCAGTGAACCGCAGGTCCGACCTACAGGCTGCAGTGGAGACCATAGGTTATAGTCATAGGCCAAAAAATAACTGCAGCTGAAAGCTGTGGTTAGCACCTATGGACAGAAAAAGCCAATAATAGTTAGAATTCAAGGCTAAAATTGTGGGGTCCCACTGTGATCGCCATCTGTGACCACCAAAAATGCTCACACCTATTGATGTCCTATAATAATAATTGACAAACGCATAACATGGATACAAGAACAAGAAATTGATGAATCAATAAAACATGCTTTATTCCATTATATTCAAAGTCAAAATCAAATTATAAGTACATCCCTCTTAGGTATAATCATATTCATACAATATTACAATAGGAGTGTGTAATTATTTCCCTCTTAAGGGTAGGTGTGATCAAAATGCCCCTCAGGGTGACACGAACTGCCTCAGGGTAGAGCTAACCCCCTTCTTCATGATGTGGAAGGATTATGATATAGGCTTCTTTTTGCACCTATCTCCCTACAAACAAGAAACAACAATGCATAATTATATAGATTGATAGCCTCTCATGATGAGGCCCTTTAAAGGATTATACATGTAAATGCCATCAAACTAATGAAAAAAGAAAGCATAAAGAAAGGTTCTACGCTATTCTTATTGTATCAAGAATTATACTACAATATACAAAACATGAATAAAAACATGATGCATTGAACAAATATTGAATTGAAATCAATAAAGCATAAAAAATATTCAATGTACTTCTAACCACTACAATACATAAAATTCCTAATTCCTACGGCCATATTTTCTCTAAAAGTGCAATTTAACCTATGAAATAACTAATCTAACTAACCTATGCAATAAAAAGTAGATTGAGTAAGGTGATCTCTAACCTATTGTAAACCATAGTTGTGAGGGGCGGTATGTACTGTAAACCATGGCTGACAGTCATGGTTTGACCTCTGATGTGTTTACCCTCAGAATTAGTGGCAGTGGGCTTGACCTCCTTGTCCGAATTGATGTTCAAGGGTCACATTTGTCGTCTTATGATAGATTTGGCGGTAAAATCGTTATGAAGGGCCTTCGTTCACCCGGATTTGTGTTTCTTGATCCTCCTAGCCACCTAGGGAATCCATGGCTAATTTATCATTGAATGGATAGCAAAGGGGCTCCGAAATGCACAAGGTCATTATGCAATTTGATAGGGCTTCGTTGATTTCTTGATCAACTAGTTTGCTCGACAATTCGACAGTGCTTCGCTATGCAATTTATCTCTCCTTTGTCCTTTTTCTCCATTGAAAAATGGGGTACTTATAGCATGCCCCTAGGGCTAGGGATGGCTTCATGGAGAAGCCAAGATCAAGAAGGTTGGTTAGGTCAGTTGGGATGGAAGCCTTTGGAATATTTCATCCTCCAACTGCCTCCTTCTAGATCTCTTGGTCGTTCCAACTAATTTGGCTCAAATGGAAGGCCTAACTAAACTCTAGTTCAAACTGAATGTCATAGCTATAGTCCAAACTAGAGACCGTAGGTGTCAACCATGGTTTAGACTGGATACCATAGGTCTGGGCTGCGGTTCAGACTGCTTAGGCCAGAATGCCTAAATTGAGTGGCTAGAACCACTGCTCTATCTTGGAGTCTATCCAAGATCCTTCATATGGTTTTGTAGCATATCCATATGAGTAGTCACCCTCGACATGGTGTGTTTTAGGTGTCTACACAATGACCAAAAAATATATTGCTAAATATTTAGTTCATTATGTATACTTTTTCCCTAGTAAAAGGGTAATCTTGTGATAGATTTTAGCAATTATTTATAATACGAATGCAATTTATGTGATCAAGTGTTCAATTGTTGATTTTGATTATGAATGTTGATATTATGACTACCCCTTCAAGAAATGAGTCAATGAGGAAATTACAAGTGATGAAAGCGATGAGTCAATTGACCAAGATGAATAATATGTATAGTTCAAGATATTTACATTTTTTATTAGGCAAGTCCTATTACAGTTGTGATTTCAACTATTAAAAGTAATTATACATTTCTATCCCATAGATCAGTACAACCACAATGGTTTTCTTAGGGAATTAAGATGATAGCAATTTCATTTAAGCTTGTGTTGAATCACTATGTTTAATGATTATCTAAAATTTTATAGGAGAAATTAAATGAATACATCGTTCTCGTGGATCATTCTGATCTCCATGGCCTTCTTCGAGATTGAAATGAAGACATTTCAAGTCAATAATGAATAATTTGGTTCAAATAGCCTTATGGTAATTTACTCATATTATCGGATTGCATGGAGCGTAAGTCGCTCCAACTGTCAAGTGTATAGAATAAATAATTAGGTATGAGGCATATTTGAAATTTGATTTATTTTATTTTTTAATATTTTTATTTTTTTTTAAGATTTTGGACTGGTAGATATGCATTAATATCCATTTTAAAGCTCCTCATGGTGAGAAATTAGGAGCATTTATTGTTGGCTCTTAGCCACTATCGAAATCCATGACTAGTTTTTGTAATTTCCTTAGTTGTTGTCATTATCAGTGATTAGGGTTGCCCTAATATATGCCCATTGTCGTCATCAGCAACCGAGGGTAGAATGGAAAATATAAAAGCAAAATTAGGATTTTTGCAATTTATTATTTCTAGCTGGTAGCTAGAGAAATGGAGAGATCTAAGGGGAGAGAGAGAGAGAATTTGATATGGGATGCTATCGAGATTTCCTTGTACCATGTTGGTAGATCAATCAAAGGCTTCCATAAGTGGTGGAGTCAGAGCTCCTAAGGTATATTCTTCATCTATCACTTGTAATTGGAGCATTAAAAGGAACCTCGCTTATTAATGAAGCTAAAAAAACATTATTAAACTATAAGTAATGAACCTCACCTTAGTTGGGTTTAGCATTAGGTTAGCTTATATGGGTGGATTTAATTTTCAGCAATTTTGGGGTGGGAAATGACCTCACATGGGGTCCTTCCTGCACCTGCTGTCAACATTAGCAGCTCCCAATTTGTCAATTGGGGGCCGCTATCACTGTGAGAAGCTACGTTCAAACTCCAATAGTAAAAAAATGACCATTGATGGTTAGCCCCTGATGACATCGATGATGGCCATGGAGGTTGCTATCAATGTGAGCGACTAAGGAACCTTAGCTATTTTTTTTATTTTTTGATGTTTTATTTTTTTTGTTTTTGAAATTTGAGGGTGATTATGCATTTGGATTTACACCTTAGAACTTGACTGAACGAGATCCTAACTTGCTACTGGAGTTGTTGCTCTAGTTGGATCGTGTGGACTAGGATTTGTTTGGGGCCTTGGGCCTTAGCTACATTGTTATATTACCAATGATAATGTTGTACCAAGTCTACATTATAGCCCTAGCCCATTGATGGGATTATAGGACTAATACCTTTCATATTTTGATTGGAGAGATGATGGTGACACTTGAGGATGTCTACCGTATTTTTAGGATTCCCATAGATGGATGAGCTATCACCTCTTCAGCTACTACAAATAGGGCTACAATATTTTAGAGGGTATTTGGAGATAGACACATTGAGAAACTGGGTAAAATCAAGCATGGTGGAGTTCCAATGACCTATTGGTTCTAGAAGGATGTCTTTTCATAGTGTTAGTTCGTTCTCATGCACGTTATTTTTAATGTGTTATTACCAAATACCTCAGGTGCAAGGTTCCATTGGAACCTCTTAGTGATGTTTTAGGATCTACTTTATAGCACTAGGCCATCGATTATGGCATGGGGGAGCACTTTGTTGGCCTACCTCTATGATGAGTTGTACATAATTACTAGGTGGGGGTGAGTATGCATTAGTTGCATCCTACTACTATAGATATGGGGGTGGGAGCACATAAGGATAGATAAACTTGGAATATTACCCCTAGAGATTACAATAGTAGTGGTGGTGGCATAGTGCTATGGTACTAGATGGCCACGGGAGTCAGAGATGCATCAGAGCAGATCTCATGCTAATGATCTACGATATTACATGGATTCATTAAAATGACTCCATGTGAGTTAGATCATATGGAGGCCCTATTTGGGTTTCCTAGACTCTATTTAACCTAGATGAGGCACAATCGATGTGTCATTGGGTGCAAGCTCAGGATGAGGGAGTTCTTCCACTACTCTTGAGTGATGAGGTATTTTGGATTTACCCAAGATATCCTAGAGAATCCAATCCTCTACCATCGCCTTAAGGTGAAGACACAACTTGCATGGCCTGAGGTTATAGATTTGATAGATATGCATGATTATCTAAGAGATACAAGGATAGTATATTCTAATACTACGGAGGCCTATGAAACTTGGTGGATGTCTAGGCTATGGTAGGGTGGTGATCCTCTAGGCTACTCTAGGGATGGGCATACTACTAAGGCTGCATCAGATGAACCTCATGGGTGATGAGTGTGTCCCAAGATGGAGGTGAGTGGGGTTAGGTTACCACATAGGTGGAGGAGGATGGCAAGGAGGATGCACCTAATTTTGAGGAGTCATCGTTGTGAGCTAAGGTGCACAGCTTATAGGTAGAGCTACAAATAGCCCACCATCAAATCATGAAGAGGGATATCTCTATCACTATATCATAGAGCCAGATGAGTGCAATATAAGCATTATGGTAGGGGTATGAGGAGGAGAGGACTCTCCTCTAGGCTTAGCTAGACTTAGCTTAGGTTACTATCAACAAGGTCACTACACAAAGGAACCTATTACAAGCACAAATTGACACTAAGACTATTGATAGATATTATCTTAAGATCCAACTAGAAGCTACTCTTATTTCTATAGGGTAGGCTACAGCAGGACAAGTTATAGTAGGTACCCCTATTATAGGATATGTAGCATCATTACAGGAATAGGTGGTGAGGATGCAGGATCTAATTATGCAATACGATGTTGGGCGTCAGTATTATGGGGTATACATTAGGTAGCTAGAGAGGTATATGGATTTCTATGGTGGAACTCTACCTACGTGATCGACTATAGGAGGATCTCATAGGAGTCAGAGTAAGTTTGGACATCCCTCAATGTGCCCTAGTCATAGGTTAGGGTCTCAATAAGAGAGATCAACGAGCACCAAATCTAGGCAACCTCATAGAGAGGGAGCTGAGGGAGGAGGTGACTCAGGGGGTGTAGGTGCTACATGATATACATGATATCTTGTATCATTTTTGAGTGTAAGGTCTGAGGACCTACACTATTGTAGCCTGCAAGGATTTTGTACCTCCGTTATGTATATTTTGACACACATATTTATATGATACTCCTTTATTACTCATTATGTGTATCATGTTTTTGCCTTATATTCATGTTATGCATATGTGGATGTAGTGCTTATATGATGTTTTGATTATGCTATATGGATGCAATGTACTAATAACATACAGTAGCTAGGTGATAGATGTATGAGTAGATACTATGATCTAGATGTATAGATGCACTACTATGTATGCATATGGATGCAATGGTGAATGTTAAATACATGTTTAATTTGTTTCAATTGTTTATGCATTTAATCCATGTGATGTGATATGACAAATGATATGTAATGTAATGCATTATTTACATGTTGATGATCTAATGCAAATTAACCTGTATGCTTTAATCACTTAAAACATAAGGAATGAATATGATATGTATTTTACAAACTAATGGATGACACCATAG
Organism: Wollemia nobilis; assembly: GCA_028583015.1. Classification (NCBI taxonomy): domain Eukaryota; kingdom Viridiplantae; phylum Streptophyta; class Pinopsida; order Araucariales; family Araucariaceae; genus Wollemia; species Wollemia nobilis. The sequence goes on along the minus strand of JAQPPZ010006159.1, from coordinate 46,155 downwards.
GATGCATAAGAATCATGAATGTAAATGGTAACTCTTATTAGAATAATTACTCATTTATTCATTTGTATATGACATGAGATGATGTGATGGATGTGTTTTCCCTATAAGCTTTTGTAAAAAATAAATATGCATAAAATAGTCAGTGGCCATCTAAATATCATTGTTGATATCCATCCAGTATCTATCATATTTCATGAATACCCCTTAATAAATAAAACCTCATAAAGAAAATTTGTGATTTATTGATGAGATGATTTGTTGCTATAATGGATTTTTGAGGTTTTCCATGAGACTGAAAGATCCTAGTTGATTAAACAAAAGTTGTATAATGACTATGTAGAACTTGTGAAAGCTAACATTTTTTGTTTTTAAGACCAATATATTTATTATCACTGCATGTGCAAATGAATATATTATATGAGATATAAGACTACCCCATTTCCATGTCAGATTCATTCATCCCATTGTTGTAATTAGGATCACCAAATGTTCACCATGATCCTAACTTTGGACGTAGTTGGGTTAGACTACTAGGTAATACATGAAGAACACAAGCTTATACTAAGAGGGGGGTGAACAATATAAGACCACTTTTTACTTTCCTTTCAAAATCAATATTATGCAGTGTATAGATAGTAGTATCAATAGCAGTAATCAAAGCAATGCACAAAACACCATACACAATAGAGACACAAATTTTAACATGGTTCACCCAATGTGGGCTACCTCCACAGAGAAAATATTTATTCTAAATATTTCTCAAATAATATTTTGGGAATCCTTCCCAATTATAATGTTTATAGACCTATGTCCAAAGGAGATGTTGATCCCATAAATTTGGTTTGTGGATCTACATGAGAACTCCTTCTCCTCTGCTCTGGCTAGTGATCCTCTAGAAGACACTACCTCCACTACACTGACTATGGATCTCTCTCCACTTGAATACTTTTGTCCTCAATGTCCTAGTTGATGAATATCTATCCACTGGATACTTTATCCTATCTACTCTATCACCTCCAAAGCTCTGTCTCAATACTATACTAAACATAGTCTAGTCGGTCTAGCACAACTCTGCTCAATCTCTTGCACTAAACATAGTTCATTCGGTCTAGCACAAATCTGCTCAATATCTTACACTAAACATAGTACATTCATTCTAGCACGAATCTTCTCAATATATTGTACTAAACACAGTCCATTCGGTCTAGCACAAGTCCAATAAAATCTATAATAAACATAGTTCATTCAGTCTAGCACAAATCTGCTCAGTAGGTCCACTCAAAACCTTCTCAAATTTTCTCAACAGGTCCACTCATAACCTGCACAAATCTGCTAAACAGGTCCAATCAAAACCTACTCAAATTTACTCAATAGTTCCACTCAGAACCTACTCAAATCTACTCAATAGGTCCACTCATAACCTGCTCAAATATGCTCAACAGGTCCACTCAAAACCTACTCAAATCTACTCAACATGTCCACTCAGAACCTACTCAAATCTACTCAACAAGCTCACACATAACTTGTCCAAATCTGCTCAACAATTCCACTCAGAACCTGCTCAAATATACTCAACAAGCTCACACAAAACTTGTCCAAATCTGTTCAATAAGTCCTCTCTAGGACTTGCTCAAATCTGCATTGCAATATTCCACAAAATCTCACACAAAATTAGTCCACAAGCCTTCTCAAAGACCTGCCTCAAATCATCTTAACAAGTCCACACATAACTTGTCCAATCTTATAGAATCATAAAGATAATTGTTAGAGACTCAATATATTATATACTCAATGCTCAATCACTTTCTAAACTCAATCTCATAGAAGCATAAAGAGAATTGTTAGAGACTCAATATGTTTTATACTCAATGCTCAATTACTTTCTCAACTCAATCTCATAGAAGAATAAAGAGAATTGTTAGAGACTCAATATGTTCTATTATCAAAGCTCAATCTCAACTCAAATCAGAATATAGAATAGTTTGTTTCATGGAACTTGAACAACCACTTCACACATTCACTTGACTAGGCTCAATCAATTCTACTCAACCAAACACCTCAAGGAATAACTCTTTCTCACAAATCCTAATCCAAGTATGTATCACCCAACTAAATATGTTTCCAACAATGCCCAACACAAATATCACATTACAATGATACACATGTTCTTTTCTAACTTAGGTTCAAGTTCTTTGCATAACCAGTTGGATTCAACAACAATGCTTATAAAATAAGGTTTAATCATAACTCTCAATCCAAAAAACCTTGAAGTATTAAACCAACCACTTTTGAAAATGAAACCCTAATCAATTCCTTTTCACTCCAAACATAATTTTCAATAAATTCAATCAACCAACTCAATAGAGAAGAATTTTTCCCATATCTTTTTGTTGCGAAGGATTTGTCCACAAAATTTGCCACACTTTCACAAAACTCTTTTCCAAACTCACATAAGGGTTAGAGGACTTTAATTAAAATCACAATGCAAAATATAAATTTAAATACACCTTTTTACTCCAACTTAATTTTCACATCCACCAAAGTATTTTTAGAAGAAAACCCTTATCAAAATAATGACCAACAAGTCTCAAAATAAATCTCAATCAACACTTTATCATAACTCCTTATTTCTCCTAAAATATAACTCTCAAAATAATAATCTCCAAATATTAATGCTCAAGTAAATATCAACACTTCACTTTCAAAAATAATCACAACAACCTCTTTTTAATAAATTTTATTAAAACTTTAATTAAACCTATGACATCCTTATCACTCCAACCTTAAGGCATAATTATAAAAATTAATTAACAAAAAATTCATACTTGCCTCAAGGGTATTTGACCCCACGACATTCCTTCTCTACGAGTGCCTTATCCATGGCTAAGGTTGCCACATGAGCTACCCACTTATTTTCAAAGGGAGAAGCACCATGTGCTTCTTCTTTACGCTTTTCCTACCCACGTTTTAAAAAATGTGTGTCATGGCACTTCCACAATAATCCACCAAAAACTCTTCACAGGAATCAAACGCACGACCTCCGTGCTCTTAATGCCTTCATGCTCTCCAAGCTACCACTAGGCCACGTAGCCCAATGTGAATTGGGGGTGGTCTGTCTCCACGTTATCTTGTGCTTTCCATTTAAAATTTTAAGCCACAAGCTCTTTTTTGCATATGCCAACGAATTAATTCTCCAAGCAAGGATGAATAATAATCAACTTTGGGCATGTATTTATATTTCCCTTCCACCTTCATTTAGGCATCGATGCTTTTTAGAAAATGCATTATATCGGCACTTTAAGACTTAGAAGGCCTTAGTAAACCCAACCTTGGGTTTTAATTAAATTTACTTTTGGACTTTATAAAACCCCTTGCATTATAAAATATTATAATAAGGATTATAATTATTTTATTTGGGTTTTCACCATGGCAATTTTAATATTATAATAACCATCATATTAATCCTTCGATAAAGTGCCTTTAATATTTATTAATAAAATTTAAATTCATGTTGAATTTAAATAATTTATAAAATAAATATTATAACTCCTTTTTAACTTTTGTCTTTTGCATTGTTTCCCTCGATATTTTGCCTTATTTCTGGATATAAAATAACCATATTTGTTCCCTTTATTTTGTAATGAAATCTTTGATATTAAATGATGACTTCATCTGGTGACATCAATGACAACTTTGACTTAGGGACTCAAAATGTCCAACAATCTCCCCATTTGTCATTGATGGCAACCCATATCCTTTTACTGAAACCTGATATTCTTTTTTTTTCTACTCCCCCTAGGACAATGTTCTCTCAAATATCAAATCTCTCCCTAATACATAAATCACACAAATGTCTCCCCCTTTGACATCAATGTCAAAGGGTCACCTTTGGGGCTCGAGGCTAAGAGTGAGCCTCTTAGCTTAGCCCCTTCCCCACCTCCACATGAGGTGGTTAATTCTAGGGTGGGAGTATTTATACTCCTCGAAAGCATTGTTCTTTACCTTTATCTTTTTCCCTTCTTTTCTAAGTTTTATGAATCCTCTGACTGTTTCTATCCAAGTCATCATCCATGTTCTTGTCATCATTCTTGTTCCTATTCTTCTTCTGTTCTCATCTATATTCATGTTCTTGTTCTTGTTCCTATTCTCATCCATGTTTCTTTTCCTATTCATGTTCTTGTTCTTGTTCATTTTCATGTTCCTGTTCATATACCTATTCTTGTTCATGCCCATTTATGGAATATTTGCTCTACACCATATTGTTGTATGTATATCATTATTGTACTTATAACACTTAATGTTATTATTTCTTGGAGGTGCAAATGTCTTAGTATTTCTCCTAGTGAATCCATATCCTCTTTTGTCATGAACCTTACAATTCATTGCCTTGTGACCAAACTCATTACATGAGTAGCAATACCCATGGAAAAGTTGTCCTTTCCCATATTCCTATCTTTTATGTGTCCTGCATTGTGAAGCCATGTGCCCAAACCTGTCACATGGAAAACATCTTCCATTGAAGAAACCTTGCCTAGACCCCATTGGTATCTTAGTCTCTTCAACTTGTTTCATGTTCCATTTGTTCCTTACTTGTGCATTGTTTCTTTCTTTGTTGAACTTTATATTATCCAACTTATCCTTAGAAGTCTCACTCTCTCTTTTACTTACTTCTTTTGACTCTTCTTATTTTCTGGTGTTTGATATTGAATATCCTTTTTCTGCTTCTTATTTTCCTTGTTCTTCTTTAGAACTATGTTCTGTTATGGTGACTGATGACCTTTGTGCATTGATAGTCCTCTCCAAGGTCCTTGAATTTTCCTTAAAATTGTGTAGCTTGTCCTTAGAACCTTTTACTTCCATCCTTAGTGAAACTATCTCATGCTCTAATATTTCACACTCTAGATATTTTATCTCTAATTTTTTGGCCATACCTTCTTCAATTTTCCTTGTCTCTTCAACTTTGATTTTGATGTTGGCGAGTTCCTATAAAAACCTTGCTCTTTCTTTTTCATCTTCTTGAGTTTGGACCCTTAATCCTGAGTTCTCACTTTTTAATTATTCAAGATTAAACATAAGCCTTTCACATTCTATCTCTTTTGCTTTTGACTGTTCAACCATACCTTTTTCAACTCTTCTTGCCTTTTCAACCTTATCTCTCAAGTCAGATATATCTTGTAGAATCTTTATATCACATTTCTCATCTTCTTGTATTTGAGCCTTCAATTCTAAATTTTCTCTTTTCAATTCAACAAGTTCATTAAGAGTGGCTTCCTCATTTTATTTATCTGAATCCTCCTCTTCTTCAATTTCTTCTATTGTCTAAAGTGGAGTTTCTTCTTGATACTTTATTCGACTATTCCTATTATATTTTTCTGACGCATTCTTTAGAACTTCAAATCTAATAGAATCATATTCATATTCATTACTATCAAACCCATTGCAATAACTTGCATCATGATCGAGTTGACCACAGACAAACCAATCTTCACCTCTTGTGAACAATAAGCTACATGATGACCTATCTTTCCACAACTGGTACAAAACTTTATCATTCTGGATATTTCTCCATTACTTGATTCATCTCTTGAATCTATTTCCATTTTTCCTTCCAAAATAAAAATATTAAACTCATATTCCTTTTATTTCATGACCATAGGTGTTCTTTTATTCTTATGTCTCATGCTTCTACTCTTGCCTTTATTTGCTATTTGTGTTATTGCAATATCTTCCTTCAATTTGTTAAACTCTTTCCAAAGGAACCAACTCTGATACCAATTGAAGAACACAATATTATACGGATAGGGGGGTGAACAGTATAAGAACCTGCTCAATGGGTGAACATTATATTATGCAGTGCATAGATATCAGTATCAATAGCAGTACTCAAATAAATGCACAAAAAACCATACACAATAGAGACTTAGATTTTAATGTGGTTCACCCAATGTGGGCTACCTCCATAGAGAAAATATTTCTTCTAAATATTTCTCAAATAATATTTTTAGAATCCTTCCTAATTACAATGTTTATGGACCTCTATCCAAAGGAGGTGTTGATACCCTAAATTTAATTTGTGGATCTCTATCCACAAGATAACTCCTTCTCCTTTGCTCTAGATGGTTATCCTCTAGAAGATATTTCCTCCAATGCACTGACTATGGATCTCTCTCCACTTGAAGACTCTTGTCCTCACTTAGAAGACCCGTCCTCAATGTCCTAGCTGATGGATCTCTATCCACTGGATACTTTGTCCTCTCTACACTGTCACATCCAAATATTTGTCTCAATATTGTACTAAACATATTCCAGTCGATCTAGCACAGCTCTGCTCAATCTCTTGCACTAAACACAATTCATTCGATATAGCACAAATCTGCTCAATCTCTTGCACTAAACATAGTACATTCGGTCTAGCATAAATATGCTAAATATTTTGCACTAAACATAGTCTATTTGGTCTAGCACAAGTCCACTCAAACCTACACTAAATATAGTTCATTCGGTCTAGCACAAATTTGCTGAATAGGTCCACTCAAAACCTTCTCAAATCTGCTCAACAAGTCCACTCATAACCTGCTCAAATCTTCTCAACAGGCCTACCCAAAACCTGCTCAAATCTGCTCAACAAGTCCACTCGAAACCTGCTCAAATATGCTCAATAGGTCCACTTAGAACCTGCTTAAATCTACTCAATAGGTCCTCTCAAAACCTGCTCAAATCTGCTCAATAGGTCCATTTAGAACCTGCTCAAATTTTCTCAACAAGCTCACATAGAACTTGTCCAAATCTGCTCAACATGTCCACTCAAAACCTACTCAAATATCCTCAACAAGCTCACACAAAACTTGTCCAAATCTTCTCAATAAGTCCTCTTTACGACTTGCTCAAATCTGCATTGCAAGCTTCCACAAAAGCTCACACAAAATAAATCCAGAAGCCTTCTCAAAGACTTACCTCAAATTAACTTAACAAGTCCACATAGAACATGTCCAATCTTATAGAATCATAAAGAGAATTGTTAGAGACTCAATATGTTCTATACTCAATGCTCAATCACTTTCTCAACTCAATCTCATAGAAGCATAAAGAGAATTTTTAGAGACTCAATATGTTCTATACTCAATGCTCAATTACTTTCTCAACTCAATCTCATAGAAGCATAAAGAGAATTGTTAGAGACTCAATATGTTCTATTCTCAAAGCTCAATCTCAACTTAAATCAGAATATAGAATAGTTTTTTTCATGGAACTTGAACAACAACTTCACACATTCACTTGACTAGGCTCAATCAATTATACTCAACCAATCACCTCAAGGAACAACTCTTTCTCACAAACCCTAATCCAAGCAAAGTATCACCCAAGTCAAAATGTTTCCAACAATTCCCAACAAAAATCTCACATAACAATGATACTCATGTTATTTTCTAACTCAGGTTCAAGTTCTTTGCATAACCATTTGGCTTCAAAAATAATGCTTATAAAACAAGGTTTAATCACAAATCTCAATCCAGAAAACCTTGAAGCATTAAACCAACCACTTTCAAAAAGGAAACCCTAATCAATTATTTTTCACTCCAAACTTAATTTTCAATCAAGCCAATCAACCAACTCAATAGATAAAAATTTTGCCCATACCTTTTTTTTTCCTAGGAGTTGTCCACAAAATTTGCCACACTTTCACAAAACTCTTTTCCAAATTCACATAAGGGTTAGAGGAATTTAATTAAAATCACAATGCAAAATATAACTTTAAATACACATTTTTATTCCAACTTAATTTTCACATCCACCAAAGTCCTTTTATAAGAAAACCTTTATCAAAATAATGACCAAAAAGTCTCATAATAAATCTCAATCAACGCTTTATCATAACTCCTTATTTCTCCTAAAATATAACTCTCAAAACAATAATCTCCAAATAATATTGCTCAAGTAAATATCAACACTTCACTTTTAGAAATAATCACAACAACTTCTTTTTAATAAAGTTTATTAAAACTTTAATTAACCCTATGACATACTTATCACTTCAACCTTAGGGCATAATTATAAAAATTAATTAACAAAAAATTTATACTTGCCTCAAGGGGATTTGACCCTGTTGAGAAGCAACAACCCCCCACTGAAAAATCGATCTCCATCCTCTGAAAACTTTGAGCTTCCATTTTTGCAGTAGGGACCCTCTTGATATGTTTCATGTTTTAAATTCAAATTTGCTTGCCTCCTTTTAAAGTTGTGCTTTTTCTCAGTCATTCTAGCTTTGTTATCCAAGACTTCACTTTTTACATGCTGCTTTTTACATGCTGGAATCAATCATGCTTAAAGAAAATCTTGCGCCGGTACGAAAAAAATACAGAAAACAGATAGAAAAATACATGAAAATAAAAAACTTTCCCTTTTTGGCAAAGTCGCGATATCGCGACACTTCCATTTATGGAAATGTCGCGAAATCGCGACAGGAACAAAGAAAATCGGCCAAGTCAGAAAATCGTAGCGAAATCGCGACACTTTCCATTTTTGGAAATGTCGCGATATCGCGACATTTCCATTTTTGGAAAGCGTCGCGAAATCGCTACCGGTTTTGGAGAGAGAAGGCAAGTTGTACGGAAGGGCGCGATTTTGCGACATGTCGCGAAATCGCGACATGTCGCATTTTCGCTGAGTGAATTTGAAAAATCGACTAAGGAAGAAAGCTGTCGCGAAATCGCGACGTCGCGAAATCGTGACGAAATCGACAGAGTGAGCCCGAAGCGTACGGACTGTCGCGATTTCGCGACATGTCACGAAATCGCGACAGGTCCGGTCAAAGTGCTGCAAGGAAGAAACCAAGTGAAGGCAAAGTTCGAAATTTGACCAAGGCTTTTAGATGTCGCGAAATCACGACAGTTTGAGGAAGAAGGGGGCCAAACCAGAAGGTGTCGCGAAATCGCGACGTCGCGATTTTGCGACGTCGCGAAATCGCGACACAGAGGCAGACGGTGAGGGAAGAAGCCACCATGTCGCAAAATCGTGACATGGTGGAAAGTTCACAAAGCTGGGTGCCACGAAATCGTGACGCCCAAACCAAAAGTTGCAAGAAGTTTAAGCCAAAAGCAGTGTCGAGGCAGAAGCAGTGCAAGTGAAGGTGTCGCGAAATCGCGACGTCGCGATTTCGCGACGTCGCGAAATCGCGACACAATGGGGAGTTGAGGCCAAAGGGACCCACCATGTCACGATTTCGTGACATGGTGGAAGGATGGTGAGCAAAAGAGCCGCGACATGGTGGAGAAAGAAGAAGAAGCGAAGAGAAATTGAAGGAAAAGCGCTTAAGGACAGAAGTGGTCACGATTTCGCGACGTGTCGCGAAATCGTGACATGTCGCATTTTCACGGCTCATGAGGAGAAAGTTGTACGGTGGCCAGCGATAGGCGCGATTTCGCGACATGTCGCGAAATCGCGACATGTCGCATTTTCGCGACCTTGGCAGGAAACAGAGCAGAATGCAAAACAGATCGAAATTGACACGTGTCGCGATTCTGTGACACGTGTCAAGACACTGCAAGCCACGTATGAGATAAACAGAGCCGCATGCAAGTAAACATTAGGCTTTTTAATCTGATTTAATGTTAAAGCTTTTGATTTAATCTTTTTAAAGTACTAATCTAACCTTTTGTTTTTCATGCAGGAAGCCATCTGTCACTTGCGGGATAACGGAGAAATAGCCTTAAAGATAAAGATAAAGTGCAAATTAATCAAAGACGGGCATATTGAAAAGGAAGATGCCGAGAGTTGTTGTTTCATTCCAATATTTACAGATTTGTCCACAAATGACTAAGCAGCTGTCCATTTAATGAAGATATATGCACACAGTTGCCGAATTTTGCCGGTGAATGCATTCAATGGAGATTTATGGCAGAATTGATGGCATATAGATATTTTCAACTCAGGGATGGCCCTGCGGAGATCAAATATCGAAAAAGTGGTGACTCATCCAGCTTACCCGAAGGAATTGATGAGAGCATTTATTTTGCAGTTGCGGGTGAATGCAAGTGGCATTCGAATTTTATCTTCTCCATTTATGGCAACTGACTGCACTGATTTGCAGAAGGGTTAAGTTCTATCCAGACTTTGTTTTAAAATGGCTTTATATTGTAAAACCCGGTCCTAGGGTTTATGATGATAATATTTGCGGTTAGAGAAGAAGATATCTCTAAAAAGATCAGGGTTTGCCCTGGGTCTATAAATACTTCTTCTCAATGTAATCGCAGGAGGCGGAGACTTAGAAATAAAAGGCCATTGAAGCAATTTCTTGCAAATTTTGTTAAATACTTTTATTTCTGGACTTGGAGTTGATGGGCTGTTGTTTTTCTGTGATAGCATGGCCAGGTGCCTAATATTTTGCAGACTGTGATAAGTTCATCTTCTTTTGTTATCCGTTCCATTAAAGTTTATTAGATATATGCTGTGAATCTGAAATATCAAGATTAAATATGCTGTTAGGCTTCATTTGTTCTATTGTTTGCTAGGGAAAATTACAGATTTGAGGTTCAAGTTTGTTCTAATTGCTCTGTCCTCACTGTGTGAGCTAGGCTGCCGGTGAAAGATATCAGTTTTAACTAACTTCCCTTTGGTTTATGATTTTCTGCTAGATCTGTTCCATCTTTGCCTTGTGCTCTTAGTTGAAAGTGATCTTAGAAATCTGGACACTTTCTTCTTTGATTTGTTCTGTTATGAAGCTGATAGTATAAATAGAATTGATAGTTTAGGTTTTGCAGTTAAAGTTTGATAAACTTCTCTTTCTGCTTTACCCTACCCTCTCTTTGCTTACCGTGAAATGATCCATTTTTATTTTCTTTATTTGTCTTTTATTTAAATCTGCTGACCCATGAGAGCTAGATCAAAGAATCAAGTTAAATCTGATTGTCAACAAGTGACAACTACTGAACATTACTGAACAAGTTCATTGAGCCCGTTGTAAGGTACAGACAGTTCATATTGAAACTATTCCAGAAGCGGAAAAGAGTGAATTGACATTCGACCCGACTCTGTAACTCACACCTTGGATAACCAGCTAGATCCTAAAGTGAGTGGGATTTATCCCGTATAAGTGTTATCAGAGTTTCCTGCTCATTCTTCACAGGGTGTGTATGAAAGACCGACCAACATTTAAAAATGGCGCTAGAAGGAGGGCCTACTGAACTCCGATCAGTATTATAAGTTGTCAGTACAATTTTTAGAACTGCCAGAAAAGAAGACCTCAAGTTCAGTACTGTGTTAAGGACTGTAAGTTTGTAAGTGCCTGTGAAAAGCTGGATTCTACATACAGGGTAACAAGGTCCCACCCCAGAGCTGGAGAGCTCCTTGTCCCTGAATTAGAAACCCCGAAAAGAAGTAGCCTCAGAAGGGCCAAGTCTTTGTCAGAAATAGTTTTATCACCATTAATAGTTACTCCAACCACAGTTCAGAATATCACTGTCAACCAAGGAATAATGGCAAATTGGTTGGGCTCCACTGCTTTGAACATTTCGGGTATAGCCCATGACTTGCCCAGAAATCCAGAAAGATATCTCCCCAGATATAAACATGATGGGACAAGAACTGCAGAAGAACACTTGGTTGCATTCAAGAATGCATTGAAGTTATTAAATGTACAGCATGAAGATGTTGCCTGCAGACTCTTCCCGTTCACTCTCCAGGAGGGAGCTTATGATTGGTTTCTAAATCTTACCAATGATTCTATCACCAGCTGGAATGATTTAGAAAAAGTTTTTGTGTCACAGTTCGGAGAGGTGATAGATCCTAGTATTTTATATCAGCAGTTTTCTGGCATCAAGAGAGAATTAAATGAATCCATCAGATCCTATAATGTTAGATTCCAGAAAGCTTATGGTAGACTTACTGGCTATTATGTACCTAATGCAGACCTGGCATTAGAGATCTTTAGAAACTCTCTAGATCCCATGACCTCTGTCTTTTTGAAGAGAGACCCCGCTGTTACTAATTTGACAGAAGCTTATAAAGAAGCTTTGATTCTGGAAAGACAGTTGGGACCCCAACCTCTAAATCTTCAGCAAACTCCTCTGATTACACAGCCTGCTCCTGTGTTCAATCCTATTCCACATCAGATGATGCTGCCAGTTTGTCAGACTCTACCATCAGCAACACCATTGGCTGTGGCACCTGTTGAGAATGTACAGAACCCAGTGAAAGAGGCTGACAATGCAAGAGTTGAAGAAGTGTCAAAGATTGTTCAGAAGCTGGCTAATGATTTCTTGAGTTTTAAAAGGCAAGTTTCTACTGGGGACAACCCCAACAGATATTCATATCAACCAAACAGATTTAACAAGCCCCCATATGAGCCTAATAAATATTACAAGGGTAAAGCTCATGATGTGAACATTTGTGATTTGGCTCTGCCCAACTGGTGCAGAATACATGCCACTTCTCAGCATGGGGAGTTGGACTGTCTGGAATTTTGCAATGCATTTGAAGCCTTGTCTGGAGATTTGATCTCCCCTGAAAATCAAAGAACTGCTGATGGCCCAAGCTCATCTGGCCACAGTGCAGCCATGGTCCTGGATTCTTTCACTTTCTCGGATGAATCTGAGAATGTAGCTGAAATGCCTATGGATGAGGTACAGGCTTTCCAGCAGTACAGAAGAGATAACTACAATCTGAGAAACAGGAATCCGGAGCCTAATACTACATCAACTCCTCCTGACAACTCTCACAATATTCCTCCGGACCCCTCTCCAAGCAATAATCCACCTCCACCAAAGGGAGGAAGTCAAAGAGTACCAGATGTTGTTGTTCCTCCACTTAACAAAGGATATAACATAGTGGAAGATATGAAAAATATTAAGGCCAACATTACTCTGCATGAGCTGGCACAGATTTCAGAGCAGAGAGACAATCTGATAAAAACTTACTCTGGCCCTGCTACTAAACCTGTGGACAAAGGAAAGAAAATAGCAAATGCCAATCTAGCCATGTACAAAGAAAAAATAGAAGTTCCCCCCTTTTTACTGACTGTCCGTATTTTCGGGAAGAACTTGCACAATTGTTTGGTAGATTCAGGTGCATCTGCCAATGTCATGCCATTGGCCATTTGTCAGCAGTTGGGGCTGACCCCAATGAAATCTGAAAGGAGAGTTGTCCAATTAGACAAATCAGAGGTCAAAGTTATTGGAGAGCTTCAAAACATCCATATCCAATTAGCATCTGAGCCAAGGGCTCAACATAAAATTGAAATCCAAGTTGTGGATATCCCAGTGGGGTACGGGATGCTGTTGAGTAGGGATTGGTCTAGATCTCTGAACGGATATTTGGCAACAGATTTTTCACACATGTGGTTGCCGTGGAAAGGAGTGGCAAATCAATTGCGGGTTGATAGAGAACCCAGGTACAAGCATACCATTACAGAGTACAATGCAGCAAATGAAACTGTGAATGTTGCAGAGGTAGATATTGGTGTCTACAATTTAACAACTGGGCAGGGTAACAAGTTTAATAAAGCTCATCCTGTACATACTAATGAAGTCTGGACACTTCATGTGGATGGAGCCAGATGTAAGCAGGGTTCTGGAACAGGGGCTGTCCTTAAGGGACCTGAAAATCAGACATTCTTTATGTCTTACCGCCTGCAGTTCCCATGTACAAACAATTTAGCAGAGTATGAAGCTCTGATTTTAGGTTTAAAATTTGCTTTGGATAGGAATGTGAGAAATATTCAAGTTTTCACTGATTCAGAATTGGTGGCAAGTCAAGTCAAGGGTAAATTCCAGTGTAAAGCTTCTTATTTGAAGGGATACAAACACCGGGCTTGGGATCTTGTAGAAGGTTTTGATGCATTTAATCTGACACACATACCCAGAGAACAAAACTCACATGCAGATATCTTGGCTTCTTCAGCTGCAAGTTTAAAACCATTGGAAGAATTTAAGTGGGATAAGTTTTCAATTGAGTTAGTCCCTTGTCCTTCGGTTCCAAACAATATAGATAGCTTTCAAGTTTTCTCTGATGATCAACAGATTGTAAACTTCCTGCAGAGTACTAACACCTTTGAGAATGCTGTAATTGATGAGGGCCAAAGAGACACCCTGCTGGAACAGTTGGATGATGACAGGGGAATCATGAGGTTGAAGGACAACAGGATTCCAAAAGGAATGGTAGAGCTGGAGCGGCTCTTTGATGTTGATAAGATCAAGCAAAAGGTGAATTCTGAGGATTATGTGGCTGCCACAAACAGTGGGACTGAAGATCTGAATGTAGGGACTGAAGAAGATCCAAGGCACATCAAGCTGGCAAAGGACTGTGATCCAGAAATAAAGAGAAGTATGATTGATTTTCTGCACAGGTCCAAGGATGTAATGGCCTGGTCATACAAAGATTTAAAGGTATTTGATCCAAAAGTTTACACTCACATTATACCTTTGAAAGAATCTTGCAAGCCTTTTAGACAAAAACAGAGACATGTCAATGCTCTGTTAGAACCCCTCATCCAGAAAGAAGTGGAAAAGCTCTTGAGTGCAGCAATTATTTTTCCCATCAGGCATTCTACTTGGGTGGCCAATCTGGTGCCAGTCAGGAAGAAGAATGGAGAGATCCGCCTGTGTGTGGATTTCAGAAATTTAAACAAGGCATCAGAAAAGGATAACTACCCTCTGCCCTCTATGGATGAAGTCTTGCAAATTGTCAATGGATCAGAGATGATGTCTTTCCTGGATGGCTTCTCAGGCTACAACCAGATATTGGTTGAGAAGGAAGACAGAATGAAGACTGCTTTCACAACTAAGTGGGGGACTTTTGCTTACAAGAGGATGCCATTTGGTTTAATAAATGCCGGAGCTACATTTCAAAGAGCAATGGATCATGCCTTCAAGGGGCTTATGGGCAAATGTATTGTTGTGTACATGGATGATTTAACAGTCTTTTCCAAATCTCGGTTTGACCATGTCAAGCACTTAGAGTCTGTGTTTAACAAGTGCAGGGAGTTTGGCATTTCCTTGAATCCAAAGAAGTGCATTTTTGGTGTGACAGAAGGAAAGCTCCTTGGGCACTTGGTCACAAAAGATGGCATTTCTATGGATCCAGGCAGAGTTGAAGCCATATCTGGCATACCATTTCCCAACTCCAAGAAAGAGTTGAGGTCCTTCTTTGGAAAAATAAACTTTGTCAGGAAGTTCATCTCCGGATTTGCTGAGATAGTTAAGCCAATGAATGACATGTTAAAGCAGACTGCTCAGATTTTTTGGACCACAGAAGCTAAGGCAGCCTTCCAGGAAATCAAGACAGCCATTAAACAAGCACCAGTTCTGGTAAGCCCAGACTTCAGTGCAGATTTTTATCTATACACTTTTTCTTCAGAACATACACTTGCTGCAGTTCTGACCCAACGGAGGGAAACCGGAGAACATCCAATTGCTTTCAAGAGCACCAATTTGAAAGGAGCTGAACTGAAATATTCCCGTTTAGACAAACAAGCTTATGCCTTGGTAAGAGCAGTGAAGCAGTTCAGGCACTATATACTGAGGAGCAAAGTTCATGCCATAGTTCCGGACCCAGCTGTTAAGTACCTTCTAAGTCAAAATGAGCTGGGTGAACTAAGAGGCAATTGGGTCACAAGGTTGCAAGAGTATGACTTGGAGATTCGTCCTGCTAAATTGATCAGGGGACTTGGTTTGTCCCGACACATTGCCGAAGTACCTCTACGGGAAGAAGTTAATCAGGTGAATTCTGAGTCTGATAATTGGTATGGGGATATTACTCATCTGCTGCAATTTGGAGTTTGCCCATCCCATTTGAACAGAACCCAAAGGAGAGCATTAAAATTAAAAGCTGCTCATTATCTCCTCAAGGCAGGTACTCTGTACAGAGAGAATTATGCTGGCATTTTCTTGAGATGCATTTCTCCCAGTGAAGTCAGTGAAGTCATGTCCAATTTTCATGAAAAGTTAGGGGCAGGGCATTCATCAGGATCTGCCACTGCACATAAAATACTAAGAGCAGGCTATTATTGGCCTACACTATTTAAAGATGCACATCAGCATGTCAGAACCTGCCATCAGTGCCAGACTTTTGCAGCTAAAGAGGCCAACCGAGCTCTACCATTGCAACCTGTTGTAATAAACAAACCTTTCATGCAATGGGGACTTGATTTTGTGGGAGTCATTAATCCAAATTCTTCAGCAGGGCATAAATATGTTCTGACAGCTACTGACTACTGCACAAGATGGGTTGAAGCAGCAGCCACCACAAGAAGTACAGCCCATGAAGTCATTGAATTTCTTGAATCAAATATCATAACTAGATTTGGGGTTCCCCTGAATTTGGTGTGTGATAATGGACCAGCCTTCCAATCATTGGAATTTGTAGACTGGGCATACCAGATGGGGATAGTTATCAGATTCTCATCCAACTATTATCCCCAAGGCAATGGACTGGCTGAGTCCACCAACAAGAATTTAATGAATGCCATTAAGAAATCTACAGCAGACAAACCCAGGCAGTGGCATACATTGTTGAAATATGCACTTTGGGCTGACCGGATAAAGTATAAAGTGGCTCTTAAGACTTCTCCCTTTGCTTTGTTGTATGGTACCCAGCCAATTGTTCCCATCTCTCTCAAGTTGCCTACCTACCAATTTGCCTTAGACTATTTTGAAAATCATGCTGATGCTGAAGCCCGTGTTTTAGATCTCACTAACTTGCAGGATGAAAGACTCCAAGCCCTGGAGCATTTCAGTAGGCACCAAGAAACTGTCAAGCGGTGGTTTGACAAGAGAGCCAAAGTCAAAGCTTTTAGATTGGCAGACTTGGTGCTTCTGTGGGACAAGGCTCATGAGAAGAAGGGTAAGCACACAAAGTTGCAGCCACTCTGGATAGGCCCCTACCAAATTGCTGAGATTCTGGGTAACAATGCTTTCCGTTTACAAGACCTGGATGGTAATTTTTTGGATCTCCCTGTTAATGGTCAATACTTGAAACATTATTTCTCGGCTGTTCCGTCCAATGTATTATTTGAATGAAGTCATAAAGAAGTTGTAACATGTGTACACATTGTAAATAACTTTGCAGTTTATAAGCTTTAGCTTAATTGCCTGTGCAGTTCTTTTAATTGCTTTGTTTTAGCTTGCTTTTAATTAGTCTGTACAGTCTTTTGTTTTAGTTTTATTTTGCTACTTGTACAGCTTTAGTTGCTTTGCTTCTGTTCTGTTTGATGCCTGTACAGTTTTGTGTTCAAGCCTGTGCAGTTTTATTTTTGTTTTGTTCTTCAAGGCCTGTGTCTGTCCTTGGAAGTCTGTGCAAAGTTTTTCAGCTTTAAAGTTCTGTTCTTTAACCTTTGCCTGAGCATCAATGAAAAGTCAGCCTGCTAAAAAAAAAAAAAATTGTTTTATTCTGAGCTGATTAATCCACAATCCAGTGCCCATTCATTATCCTAATTGAGATAGTCTGCTTCAACTGAACAGTGGAACTATTTTGTTAGCCAGAACAACGGTAGAAAGATGATTGGATTTTGTGTCTTGCTTGCCACAGTTGTTTTAATTATAGAAAAACTGCTATGTTGTTTGGTTGGAGAAACTCCCGGGGAATCCAAGAAAAGTTGGTTATCAGAGGGGACTATGATTCATGTAATTATTTGGGTGTCACCAGAGGCTATCAGTGCCTAGACTGGAACAGTTCCAGATTGATCAAATGTTAAAAGAAAATTGTAATTTCTCTAAGGCCTTTCAGATGTTGATATATAAAAAAAAAAAAAAAAAGAGAGAGAGAGATAAAAAGAAAAGAGAAAAGAGTTGTACAATCAAAGAGACAACCAAGTTTCAAAGATATTTTTCTACCTTACAGTTGTAAATTTGGGTCGTGTAAATCTAAAGGGTAACTCTGTCTAGGCTGTAAAAGGCTAAACTAGTAAACAGAGCTCTACTCGGTTTCCCCTTTTTATGATCTAGAAAAGCTGATCAATCCAGAGTTTAACATTCAATCCAGTCATCTTTGAAGAAAGTTCTATACCCTTATAATTTCACATCAGAAATCTTCCTTAAGTAATTCAGCCTAGTATGTCCTTGGGAAATTTTAAACAGCTAGCAGTTAGTAGTCAATTTATTGTGAAGAATGTCTGTGGCAGGGCATGATGCAAGGTCTTTTTGTTTTGAAACTAGAGTCCTGGGTTCTAAAATAATGCTACTATTTTACCCGTAGATATCGCCATTTGTTGAGAAGCAACAACCCCCCACTGAAAAATCGATCTCCATCCTCTGAAAACTTTGAGCTTCCATTTTTGCAGTAGGGACCCTCTTGATATGTTTCATGTTTTAAATTCAAATTTGCTTGCCTCCTTTTAAAGTTGTGCTTTTTCTCAGTCATTCTAGCTTTGTTATCCAAGACTTCACTTTTTACATGCTGGAATCAATCATGCTTAAAGAAAATCTTGCGCCGGTACGAAAAAAATACAGAAAACAGATAGAAAAATACATGAAAATAAAAAACTTTCCCTTTTTGGCAAAGTCGCGATATCGCGACACTTCCATTTATGGAAATGTCACGAAATCGCGACAGGAACAAAGAAAATCGGCCAAGTCAGAAAATCGTAGCGAAATCGCGACACTTTCCATTTTTGGAAATGTCGCGATATCGTGACATTTCCATTTTTGGAAAGCGTCGCGAAATCGCTACCGATTTTGGAGAGAGAAGGCAAGTTGTACGGAAGGGCGCGATTTTGCGACATGTCATGAAATCGTGACATGTCACATTTTCGCTGAGTGAATTTGAAAAATCGACTAAGGAAGAAAGCTGTCACGAAATCGCGACGTCGCGACGAAATCGGCAGAGTGAGCCCGAAGCGTACGGACTGTCGCGATTTCGCGACATGTCACGAAATCGTGACAGTCCGATCAAAGTGCTGCAAGGAAGAAACCAAGTGAAGGCAAAGTTCGAAATTTGACCAAGGCTTTTAGATGTCATGAAATCGTGACAGTTTGAGGAAGAAGGGGGCCAAACCAGAAGGTGTCGTGAAATCGCGACACAGAGGCAGACGGTGAGGGAAGAAGCCACCATGTCGCAAAATCGTGACATGGTGGAAAGTTCACAAAGCTGGGTGCCATGAAATCGTGACGCCCAAACCAAAAGTTGCAAGAAGTTTAAGCCAAAAGCAGTGTCGAGGCAGAAGCAGTGCAAGTGAAGGTGTCGCGAAATCGTGACGTCACGAAATCACGACACAATGGGGAGTTGAGGCCAAAGGGACCCACCATGTCATGATTTCGTGACATGGTGGAAGGATGGTGAGCAAAAGAGCCGCGACATGGTGGAGAAAGAAGAAGAAGCGAAGAGAAATTGAAGGAAAAGCGCTTAAGGACAGAAGTGGTCGCGATTTCGCGACGTGTCGCGAAATCGTGACATGTCGCATTTTCGCGGCTCATGAGGAGAAAGTTGTGCGGTGGCCAGCGATAGGTCGCGATTTCGTGACATGTCGTGAAATCGTGACATGTCGCATTTTCGTGACCTTGGCAGGAAACAGAGCAGAATGCAAAACAGATCGAAATTGACACGTGTCGCGATTACGTGACACATGTCAAAACACTGCAAGCCACGTATGAGATAAACAGAGCCGCATGCAAGTAAACATTAGGCTTTTTAATCTGATTTAATGTTAAAGCTTTTGATTTAATCTTTTTAAAGTACTAATCTAACCTTTTGTTTTTCATGCAGGAAGCCATCTGTCACTTGCGGGATAACGGAGAAATAGCCTTAAAGATAAAGATAAAGTGCAAATTAATCAAAGACGGGCATATTGAAAAGGAAGGTGCCGAGAGTTGCTGTTTCATTCCAATATTTACAGATTTGTCCACAAATGACTAAGCAGCTGTCCATTTAATGAAGATATATGCACACAGTTGCCGGATTTTGCCGGTGAATGCATTCAATGGAGATTTATGGCAGAATTGATGGCATATAGATATTTTCAACTCAGGGATGGCCCTGCGGAGATCAAATATCGGAAAAGTGGTGACTCATCCAGCTTACCCGAAGGAATTGATGAGAGCATTTATTTTGCAATTGCGGGTGAATGCAAGTGGCATTCGAATTTTATCTTCTCCATTTATGGCAACTGACTGCACTGATTTGCAGAAGGGTTAAGTTCTATCCAGACTTTGTTTTAAAATGGCTTTATATTGTAAAACCCGGTCCTAGGGTTTATGATGATAAGATTTGCGGTTAGAGAAGAAGATATCTCTGAAAAGATCAGGGTTTGCCCTGGGTCTATAAATACTTCTTCTCAATGTAATCGCAGGAGGCGAAGACTTAGAAATAAAAGGCCATTGAAGCAATTTCTTGCAAATTTTGTTAAATACTTTTATTTCTGGACTTGGAGTTGATGGGCTGTTGTTTTTCTGTGATAGCATGGCCAGGTGCCTAATCTTTTGCAGACTGTGATAAGTTCATCTTCTTTTGTTATCCGTTCCATTAAAGTTTATTAGATATATGCTGTGAATCTGAAATATCAAGATTAAATATGTTGTTAGGCTTCATTTGTTCTATTGTTTGCTAGGGAAAATTACAGATTTGAGGTTCAAGTTTGTTCTAATTGCTCTGTCCTCACTGTGTGAGCTAGGCTGCCGGTGAAAGATATCAGTTTTAACTAACTTCCCTTTGGTTTATGATTTTCTGCTAGATCTGTTCCATCTTTGCCTTGTGCTCTTAGTTGAAAGTGATCTTAGAAATCTGGACACTTTCTTCTTTGATTTGTTCTGTTATGAAGTCGATAGTATAAATAGAATTGATAGTTTAGGTTTTGCAGTTAAAGTTTGATAAACTTCTCTTTCTGCTTTACCCTACCCTCTCTTTGCTTATCGTGAAATGATCCATTTTTATTTTCTTTATTTGTCTTTTATTTAAATCTGCTGACCCATGAGAGCTAGATCAAAGAATCAAGTTAAATCTGATTGTCAACAAGTGACAACTACTGAACATTACTGAACAAGTTCATTGAGCCCGTTGTAAGGTACAGACAGTTCATATTGAAACTATTCCAGAAGCGGAAAAGAGTGAATTGACATTCGACCCGACTCTGTAACTCACACCTTGGATAACCAGCTAGATCCTAAAGTGAGTGGGATTTATCCCGTATAAGTGTTATCAGAGTTTCCTGCTCATTCTTCACAGGGTGTGTATGAAAGACCGACCAACAAGCTCTATTCATAACATAGACTACTGTACTGATTGCTTCCTTCCAAAACCCATTTGAGATTCTTGATTCATTTAGCATTGCTCTGGCCATATTCTCAAGAGTTATATTATTTCTTTCTACTACTCCATTTTGCTAAGAAGTCCTGGCTGCTGAGTATTCTTTTATGATTCCATGTTCTGCACAAAACTTGATGAATTCTGTAGATATAAATTCCCTTCCTCTATCTGATCGCAAACACTATCTTCATTCCTATTTCATTTTCTACCATTTCTTTGAATACTTTGAAGTGCTCAAATGCCTCTGATTTTTCTTTCAAAAAAAACAACCGAAGTCATTCTAGAATAATCATCTATGAAAAACATGGAGTAGCTTTCATATTTTAGGATTTTGGCTCTCATAAGACCACATAAATTGGTATGAATCAATTCTAAAACTTTGGAAGAGGAATATGATCTTGTTTGCTTTCCATACTGACATTGTGCACAAATTGTATTTGAAGGTCTTTTTATATTTTGTAGATCTCTGACAATTTGTTTGTTGCTTATCCTTTGAGGTTGTAGTGGCATTTCATTTATGTGAGTGGGTTTCCCCATTCTTTGGCATGCCTCACAATGTCTGATGTACTTTTTCACATCCTTGTGAAGAGATGGCCAATAATATCCTGTTCCTAAAATTTTCCTAATTGTGCTTTTTATAAAATAGTGTCCACTGGAGGGTTCATCATGACAAGCCCTAATTATATCATATACCTCATCCTTTCGGATCCACCTACGTAACACATGGTCAGGACTACTCTTGAAAAGCATACCTTGAATCCATTCAAAAGAAGAGCTTTTTTTGATCAATTATTTTCTTTGTTTGGAAGTAAAATGTGGGGGAACTTTCCCTGTGACCAAATAGTTGGCTATATCTACAAACCAAGGTGATTGGACAGATATAATAATTTTTCATCAGGAAAAGTGTCCTCCACTAATTCCACTTCCTCTATGTTTTGAAACCTAGACAAAAAAATATCTACAACATTAGCTTTTCCTAGTTTATTGATTATTGTGATATCAAATTCCTACAACAATAGTAACCAACGGATAATCCTTGCACTCACCATAGGCTTATTCATCAAATATTTAATGGTTGTGTGATCTGTGTGAATGAATATTTGATAACTTGTGATGTAATACCTAAATTTATTGATGGCACAGATTACTGCCAAGAATTCTTTCTCAGTTGTGGTATAATTTTTTTTAGCTCTTGTCAAGTTCTTGCTAATGTAGTAGATAGCATAGTGTTCACCATTTTTGATTTATCCCAATGCTGCTCCATTTGCAGTATTGGAAGCATCAGTCTATATGTGGAATGGTAATGTCCAATTAGGTCCTCTTAACACAGGTGGAGTTACTAATTTTTCTTTCAGAGCTTCAAATGATTCTTGACACTTTGTAGTCTAGGAGAATTCAAAATATTTAGTCAATAGGGCAAACATGGGATGGCCTATTGTGATAAAATTGGGAATAAACCTACGGTAAAAACCAATGTGTCCTAGGAAGCTTCTGACATCAGTCTGATTTTTAGGAGGGATAAAGTTCTTGATAATTTCCACCTTCTTTGGATCAACCTGGATCCCTTGAGGAGAGATGTGATGACCAAGAACTATTTATTCCTCCATAATCATAAAAATTTTGTCTGGATTTAAGGATAACTGGTAGGTTTCACAACGAGTTAAAAATTTATCAAGGTGTTCCAATGTAAAGTCAAAAGTCTATCCACAAACTGTGAAATCATCCATGTATATTTCAACACTGTTGGTAGTCAGATCAAAAAATATGGCTAACATTGCTCGCTAAAATGTTGCTAGGGTATTACACAAACCAAAAGGTAAGACCCTATAGGAAAATGTTCCCCATGGACAGGTAAAGGTTATTTTCTCTTGATCTTCAGGTGCAACCTGAATTTGATTATATCCACTAAATCCATCAAGAAAACAAAAATATTTCTTTCCAGCAAGAGTCTCTAACACCTGATCTATGAATGAAAATGGAAAATGATCATTGTATGTCACTTTGTTTAGTTATCTATAGTCTATACATAATCTCAATTTTCCATTTTTCTTAGGCACTATAACCAATGGAGAGACCCATCGACTATCAGAAATTAGGTAAATAAATCCTACTTCCAGAAGTTTATCAATTTCTTCTTTCACAATATCCCTCAAGGCAGGATTTAGTCTTCTCTAAGGCTGTCTTATAGGGTTGACATATTCAGTATAAATTCTATGAGTACATACATCAGGGTGAATCCCTGACATATCTTTATAATTCCAAGCAAAAGCATGGATATGCTTATGCAAAACAATTGCCAATTTTTCTTCCTCTTCCCTAGTAAGCTAGTTATTTATGTTCAAAAATTTTCCTAGCTGGAATTCTATTTGTTTTGTATTTGGAAGGACTAAATTTACTTCTTCACAATTGTTGACTAGGGAATTAAGAGGACAATGATGATATGGGAGGAAATAAGAAGTTTCTGTCTCATTTATTTCTGATGGAAGCATATCCTGTATGGAACAATGAGAAGGGAAGATCAAGTGATGGTGCCACCCATGTGGTAGTGAAATAGATGTTTCCTATGATGGTATAGATGGCCTTTCTTAAGAACTTTGACCTTATTCTCTCACTAGCAATTGATTGATATTGTTTGCTTCCTCTTCTAACCCTTGTTCATGCAGAACATTCATTAGACTGTTTCATTTTCTAAAAATTTTATCTCATGGAGGTCTTCTATGTGTTCCATTACTACCAAGGTGGCTAATGTGGAAATAACCTCTTTTGGTTCTTTATCTAAGTCAGGAAACCATAACTGACCTATGAAATTGCTTAATGGTCTTGCAGGAGGATATAGAGAAATCTGTTTTAGGTCAATACCATTTGAAATTGTCTTTTTTCTAGATCTGCAATCTATAAAGGCTGTTGCAGTTGTAAGCCAATGTCTTCCTAGGATAATGGGATAGCCATGTGCTGAGTTTATTGGCTGTAAAACCAAAAAATATGTAGGGTATTCCCAAGAATAAACTTCTATAGGGAAATCTTCAATGATACCTTTAGGTTTTGCAATTGACATATCAGCCATTTCTAAAACTGTGAATGTGGGGCTGAGATTTTTGAGTTGTAATTGTTCCATTGTATCCTTGATCATGATATTTATTGCAGCTCCTAGATCAACTAAGACATTTGATATTGGTACTGATCTTATGATCACTATGATAACTGGACTTCCTAGGTCACTATACTTTGGAGGTACTAGTTTTCCTGACAAGATATCAACTATCTTTCCTTCAACATGAACAGTTTTAGGAAATGCTTTATTTTTTCTTCCTGCTCTTTTGTTGCACAAATCTCGAACAGTTCTTTTAATCATAGGTATATCCTTAATGGATTGCAATATTGGCAGTGATATGGTTAATTTTCTGAGTTCTTTCACTAACTCTGATTCAAAATTTTTTGCTATAGTGTTAAGTCTCTCAGGGTATGGAATTATCCCTGATGAAGGTAACTGTTTTGCCTATGGTTATTCTTATTTTTTAATTGTTGGTTTGACAATAGGTTCTTGAATTTCATCTTCTTTCACTTCAATTATAACAGGTTCAGGTAAAACTTTCCCTGAATGTAGTTGTATGTTGCTACAATCCAGAATTTGCATATCTAAATTTCCTTTAGAATCAACCATATAGGCAGGAGCTGCCTGCCTTATGTTATTTGGATTTATTACAGGTTGAGCTGGTAATTGACGTTGTTTCACCTGTTGCATTTGTTTATTTGGTTTTCGTTGAAAATTTTGATTTGGTGCAAGCATCAAATTCTAAGTTTGACCTTAATTTATTTGCTGCCTTGGATAGGATTGGTATTGTTGACCCCATTGTTGTTGATTTTGCATCCAAGATGGATTACTTTGATTCTGAGTCCATGGTGGTTTATTTCTATTCCATGATGGGTTATTATGGCTTTGATTCCAAGATGGATTATTCCAACATGTCTGTGGCCATTCTTGAGAATTTGTCCATTGAGAATAATTCCAAGGACGTTGGGGTGGTTCTGACTGTCCCCAAGACATGTTTCCATGGTTGTTTCCCCAATTTATAGGAAAATTAGGGGTATTTTTATACTGTTGAAAGCTTCCCCCTTGTCTTGGTCCAACATAATTGAGTTCTTCTATTTGAGTTTCTAGGATAGTTTTGAGTTGTGGTAGTAGATGACATTTGTCAGTCAAATGTCATCTTGAGCAAATACTACAAATGGTTGAAATGGATGTTTTATTTAGAGGACATTCTTGTAAGGCATGTTTATTCCTACATATTGGGTAATAAATTGCTAAAGGTTCTATGGTTTTTGCTTTAGCAGAAATTTCTCCCAGAGTTGTGTTTAATTGTACTAGGATATTAGTATTAAAATTTGCAAGTTCCTCTATTAGGTCCTTCACATCAGTGCCATTTGTAATATTTTTCTTTCTTTTCTGCCTAGTGCAAGAGTAATTTCTGCAAATATCCATAATCTCATCCATATTACGAGTACTTACATCCCCATTTCCCATCAAATCTAATACCTCTTTGGATTCATCTTGTAATCCTCTTAGAAAAATGGTTTTGCATAATTTTGGTTCTCCTAGTCCACACCTTCTTTGAATAAACACAAATTTATCAAGGTAATCTTCTAATGTTTCATCATATTTTTGTTTAATTCTGAACAACTCATCTTTCCTGTTCCTTACTCAACAATACTCTTGATACTTGTCTAAAAACACAGTCTCCATTTTATCCCAGGTTTGGATGGAATATGGTTGTAAGCTCATGAACCAGTGTAATGCTGAGTCTTTGAGTGTTGAAGGAAAAACCTTGAGTTTCTGATTATCATTTATATAGTCATAGGTTTGACACACTACTTTGAAATCAAATAGGAATTGATCAGGATCTTCAGATGCAACACCTTAGAAGGTTGGAAGCACTGAAGGTGAGATTGTTTTCATGGGAGAGTTCTATATGGGGTTCAGAAGAATAGGATATTCAAATGTTCTAGGAGGTTGGAGTGCATCTTGATCATCTTGATCATTTTCATTATGGACATGGCCATGCTGGTCATCCCCATATAGATTGCCTCTTTCTACCATATTTTCCTGTTCTTTAGAAACAATTAAACCTATCCAAATTTCTTTCTCAAGAGGTCCAAAACCTTCTGTTGATAATGAGTTTGGTAATTTTTCTTGCTCAGGAGATTCTAATGATGATGAAGCTGGTGGTTTTTGTTTTAGTTTTTCTAGTAGTTCAAACACAGGTGATTCACCCCTTAGGAATGAAGATCTTCTTAATGGAATAAGTCAGGGATATCTTTGGATAATTTTTCCTTATTCATCCCTAGGCCTACTCATTCATACCTACTCCTTAATGACATAAATTATAAGTCAATAATTGTTACTTAACCAGTTGTTATATTTAGATTTTACCCTAAATTTTCACAACTTAGTCTAATTAACAACTATTGAATTGTTGAAACCCTATAACAACACTCTTACCAAAAATGACACCAAAATGATGGGTTGTTATTAAGCACATCATTAATTTTCAATGAATTTGTCAATTCAGGGCAGTGTACAAGGCTATCTGCGAAAGGAGTGAACAAGGCTAATTTAAGGTTAATTGGGAGCAGCAAGTCTTATTGGTGGAACTAATTGTGTGGGGTTTTTTTAGGTCTCTTATACCTCTAAATTGCATAAATTTAACTTTAATATAATTGCAATAATGAAAACTAGTTGCTGATTATAGAAATGAAACCTTAGTTATAGTTACAAGAATGAAATCTGATTAAATTGCAGAATTAAAACCCTAGTTACAGTTGCAAAATTGGAAACCTAATTACAGTTGCAAAATGAAAGTCTATTTACTCTTGCAATAATAAAACTAAAATTAAGTCCTGTCAATACTCTATAATAGAAGGTTGTCAATCTTCTGTGCAGGAGTTGACAAAAAAACAATAATGCACGAAAATTGCAAAAAACTGTAAATTGCTAAAAATGGAAATTGTAGTAAATTAGAAAGTTGTTAGAAAGTAAAAAGACTAATCAGATCTACTGCTAATCATATCACAAAATCATCTTGAATAGAAAATAAATTATTAGGACTAAAATGGATGTTAACTGCTACAAAAGAATAAAATTGACAAGTTTCACAGCTTATTCTACTGTAGCAAATCAGAACAAAACCTATATGTTAGTCCTCCTCCTAGGTCTAGAAGTGGCCAGCATCCTTTTCTAGAAGAAGGTATGAGTTTCTCTATCTCTAAATATTAATCACACTCAAACATAATAGAATTAATAGAAAAACTTATACTTTATTGATTCAGAACATGATTACAAATCTATTGCTAAAACCTGTTACAAAACTGGAATAGTCTCAGTTTTCTCACTTATTCTCTATCTATATTTTCTCTACTACCATTTCTACTGTTATTATTATTCTTATTCTCAACTCAACCTAGATGGGAGCTATCTTTTATAGATGCCTAAAATCTAATTACAATAGAAAATATACTCTGCAAATCAATTCTTGTTATTCTACAGTATTCCCTGGGTTTATCCTAGAAGAGGATATTTTCCATAAATTATGGATTTGGATGGAAAGGATGACAACGTTAGATGGGAGATATTTTTCTTTAACCTCCTCAACCTTCTTTCCATTTTTCCACCGTCAGAAATCAATCAACAGGTCAAAAAGTGCTTTCTGTTCTCAATCCGGAGCTAAGTGGCTCAATCCAAAGATATTCGCTCAATCTGAAGAGACTATATTTCTCAATCCAAATATCTTTAGAATGACAAACTATGTACTCTTCAATTGATTTTAGTTGCATTTCTTAGGTGGATTAGTCCTCAGGATCATATTGCAATAGCCTTCATTCCTCTTCATGTGTGAATTCCATGCCTTGCCTTTCATTGGTAGTTGGCTAGAATTTACATAGGGAAACCAGTTTCTACTGCATAGTAACAATTCTTTGCACTATTTTATAAATTCAAAGAAATTAATGCTTAAGAAACATAAAAATAATAATATTAAAGTGTTGCTATCAACCTAATAATATCTCTTATGTAACAGGTCATGGCAAAGTGACATAAAACTACATAAAAATTGTAAAAATCAACATATAATATTCCAAACACATCAATCATGAAAACAATTAAAACACAACATATTAGATCAACTTAACTAGTATATAAAGTAAATAATAGAGTTTTAGAAAAGTTTTAGTTATTCAAAACATGCTATGATGGAGGCATTTCCAGGCTTCATCACCCTATAGTAGTCTTTCCATCATCAAAACTTAAAGTTCCTCTCCCTTTGATTTTAGCTGAAGAATTATCACCAAATATCATAGATTTGTTATAGTTCCTTTTTAGAGAAATAAACTTATCCTTATACCCAGTCATATGAATAGAGCACCCACTATCAATATACCATATGTCCATCCTATAACCCAGTAGAATCTGCCTTGAAGTTTGTTAGTCTTTTCTAAGGAACCCACTTTAATACCAATTGAAGAACACAAGCTTATACTGAGAGGGGGGGTGAATAGTATAACACCCACTTTTTACTTTCTTTCCAAACCAATATCAATTAGTGTCCTTAATTGCAATAACCAAATATAGTAGTGTGCATTAATGACATAGATAGCAATAGTAAGCAAGAGCACAAATCAACACACACAATTTAGACATAATATTTAACATGGTTCCCCCAATGTGGGGTAGTCCACAAGATAATTTCCTTATAATATTTCATAAATAAATAGGGATACTTATCCAAATACAAATGATTAATTTGATCTGCTAAAAGCTAGGCTGTCCACTGATCTACTTAGGTGGACAATCCATCGATCTACTCATCAAGGCAATCCACTGATCTACTCAGTTAGGCAATCCATTGATCTGCTCAATTGGGCAATCCTGATCTGCTTAGGTAGGCAATCCATTGATATGCTCAGGTAGGCAATCCACTGATCTTATCATCTAGGTAATTCACTGATATGATCAGCTAGGAAATCCTAATCTGCTCAAAATCTACTCCAACAAGCTCACCAAGAACTTTCTCAAATATTCTTAGCAAGCTTACCAAGAACTTGCTCAAAATATGCTCTAGCAAACTCACCAAGAACTTGCTCAAATATGCATAGCAAGCTCACCAAGAACTTGCTCAAAATATGACCCGGTAAGCTCACCAAGAACTTGCTCAATTCTTCTTAGAAAGCTCACAAAGAACTTTCTCAAATTTGTCCCAAATCTATCCACAAATTTATCCCAAAATCCTTCTCAAAGGCTCAATCAATCATGCACAAAAGCTACCTCAAATCTATCTAGAAATATATCCCAAAAGCCTTATCAAAGGCTCAATAAATCATGCACAAAAGCTGCCTCAAATCTATCTATAAATCTATCCCAAAAGCATTCTCAAAGGCTCAATCAAACATGCTCAAGTAGCACTCAAATATCATCCATGAATCTATGAAGGCAAGGCTCAATGATGAAATCAACAATGAATGGCAATGCACTCTTCAATGGATGACAACAATGATCCACAATGATATCAACTCAAATCAATATCAACTCAACTCAAATCAAATAAATCTCAACTTAGCTCAATATTATAGAAGCATAAAGAGAATTTTTAGAGACTCAATATGTTCTATTCACAAACTCAATTTATTTCTCAACTCAAACTCAACTCAAATCAGAATATAGAAGTTTGTTTCATGGAACTTGAACAACCACTTCACACAATCACTTGACTAGGCTCAATCAACTCAACTCAACCAATCACCTTAAGGAATAACATTTTCTCACAAACCATAGTTCAAGCATGAATCAATCAACTCAAAATATTTTCAACAATACTCAACAATAACTCTCACATAACAATGATACTCATGTTATCCTCTAACTCAAGTTCAAGTTCTTTTTACAAGCAATGGGATTCAACAACAATGCTTATAAAACAAGGTTTAATCACAACTCTCAAACCATAAAACCTTGAAGCATTCAACCAACCACTTTTGAGAAGGAAACCACAATCAATTCTTTTCTCTCCAATGGTATTTCAAAAATCAACCACCATAAACAAAGTCAATGGAGAATATTGATCATACCTTTTTGATGCCTTATTAGTTGTCCACTAAATCTGCCACACTCAACAAACTTTGTTTTTCAACTTTTAATAGGGTTTAGAGATCTTTATTAATAACACAATAATAATATCTAAATAACACCTTATTACTCGTACTCAATAAAATACACCATGTACCCTCATGAAATAATTAATCCCCTTTGAAAAAGAACAAAGCAACCTTCAATTTTGAACCCCTTTACAAAATCAGAAATATCTCTTTACACACACCTTATTTCTCCCTATAATAAAGTTAATCAAATGGCCCTCGAAATAATCTTTCCAACGATATATAATATGATATAGTTCCAAAAAGAAAATCACCAGAAATCTCTCTTTTTCTTAAAGTGCATCACAACCCTTATTTCTCCAAGGGCAACTTTAGAAAAATAAAATATAAAAAAAAATATTAACTTGCCTTTGTCCTTGACAGGATTCGATCCCTCGATGCCTCCTTGCTCAGTGCATTAACCGTGGCCAAGCTGCCACATGAGCTACAAGATCATTTGGGAGGGAAAGGCACCACGTGCTTCAAAACACTCCTCCCTCTCATGCAAACCAAAAGCGCTTTGTGCGCTCTTTCTTCCAACGCTTTCTAACACAGCCAAGGGGATTCGAAACATTTACGTTCATTCTACTACGTGCCTTAGCCAAAATCCAATTGCCAATGCACCACACAACCCAAGGTGACTAGGGTTTCACATGTCATCTGATTTATTCTTTGCTTCCATCACTTAACCCTGTTTTGCACGAGCTCTTTTCGCTTTCCAACAATCGCATTAATTCATGAGCGCAAGCTTAGAATTAATAAACCTTAGGCACCATTTTATATAGTTTTATCCCTCATATTCAATGATACCGATGGATTACTTTTATTTTTAATTTTAAAATTTAAATTTAAATTTTGAATAATTTAAAATTTAAACTAAATATTTTAAATTAAATATCTCCATAATCGGGACACCCTTTTCGATGAAACGAAAAGCCAACTTGGGTTTTAAGAAAAAACCATTTCAAATTTGTCATCTATGGTTTTAAATAAAACCTTTTATTTTTCCTACCTTGGTTTTCACAAAAACCCTGTATATATCCATGCTCTCAAAAATATCATAAATGATTATATATGAAATGGTTTTGCCACCAAAACTCAATGTGATCCATGTGACATCAATGACAACATAAAATAACTCAAATTGCCAATAGGAAGCAATGGAGAAATCATAGATCATGGAACTCAGCTCCACAGAACATAGTACAAGCTCCACTACAACAAAGCTTGTTGGCTCCCCCTATGGTAAGACTTGCACAACCTCCAACACAGCCAATGATCAACCTAAATAACAAGGCAAATCAGCCTGCATACGAATTGGAAGGAGAGATGTTTCTAATATGCAATATTAGGAGTTATAATCCAGTTCAGCTTATATCAAGTAGATAGTTAGGAGTAGAGGTTCCTCATTTGATAGAAGAGGAGGACAAAATAGAAGAATCACCTCTAGTAGAAGAGTTTGAAGAAGAAGAATTTGCTAAGAAAACAAAAGCTCCTTTTCCCAAGAGGTTATAGGAGTAGAAGAATCTAATACAACCTGAGTTTGACATCCTTTCAAGCTTGAGGAATTTAATAGTTACCATCCTACTCTTTCAAGATATCAAAGATATTCCTAATTACACCAAGGTAATTAAAGAGCTATATCTGAGAAGGCCAAGATGTAAGATAGTCCATACCATAAATGTAGAGGGGAAGTTGGCCAATTTAATGTTGGGAAATACATGCCACCCCAAATATGTAGATCCAAGTAGTCTAGTTTTGATCATAAAAATAGGTGATCACTTATTTTTCAATACCCTAGTTGATTTGGGTGCATCCATCAATTTCATGTCAAAAGAAACTATGCAGAAGTCAAGGCTCACATATTTGAAGTCCACCAAGACTGTGCTACAACTAGCCAATAGGTCAACTATAGCACTAGAAGGGATGTTAAAAGACATCATTGTGATGGTGGATGCATGGGAATACCTAGTGAATTTCTTGTTCTTGCAGTCAAAATCAAGATTGGGTGGCTACCCACTCATCCTGGGGAGGCCATGGCTAGCAACAGTCGATGCCTACATAAGCTACCGATATGGACAAATGACCATATTAGACAATAAAAATATTAAAATTTTGACTATATCTCCACCTGCGTAGTCTGTAGACACATTAGGAGAGCCTATGTGGGACAACCAAGATGAAGGGACATTGTCAATCCTACAACAAATTATGGTGTTGAAGGAATTGGAGAAATAAGATGATAAGGATGCATTATTATGAGTTTCCTCCATCGAGAGTCCTCTCCTATTATTCTAGAATTACCATTGGTCAACACCTAAGACCACCACATCATACAAATTAAAATAGAGTCTCGAATGACATTAAACATTAGTAGTGAGTTGACACCCACATAGTTGACTGAATTAAAGAAGGTATTGACCAGGTATCAATAATATTTCACCTGGGACTACTCAGATATGAAAGAAATCAAACCAAGAATTTGTACCCATTGAATTTACCTCAAAAAGTAGATGAATCCAATTAGACAACCACACAGGAGAATGAACCTTGCTATGAAGGAAGTAATAAAAGCAGAGTTATAGAAGCTCCTGTCAGCCAGATTCATCTATCCAATATCTAACAGTGAATGGGTGTCGTCATTAGTGGTGGTGCCCAAGAAAAATGGGAAATGGTGGATCTGTGTTTACTATAGGTCACTGAACAAGGTGACCAAGAAGGATCATTTCCCACTGCCTTTAATTGATCAGGTTATAGATACACTGGTAGGGAGAAAGTATTTTTCCTTTCTAGATATATTTAGCGGATATAACAAAATCCATATTGGAGAGGAGGACTAGGACAAAATAACATTTACTTGTCCATGGGGAACGTTCACCTATAGAGTCATGCCTTTCGAATTGTGCAATGCACCAACCACCTTTCAAAGGGTGATGCTGAGCATTTTTTTAGACTTGATGGGAGAAGCAGTGGAAGTCTACATGGATGATTTCACCATCTATAGTGAGATCTTCGATGAATCTATGACCAATTTGGAATGCGCACTCCAAAAATGTGAAGAGATTAACTTGTCCCTCAGTAACAATAAATGCTTCATGATGATATGAAAAGGAATAGTGCTAGGACACCACGTATCATTGGAAGGGATCAATGTGGATAAAAAGAAAGTTGAATTTATCAAAGATCTATCAAGTCCTAAGGTGTAGATATAGGTGTTGTGGTTAATCCACAACACACCCCAAGATTGGGGACCCACCTTGTTGCAGGTTTTCAGAGAAAATCTCACTGACCCAGATGCCAAAAATGAAGAAAAGGGGGCAAAATGTGCAAGTGTAGAAAAGTGTCACGAAATCGTGACATGTCGCAATGGACATGTCGCACCGTCGCCGCTGAAAAAAGAAAAGTGTCGCGATATCGCGACATGTCGCTCCGACGCAGAGAAAATGGTCACGATTTCGCGACGTGTTTTGACGAAGTGTACGGACGATGAAAATGGCAACGAAATCGTGACATGTTGCTCCGTCGCGGCCTAGAGAGGAGAGAGAAAGGTAGAAGGAAAAACTGTAGCGAAATCGTGACGTGTCACAAAATCATGGTCAACATGGTCAACGGCAGCAGGTGGGCGAAAACGTCGTGAAATCGCGACGTGTTTGATTTTCGTGGCTTGAAAGTGGATAGAGGGCACAGGGTAGAAAATGGTCACAAATCGAACAAAGGGATAGAGGTGCATAGCTCGAAGAGGCGTCGTGAAATCGTGACGTGTCACGTTTTCACGGCGCAAGTGGATAGAAAGGGCCGAAGGAGAAAATGGTCACGATTTCGCGACGTGTTTTGCCAAAGTGTACGACTGATTAAAATGGTCATGATTTTGTGACGTGTTTTGGCAAAGTGGCCCGACAGGGAAAATGGTCACGATTTCGTGACGTGTTTTGGCAAAGTGTACGGCACAGAGAAGATGTCGCGATATCATGACAAAAATGAAGACCATGCCCGAAGAGAAACGGTAGCGATATCGCGACAAAAATGAAGACCATGCCCGAAGCAGAGAAACGGTAGCGATATCGCGATAGAAATGAAGACCATGCCCGAAGCAGAGAAACGGTAGCGATATCATGACAAAAATGAAGACCATGCCCGAAGCAGAGAAACGGTAGCGATATCGCGACAGAAATGAAGACCATGCCCGAAGCAGAGAAAGCGGTAGCGATATCGCGACGGGTTGCGGTAAGATGGCCCGATGGGTAAAATGGTCACGATTTCGTGACGGGGTTACAGCCGAAGCGTACGGAGAATGAAAGCGTCGCGATATCGTGACATGTCACGATTTCGCGACATGTCGCGATATCGCTACGAAAGCAAAGAAGCAAGGCCACGGGCTATTTTTAGTCGAGATTTTTGGGGACCGTTACTGAGCATGCAGAGAGCGCTGAACACGTGGCAAAATGCATGAGGATCAGAGTAACGCTTCGAATCGACAGTTGTTGGCCGCAGAGAAGATCAAGCGTTGCAAATGCATGCGAAGGGTTAGAACACCAAGAGGCGGGAAACTGAAACGAAGCGTCCTAGAAACTGAAACGAAGCGTCACAGAGCAGCCGAGAGCAGCGACAGAAAGTTTAAATAGCAAAAATGTAAATGGATACGGGGCTGGAGATTGTAACAAAAAAGGACATTATTTGTTGAAATAAAGGAGTTATTTGGTAAAAGCGACTTTTGTGTGTAAAATCAAAAGGAGATCGAAGCTAAGACTACTGTTTTCATTGTCAATCTTTCCTTTGCATCATTTTTTCTTGTATCTATTCGTTTACGCCATGAGATGGGTTACGATAGGTGAATGACAGAATGATGCAATTATGTTCTTTCCTTAGAGTCTTGCATCTGATCTGATTGGATTGTGTGTTAGTACAAGTCCGCTCGGTCGGGTTGTCTTAGAACTTCATCTCTTAACTTGGGGTTTTGCAGGGAGGAGATTGCTAACTAGGATTAACATCCTTCTTTGGTTTTCCAGCTGATTTGTATAAGAACATTTTCTGTTTTAGTTCCTGATACGTTTAATCTCATATTAAAGACTAACGTTAAAATAACAGAATGATTAAACAAAGATAAAATGAACCAATTAACATTAGAATAAACCATTAATGTTAGAACATTAGAAGGATTTTTGTTGCATGATTGATTATTTTAACAAATTAGGGTTACAAAGTTGGCTGTGAATCAACAAAGGCCCCTTGTTAACGAGTTACTTGCAGGATCTGAGTTATTCTGGGATATATTTGTTTATGTGCATTAAGTTGAAATCGGTTTTATGCATATAGAGATCTGTTCCACAAGAAGCTTGGAGAAATAAAAAATTAATAACTTATTTCTTTGCAAGAAAGAGTTTCCTGTCATAAACTCTAGTTGTGTGGTCATTTTGTTGTGAGACAAAATATTCACTCAACATTTTGGCGCTAGAAGGAGGGCCTTCTTTATTGCTTTGTAATTTTGATTTGTTCTAACAATTAACGTGGGTAGTTTTGTTTCCACCCATTGTGCTTGCAGGTATAACATTTAGATATTTTATTTGGCAAGTGAGTTGAGAGAAATCTTTTAGAGTTCTAGAGTTTCCAAGCTGGCCCAACCTGAGTACATAGCTACAAGGTCTAAAACCACAGGGGAAACTATCTTCCAAAGCCTTTCTCCCACTGCTAGGAGGCCGAAAAACAAAACATTAGAGGTCGAAATACCACCCAGTATACTTGAGTTAGGGATTTCTTTAGACTCAAGTACGTCTAGCGGGCCTGAGCCCTTAATTTCAAGTGCGACAGTAGCACCAGGTGTATCTGTCTCCACAGTTCCAAGCGGTTCCATTGTTCCCACAGGGTTAACACCTTTGAATAACATGGCCCAGCAGCAACAACAACAACAACAACAACCACCTGCCCTTTGGTATGGTGCTCAAAGTTCCCCCTTAGATATTCCCGGGGCAGTCCACGACTTGCCTAGAAACATTGAAAGGGGATTACCCAAATTCATTCACGATGGTCCCACAACAGCAGAAGATCATGTCCAAATCTACAAAGATTACATGTTTAGGCAAGGGGTTACTCACAAGGACGTTGCTTGCCGAGTTTTCCTTGCTAGTCTAGACCCCACGGCCAATGAATGGTATCGAAATCTGCCAGCAGGGTCCATCACTTCATGGGCCCAATTAGAAACCGCCTTCATAAGCCAATTCAGAATGTTAGTGGATCCCTCCATAATCTATAATTTGTTCGTATCATGCAAAATATTACCCAATGAACCCATACGAACATTCAATCAGAGGTTCCAAAAACTATACACGAATGTGACTCGTCACTTTGCGGTAGATCCTGCGGTCGCCTTGCAATTATATTTCGGAGCCTTAGATCCTTTAACGTCTTTGTTGACTAGAAGGAACCCTCAGGTTACGACGCTTCCTTTGGCCTATGCAGAAACAATGACTCTCGAACAGTAGATGAACCTGCCAAGGGCAGGATTGTCTCAATTGACTGGGATGGGACAATATGGTCCATACAGTCAATTTGCCATGATGAACCAGTTAATGGCACCACAGGTCCCTATGATGAATAATTTTCAAACACCCGCTCAAGTGGCGCCATTTCAAAGTTATCCGAATGCCTCAGTCCAAACGCAGGGATTAATTCAAAATAGCCCGATGGGTTTGCCTGGGTTCGGCATGGGCAGTAATTTGTTGACCATGCCGGGGTTTGCTCCCATTAGCACGCCAAGCCCAACGACTTATCCAACAGTTACTCCCATTCAAAGTGTGAATCCAGGGTGGAATCCACCTGCCCAGACCCAAGCTATTCAAAATGTGAATCCAGGATGGAATCCACCTGCTCAAACCCAAGCCATTGTACCTATTCCAGAGGTGGCTAATGCAGCAAACACAACTGGACCCGGAATTACAGTGCCTCAACCTCAAGGGTCTGAATCCGCCATAGAAAACATGAAGGAAACCTTGGCCAAAGTTTTGGTCACGGTAGGAAATGTCAATAAAAAAGTGGACCAAGCCATGGGTCATAACCGGCCTCATAACCATAGAGGAAAAGGAACATACAACACGCAGCCGAATAATGGGCGAGTACCCAATCCCGTAGCCAATCAGGCAGATGTCTCGGAAGATTTTGGAGAATCGGGACCCAGTGATAACGATTGTATGCACTGTGGCCACGGGAAGCATGAGTCTATATTGACTGAGGTTATACATTCCCAAGAAAGTGAAGAAGAGGAGGATGTAGAATTTTTTGGAAGCGAAGATGAAGAAACCTTGGAAGTTCATGCCAACAAACGTTTTGGGAAAGGAAATCACAAATATTACACTAGGAGTTCTAAGGAGCCCAAAACTTCCTCTACACCTCCAAACAATCAATTACTCCCTCCTGATTTTAAAGGAGAGGTCAATCCCCCTCCTCCATCCATGGTGGAAAAGTTTAAGATGGTGCAAGATATGCCAAACTCGGAAAAACCCACTTATGACTTAGTGGAAGACATGAAGAAGACTAAGGCCAACGTCTCGATGTATGACATGTCCCGATTATTAGGCCAAGAAGTAAGTTCACCAAAGAGATTAAATCCATCTGCCCAAGTTCATGAAGCCAAAAGTGCTGAGTCCCGAATGGTTTTACAAAAGGAAAAAAGAGATATACCTCCTTTTTTGATAACCATTAGAATTGCAGGTAAAAACTTGCACAATTGTTTAATAGACTCAGGGGCCTCGGCTACCATCATGCCCCTAGAAATCTGTAAAAAAATTGGGACTTACACCAAAGCCCTCTAGAAGCAGGGTGGTGCAGCTGGATAGATCAACCATGGAGGCAGTGGGAGAATTGGGTGATGTGCTTATTCAAGTCAATTCAGAACCTAGGGTTCAACAGCACATAGACATATTGGTGCTCGACATTCCTATCAAATATGGCATGGTTTTGGGAAGAGATTGGAGTAAAAACCTAAACGGTTACATTGTGACAGATTCTTCACATATGTGGTTGCCTTGGAGGGGAGTGGCCAATCAAATTCGGATTGATAGTGAACCCAGGCTCAAAGAGATGATCACAGATTACAACAAACCGAATGAGATCCAGTACATTGAAGCGGAATTGGGAGCATATTGTTTGGACATAGAAACACCTGAAAATACCCAAGATGAAAGGATTGGGTGCAACGTAACTGAGGGACACCAGGACATTTGGACTTTAAGATTTGATGGATCCAAGTCCAGGCAAGGAGCAGGAGCCGGTATTGAATTATCATGTTCGGACAGAGAGCCTACGTTCGCCGCATACAGACTACAGTTCCCTGCCACCAACAATATGGCAGAATATGAGGCCTTGATTCTCGGACTACAATTGGCCCTTCGAAAGAAAATTAAATATATCAAGGTTCTTGGTGATTCGGAACTGGTGGTAAAGCAAGTCAAGGGACAATACGTATGTAAGGATAGGCGGCTCAGGCTTTATCGAACTAGGGTTAGAGATTTGATAGACGAGTTTCATGCTTTTAACATATCTCTGATTTCTAGGAAAGGCAATCGCCTGGCAGACTCCCTAGCCGTGGCTGCGAGTATGTTGAAGCCAGTGGACCATAAGAAATGCAAGAAGTTCTCCATAGAGCTGGTCCCTTGTCCCTCGATACCAGATAATGTCACGAATTTCCAAGTGTTTGATAAAGTGACAGGCACATATTCCATTTTGTCACCAATTCTGGTATATTTGAAAAGCAGGTTATAGATGAGGACGAAAGGGACCTAGAGGAGGCAGTTTTGGACGAAAAAGTTACTGGAAATAAGATGCCAGATGAGATGGCTTCATTAGAAAAAACTTTCGACATTGGATACCAACCCAGAGAGGGTAAAAAGGTTCCACCCCCAGAGAGGCCTGTGATTTAGTTAACATTGGAAGTGCAGAAAATCCTCGAGAAGTATTCATAGCAAAAGCATGTACCAAGCAGGAGAAGGATTCCATCACCAATGCATTAAAAGAATACATAGACTGCATAGCCTGGAGTTATAAGGAGTTGAAAACCTATGATCAGAATGTCATAATGCACACGATTCCATTGAAGCCAGATTTCAAACCCTTCAGGCAAAGGCAAAGGCGAGTTAATCCATTATTAGAACCCTTGATAGAGAAAGAGGTGAAGCGACTGTTAGAAGCTAAGATCATCTTTCCTGTTAGGCATTCCACATGGGTTGCTAACCTGGTCCCCGTGAGAAAAAAGAGTGGAGAAATAAGGTTATGTATCGATTTTAGAAATCTTAATAAAGCCTCCCAAAAGGACAACTACCCGTTACCCACTATTGATGAAATACTCCAAAAGGTGAACGGGTCGGAGATGATGTCATTCCTGGATGGCTATTCGGGATATAATCAGGTCCTTATCCATCCTAGTGATAGGATGAAAACTGCTTTTACCACAAAGTGGGGCACCTTTGCATACAGGAGAATGCCCTTTGGACTATTGAACGCAGGTGCCACTTTCCAGTGAGCTATGGACTTTGCTTTTAAAGGGCTCATAGGTAAGTGCATCATTGTCTATGTCGATGACATTCCTGTCTTTTCTAAGAACAGGGAAAACCACGTCAGGGATCTTAAGAAAGTTTTTCAAAGATGCAGGGAACACGGTATTTCTCTCAACCCAAAGAAATGCATTTTTGGGGTAACGAAAGGAAAACTGTTGGGGCATATAATATCTAAGGATGGAATTTCCATTGACCCTGAGAGAATAGAGGCCATACAGCAGATTCCTTGTCCCACTAGCAAGAAGGGGTTGAGATCATTTTTCGGGAAGATCAATTTTGTCAAAAAATTTATTGCAGATTTTGCAAAAATAGCAAAGCCTTTGAACGACATGTTAAAGAAAGAAGTCCAGATCAAGTGGACAAATGAAAGTATAGATGCTTTTAAAAATATCAAGGACGCGATTTCTAAAGCCCCGATTTTAGTGAGTCCCGATTATACGAAGCCTTTCTATATCTACACCTTTGCTTCAGATCACTCCTTTGCGAGTGTTTTAACTCAAAAGAGTGAAGGCAGCATTGAAAATCCCATTGCCTTCCTGAGTAGTCCTCTCAAAGATGCGAAGCTGAGATACTCTATTTTGGACAAGCAAATGTATGCTCTGGTTAAGACTGTGAAAAAATTCAGGCATTACATAGTCCACAGTAGGGTCTTTGCTATCGTCCCAGATCCTGCAGTCAAAGCCATGTTCATACAGAATGAATTGGGTGAAAGACGTGGTAAGTGGGTTTCAACTTTGCAGGAGTTTGATCTTGAGATTCAGTCGATGAAGATAGTTCGGGGGCAAGGGTTGGTTAAGGCAATAGCAGAGCAGGATCTAGCAATTCCATGTCAACATTATGAAGTCTCAGATATAACCAAAGATGAGTGGTATGCAGATGTGGTGTACTATCTACTAAATGGTGAATGTCCACCGCATTTGAATGCTACTCAATGAAGAGCCTTGCGTTTGAAGTCTGCTAATTTCCTAATTAGATCCGGCACATTATACAGAAAAAACCATGAAGGTATTTACCTTCGTTGCGTTGATCAAAAGGAGGCAGTGCAAATCCTCGAGGAATTTCATGGTAAACATGGGACAGGGCATGGGTCCGCTAATGCCACAGCCCATCAAATCCTCAGAGCCGGTTATTATTGGCCTCGTCTGTTCAAAGATGCCCATACTCATGTGAGGTCATGCCATACATGTCAAACTGTAGCCAATAGAGACAGGAACGCTTCCATGCCTTTACAATCCGTAATTGAGTCTAGACCTTTTGCGCAATGGGGCCTGGATTTTGTTGGGATTATCAGTCCCAATTCATCTGATTCCCACAAATACATTCTGACGGCTACGGATTATTGCACAAGGTGGACCGAAGCTATCCCCACAAAGAATGCTACTTCGGAGGTTGTTATTAAATTTTTAGAGGATAACATTGTCACTCGGTTCGGGATGCCTAACTCCATTGTAAGTGATAATGGTCCAACTTTTTCCTCTCTAGAGTTTGCTAATTGGGCATTTGATAACAACGTGAGTTTAAAATTCTCTTCCAATTATTACCCGCAAGGTAACGGATTGGCCGAATCATCTAACAAGAATCTGTTAAATGTCATAAAAAAATTGTTGGAAAGAAATCCGCGGGACTGGCACAACAAGCTTAAGTTGGCCCTTTGGGCTGACAGAATCAGAGTCAAAGAAGCAATAGGAACATCTCCTTACCATCTGGTTTATGGACAGGATCCCATTTTTCCTACAAATCTCAGATTACAAACACTGCATTTCATGAAAGATTATTTCGGAACTAATGATAAACTTAAGTCTAGACTAACGCAATTAATGCTTCTGGATGAAAAAAGGGATGAAGCTATGCTTCATTTTAGTAAACACCAGGATGTAGTAAAAATATGGTTTGACAAAAAGTCTAGAGCAAAGGCTTTTAAAATATCAGATCTAGTGCTGTTATGGGATAAAAGACATGAGAAGAAAGGGGAGCATGATAAGTTTGATTACCTTTGGTTGGGTCCCTACCAGATTTCAGAAGTCCTAGGGGAAAACAATTTTAGACTAAGAACCTTGGATGGAAAGGATTTGGCATTACCTATCAATGGGTTGCACTTGAAACACTACTTCCAGGCTTGAGGCAACTGGGTTTGTATTATATGTAATTATGCCATGCTTTGTTTCTTTTGTGTGCAGATTTGATACTTAAGTGTGTGTTCTTGACATGTCTAGTTTTGTATTAATGTTGTGCTTGGTTTCTTTTGTGTGTAGATTTGATATTTAAGTTGGGTGTTTTGACATGTTCAGGTCTTTGTATTAATGTTGTGCTTTGTTTTGTGTGTGCAGGTTGGACATTTAGGTGGTGTGTTTATTTGACATTTTTTTCATTGTCTTATATATATAAAAAAAAAAAGGGAATAAAAGTTTGAAATGTTAAACACATGCCTAAGATTGGGAGAATATGAAGCATTGGAATTATATTGTAAAAGCTCCACATGTAATACAAACAGTTAATTAATATCGCTTGAGGCTTGTGATGCATGAAGTAGTCAGTTTTACAAATTATGGTAATACTTCAGTTGCAATTTAAAGAGCATTGCATTCATCTTACATCTCACTTTGCATATACATGCCATCTTAGTTGCATATGCATTTCAGATACAAATCATTAAAGTGTGTTAAATCCTCTTAAGGTTATACTATAACATAAATAAAGAAAAATCCTAAGGTTGGAAACTGAGCCCCAGGATATCTAGAACCAAGCACAATTTGTACACACTAAAAAAGATCTTGGGCAAAATGATCAAAACCTTCCTTGGAAGAAAAGGGTCAAGCTGAAAGGAATATTTCATGTCTATCCTATTATGCAACATGATCCTTAAAACAGTGGTTTTTACCACTTCCATTAAGCTTAAAGCCTAAGATCGGAGTAGTAAGGATAGGGTTAAGTCCTCATCAAACTTAGGTTGAGGATCCAACTCCCCAAAGCTTTGATTTGACCCACATGGAGTAGTAAGGATAGGGCATAATTCTCATCTCGCCTAGGTTGAGAATCTGATTCCCCAAAGCTCATATGTCTCATATCAAGATAAAACTTGGATTGGAAGGATCGTACTACTTGTCCTCTGCAAGGGATGGGTAGTCATCCCCAAGGTCTAAGTAATAAAATAATATTCTTCATTTTCATCTAAGTCTTGGATTGGAAGGATCGTACTACATGTCCCTGGCAAGGATGGGTAGTCATCCCTAAGATCCAAGAAGTAAAATTAACTTTTTCCCATCTCATCTTTATATTGGATTGAAAGGATCGTACTACTTGTCCTCTGCAAAGGATGGGTAGTCATCCCCAAGGTCCAAAGAAATGAAGTTAAGTCATGGATTATGGGGTTAGGTATGCCCATGCACGACAACATGTCTTGTCTAAAAAACAAGACCACTGACTGTTCATAGGGTTGGACTAGCATGACCATTTCTTCCATAATTGGTTAAATCATTTTGCTCAAAGTGAGGTAATGAATTCCAAATCAGAGTAGTAAGAATAGGGTTAAACCCCCATCTAGATTAAGTTGGGAGTCTGATTTCCCAAAGCTCTGATTTCACTTTCACTTACACATAGGTTCAAGATAATAGTGACTCATAACCAACTTTGGGATCTAATAAAACAATTCATTATACACATGGTTGATCCTAAGAGGGTTTGACAATCTTGAATATTTGTATATGATGTTAGAAAGTCTATGCATTTGTAGAAGCAAATCTCTAAGCATTTTTCATTAGGTTTCACAAATCATTTACAATCTCACACATGCATGCATGCAAAGCTGACAATGGAAGGTTGATCAAGTCCAAGCGATGGGGAATGAAAACAAATAGCACACACCGAGCTAATACTAATGATTCTGATGTTTCATGTACTTCTGATCTCGTTGGTATTTGTTTATCTTTTATGTGCTAACGCCCGTATCTAAGCTCATATATTTCAGGTTGGGTTCTCACAAAATGCTCTGGAGCATT
Organism: Wollemia nobilis; assembly: GCA_028583015.1. Taxonomy (NCBI): domain Eukaryota; kingdom Viridiplantae; phylum Streptophyta; class Pinopsida; order Araucariales; family Araucariaceae; genus Wollemia; species Wollemia nobilis. Next base: position 2,213 of record JAQPPZ010006159.1, on the reverse strand, counting down.
TGAAAGCAGAGTCGCCATTTGTTGTGGTTAATCCACAACACACCCCAAGATTGGGGACCCACCTTGTTGCAGGTTTTCAGAGAAAATCTCACTGACCCAGATGCCAAAAATGAAGAAAAGGGGGCAAAATGTGCAAGTGTAGAAAAGTGTCATGAAATCGCGACATGTCGCACCGTCGCCGCTGAAAAAAGAAAAGTGTCGCGATATCGCGACATGTCGCTCCGACGCAGAGAAAATGGTCACGATTTCGTGACGTGTTTTGACGAAGTGTACGGACGATGAAAATGGCAGCGAAATCGTGACATGTTGCTCCGTCACGGCCCAGAGAGGAGAGAGAAAGGTAGAAGGAAAAACTGTAGCGAAATCACGACGTGTCGCAAAATCACGGTCAACATGGTCAATGGCAGCAGGTGGGCGAAAACGTCGTGAAATCGTGACGTGTTTGATTTTCGCGGCTTGAAAGTGGATAGAGGGCACAGGGTAGAAAATGGTCACGAAATCATGACAAAAATGGGATAGAGGTGCATAGCTCGAAGAGGCGTCGCGAAATCGTGACGTGTCACGTTTTCGTGGCGCAAGTGGATAGAAAGGGCCGAAGGAGAAAATGGTCACGATTTCGTGACGTGTTTTGCCAAAGTGTACGACTGATTAAAATGGTCATGATTTTGTGACGTGTTTTGGCAAAGTGGCCCGAAGGAGAAAATGGTCACGATTTCGTGACGTGTTTTGGCAAAGTGTACGGACGGAGAAAATGGTCGCGATATCGTGACAGAAATGAAGACCATGCCCAAGCAGAGAAATGGTAGCGATATCGCGACAAAAATGAAGACCATGCCCGAAGCAGAGAAACGGTAGCGATATCGCGACAGAAATGAAGACCATGCCCGAAGCAGAGAAATGGTAGCGATATCATGACAGAAATGAAGACCATGCCCGAAGCAGAGAAACGGTAGCGATATCATGACAGAAATGAAGACCATGCCCGAAGCAGAGAAAGCGGTAGCGATATCGCGACGGGTTGCGGTAAGATGGCCCGATGGGTAAAATGGTCACGATTTCGCGACGGGGTTACAGCCGAAGCGTACGGAGAATGAAAGCGTCATGATTTCGCGACATGTCGCGATATCGCTACGAAAGCAAAGAAGCAAGGCCGCGGGCTATTTTTAGTCGAGATTTTTGGGGACCGTTACTGAGCATGCAGAGAGCGCTGAACACGTGGCAAAATGCATGAGGATCAGAGTAACGCTTCGAATCGACAGTTGTTGGCCGCAGAGAAGATCAAGCGTTGCAAATGCATGCGAAGGGTTAGAACACCAAGAGGCGGGAAACTGAAACGAAGCGTCCTAGAAACTGAAACGAAGCGTCACAGAGCAGCCGAGAGCAGCGACAGAAAGTTTAAATAGCAGAAATGTAAATGGATACGGGGCTGGAGATTGTAACAAAAAAGGACATTATTTGTTGAAATAAAGGAGTTATTTGGTAAAAGCGACTTTTGTGTGTAAAATCAAAAGGAGATCGAAGCTAAGACTACTGTTTTCATTGTCAATCTTTCCTTTGCATCATTTTTTCTTGTATCTATTCGTTTACGCCATGAGATGGGTTACGATAGGTGAATGACAGAATGATGCAGTTATGTTCTTTCCTTAGAGTCTTGCATCTGATCTGATTGGATTGTGTGTTAGTACAGGTCCGCTCGGTCGGGTTGTCTTAGAACTTCATCTCTTAACTTGGGGTTTTGCAGGGAGGAGATTGCTAACCACATTAACATCCTTCTTTGGTTTTCCAACTTGATTTGTATAAGAACATTTTCTGTTTTAGTTCCCGATACGTTTAATCTCATATTAAAGACTAACGTTAAAATAACATAATGATTAAACAAAGATAAAATGAACCAATTAACATTAGAATAAACCATTAATGTTAGAACATTAGAAGGATTTTTGTTGCATGATTGATTATTTTAACAAATTAGGGTTACAAAGTTGGCTGTGAATCAACAAAGGCCCCTTGTTAACAGTTACTTGCAGGATCTGAGTTATTCTGGGATATATTTGTTTATGTGCATTAAGTTGAAATCGGTTTTATGCATATAGAGATCTGTTCCACAAGAAGCTTGGAGAAATAAAAATTAATAACTTATTTCTTTGCAAGAAAGAGTTTCCCGTCAGAAACTCTAGTTGTGTGGTCATTTTGTTGTGAGACAAAATATTCAC
>JAQPPZ010006158.1:0-72712 GCA_028583015.1 Wollemia nobilis | reverse complement strand
ATTTTGGAGTTATAAAATGTGAAAAGTAATTATTTAATAATTGATTATTGAAAGGGGAGTTACAAGGTTGAAATAAATTTTATAATTTTTTTTATTATTGAAATTGATGAAAAGGAGTTATAGCTGGGATAGTATTAACGAAGTCAAAATTGAATTTTAAAATTGATAGTTTGGGAGTTATAAGTAGATCCTTGATTTGTGAATTTATTATTATTATTAATTCAGAGTGAAATTTGAAAAATTAAAGATTGATTATTTTTTGGAGAGTTATAAGAAGGAAAAGATAAATTGATTGCTTAATTGCTTGTTTGAAGAAATTGTTTGATTATAAAATTGAATTTGGGAAAAATAATGATTTCAACTTTAAAAGGAATTCATCATGGAAGAAAATAATCAGAATGCTTTAATAAGTAAGGAAAGATTGGAAGTTTTGAAATTTTATACAATATTTGATTAAAAATTTTGATGAGCAACAAGACATATCAATGAGATTAAAAAAGCATTTATACTCAATCTATAAAGAAGTTAAAGGCGAAAACTTTGAAATATTTGGCTATTATCTCCTCAAAGCTCCGCTCAAGCACATGAAAATTGCTAAATATGTTATTATAATACTTATTGATATGGGTAGGATAATGTATATGGAATTACTTACACTTAAAATTTATAAGGACAAAAATCAAAGACAAGAAGAGTTGATTAAAATTCTAAAGAATAAATCTATGACAAAAGACATCAATGGTGAGACAAGTGACTTATGTCATATAGAAACATTTTTGGGTATAGAAAAATATTGTAATGAGATGTTATTACATTCAATATATAGCAACAAGTTTGAAAATAAAAAATCATCAAATTCAAATGAGTTACTGATTCGATGTCTAGAATTAATATTGGCAGGACAACATCAAAATCAAGACCAAGACAAAGAAGGACAAAGTAAAAAAGGATAACATGTTAACATATTAGTACCTAAACTTCAAACAAAGGATTAGGCACAATGCAAGATAACCTAGCAGGATCAACATACAAAATCCATAGATGAACACAAGGTGAAAGTTGAAGATGAAGATTGAATACTAAAGTCTTCAAAAAAACCAAATAATGTAATAGAAGGGGTGTTGGAGAATATTACATTATTTGGTAGATGTGAAATTACCCCCATGGTACCATTGTACATTTGTAAATATTAGATTAGGGTGTGCATTATTAGTTTAGGTGTGTGTTTTATATTTCCCCTAAAGTATGTTTCAATGTGTGAAAAGGGTAACAAGTGTCATGTAATAAGATTTCAAGTGTATAGAGTGTGAGAGTGTGCAGTGTCATGTAATAAAAGAGTGCAAGTGTGTAGAGTGTGAGAGTGTGCAGGTGTGTGTAAAGTCAAGGTCATGTGAGTGGGTGTAGAGTATACAAGTGAAGATATAAATTCAAGAGATATGAGGAGGTTTGTCATAGTGAGGAATATGAAAGGATGCTTCTCTTATATATGTGAGAAAGCAATAGACAAAGTCCCATATATTATATGAGAAAAATTTGCGAAAAATATAATGAAGTTCTTGTATATTTGATCAATAATATTGTGAGTATCCTATATTGAAATATTGTTATTATTTCATGAATGTGATTGATTTATATTGATCAAAGTATTGTATGCTTCAATATTAATTTATATTGATCATAGATATTGGGATTTGTGATTTAATCTAGCTAAAAATCCATCAAAACCATCCAAACCAAGAGTTTTTAAATTTGTTATATAGAATTGAAATGATTTTTTAGACCATGTTTTTAATACTCTCATCATTCAAAGTAAATATCTCCTCTTTAAATTTTACCATAGAATTATCATATTAGTCGTTTTATAGTTTGTATTTGGAATGATAATTTTAGACTTGTTTGAAAACATATGTTTATTTTTTAATTGGCTATGCAAAATTAAAACGACTACTTAGACTTTTTTTTTTTTAATTGGTTATACAAGATTGAACTATTCCCTTAAACTTGCTTGAAATAATATATATATATATTTTTAATTAGTGAAGTGGGATTAAAATAAATCCCTCTAGGTCCTACGAGGGATACTATAGTGGTAAGTTCTTGGGTTTTCATATAGGATATCCAAGTTCAAACCTCAGTATAATGGGACCAAGGCTCTTCATAAAAACTTGTGCTTTACCATAACATTTCTTATACACTAAGATACCTAAATACATTGGAAGAATTTCAAGTGGTACATGTCTATAGAGGAGGAAATGGGGTGGTTTACTGAGTTTAGCCAACTAGGTAGCTCTTGAGAGGAAGATAAATAATAGGTTTCGCTGGATGTGTACATCCAGATGTACTCCATTTAGTGGCAAAGGAGGAAGGACATTTAGAAATTCAAGCCAATGGATGAAAGTTCCAATGTTCAGAATGTCCATAGTAAATTATTTTTTTGGAGATTTGTGGAATTGCATGCTACGGGGCCATTTTCTTTGGAGATCTTCGAGATTTGATAAATTGTAGATATAAGAATTCTAAGAGATTTGTCTGATGAGAGATCCATTTTTTTGAAGATTTGAATCTGTGGATGGACCCATTTTTTGAAGATCTACAAATTTTTCTATTAAGGACTTATTTTTGAAGAGATATGGATTTGTTTGTGGGCTCAATCTTCTAGAGATCTATGGACTTACCTATTGAAGGTTTTTTATTCTGAAGATCTATAGGCCTGTCTTTTGAGGGTATCACTTTCTAGAGATGTGCAAACTTGTGACTGAGAGTTCCATCTTCTTGAATCTTATGAATGTAATGAAATTGGATTTTGTTGTTGTGCTAGAGTATATTATATGTTTATGTGCTAGAATAAACTAAAGATATGATGCTATGAATGTATTAAAGATTTGGTAATTTTGATGTAGCTGAAATAAAAGAAATAATATTTGAACGATATTGTTGTAAGAACGTATATGAAGATTTTAGTATGTATTGAAGTTTATGATAAGAGGAAAAATGAAATGTAAGACCGAATAGACTAGTCTAGGCTTGTAAAAGAATCTAGACCCTTTCAAAAATATTGTTTTACCAATATTAAAAAAAAATCCCTCTAGTATTATGTCATAACCATATGGTGGTATTATAATATCTTGATGATTATGCATGTATCATTTGGTAAAACTTGAACCTTGATCTTCTTCTTGAAAGTTTAGGATTTTTTTTGTTGAAGTAATATGAAGTACAATGGGTGGAACAATTTGGGGTCATACTTCCAAGGACATAGCAATAGGGGGTCTCCCTCCCCGTGATTTAAACTCAGGTCATCGAGATGAAATGCCAACAATATACTATTGGGGTGTCCCCACAAGGATAAATTTTAGGAATTTAACTATTTAAAATCATACCATTTAATTAAAAGAATGCGTACCAATCTGACAATGCTATATTCTTCATGTTAAAGTACCATGATTAACTAATAATAAATAAAAATTAGCATTTGTCAAAGTTACAACAGGTATGTTAAAACAAAAAAAATTACAAAGAATGAAAGGATGTAGGTGATAATAAATATAAACTAGCATTTGCCAAAGTTCCAATAGGGATGTTAAAACAACAAAATTTATAAAGGATGAAAGAATGAAAGGACTATTAATGGTTAGTTTTACTTTTATAATTTTGAATTTAAGGCTAGTTTTTAAATATGATTTTACAATATTTGTGTATTTAATATAATTAATATTGTAAATTCTATAGTGTAATAGTATCACTATGAATTTTATTGAATATCCTTTAATCAAACTTATATTTTATTTAGCACTGTAAAAATTAATTATATATATACATATACTTATATATAAAATATTTTAATAATAGTAGTATTAATTTATTCATCGACAATGAAAGAGCTGATGAAATATGGGACTAATTTTTTCAAACCTAAAGTATTATGTATTGTGTGGAGGATTAAACCTCCAATTATTTATTTTTATATTAGGGTAAAAAACGAGATTTTGACCAGGCTCGAACCTTTTTACAAAATTACAAGTATAGATATAAAACTCCTTCTTTTGACAGTGACTTAAGTCCAATAATATACTCCCTGGCACACATACCCAAGGAGTTGTAGCTCACCCTAAAAAACTTAGCTTTGATTCCTGTGGAGAAACAAACCCAAAAACCCTAGCTCTAATTCTTGTGGAGAAGCGATTCAAAAATATTGGCTCTGGTTCTGTGGAGAAGTTGACCCAAAAAAACCTTGGCTTTAATTCTTGTAGATAAATAGACCCGGAGACTTTGGTTTAAATTATTAGCTCTTTGGATGTAATGAAATTGACACCTGTGGATGACCACTAGAAAATCCACAGGATCATCTTCTCAGAAATTGTCATCCCTTTACTCTAATCCCCATGGTGAAACAAACCTGTAAAACCATTGGCTCTAACTCACCATGGAGAAGCAAAATTAGAGAAAAACATTGGCTCTAATTCCCATCTTTGTAGATGCAATGAAATAAATATCTATAGCCGACCACCAACAAATCCACAAGATCACCTTCTATAACATGTCATCCCTTTGCTCTGATCCCTATGGAGAAACAAATCTCAAGGACTATGTATTGTCTAGAAGTTGCTCTTTATGAACAAATATGAAAATATTTGGGTGAATCTCCCCCAAAGGTATCCAACTTTATCCCTTCTCTTGTGGTGCTCCCCTATTGGCTAACATGTCTACTACCATAGTGCCTTTCCTATATACATTGACTACTTCCAACTCAACAAAGGTTTGGAGAGCATTCCTAGTATCTTGAAAAATGTTATTTATTTGTCAATTTGTCTTTGCTTCTTGCTTAAAATAGTTAATGATATTTAGAAAATCTCCTTTCACTACCAACTTTCTAACTCCCAAATATCTTGCTAGTGCTACCTCTATCAATGGAGCTCAGCTTTTGCTTGATGGCTTGTAGTGATTCCCAAATATTCATATATTGTACCCTTTATCCTCCCCTGTTCATCTCAAACAATAACACCTACCTCTACCTTCTATGGGTTTCCTGTTGGGGTCCCATAAAAGTTCATCTTCATCCATCCTTCTTAAGGTGGTGACATTTCAACTCTCAACCCTTGATTGATTCTCGGTATCCTCCACGCTACGGATTGGGTCTAAGTTTCAAGTTTTGCCCGGGTTAACATCATCTCATATTTTAGGTTTGGTCAAAAAATTTATTATCTTCACATTTTTCTCAATTATTTGTACAATAATATACACATTCTCTCTATTGTTCTATTCTCCTCAAAGATTGTCATGTTCCTTTACAAACCACCTTCCCCTAGCATAATGGAGAAGAAATTATAATCAAAATTCCATTGAGCCTAGGTTTGTGAAACGCTTCTCCCATTTCTCGAACCAAACTAGCATGGTATTGATAGGTAAAACCATCACTACCCCCACCTTATTTATTGGTTCCTAAAGTATCTTAGATGAGTGGTCACATTATGGGAAGATATGTTGAACCGACACCCCTCTCTTTACTCACGGAGGAAGCATATATTTGGGTAATGAATTCCTCTCTTCTACAAATTATCTATAGTCAATATATTATTCTATGCAACCAACCATAAGAAGATCTCTTATTTGGGAATTGCTTTCTTCCCCCATATTTTATTCTATGCCAAACCATATTTAATAGCTGGATCAATCAAGTCATGGGTAGAGTAGACATTAAATTCACTATCTTGTATGGATCACCACATCAATGAATCTTGTTTCATCTCTGAACTTATATAATATGAGCTAAGTTTTACCTTTAGCTTACTCAATGCTTCACTATTCTCTTGGTTCATGTTTAGCTCTTTCCATCTTAGCCGACCTCATCACTATATAGTAACTTAATAACCTGTCATATATTGGTTCCAAGTCCTCCCGTAGTCTATGCATCTTCTCATCCATGGTTAGTGGTCTACTATATAACCATGGATCCTACCAAAAGTTTTTGGATCTACCATCCCCTACTTTTTATTGTACTCCTTTCCGTGATAACTCCCTTGCTTTCACAATGTGATTCCATATTGAAGACCTCTAATTATTTGTTGTTTTGGTTTGAAAAGAAATAATAATTTGTTTAGGAAAAGCTATCAAGATTATGTCCAAGATTTGGAATCATATTATTACTCCTATTGAGAACATTCAGGAGACATGGTACTTATTATGAAAATTCTAGTGTGGAAAAAGAGATGTTAGCTTCTTTGTTAAAGGATTTGAATATACATAAAAAGGATTATCTATGAAAATAGAGTTAAAAAAAGAACTTGCTTTGATTTATGCTAAAGGATTATCATGTAATGAAGGGGGTAACTTGTTCAAATTTTAAATCCATGATCATTTCACTCTACACCTAAGTTCCTCGACCTAAACCAAAAGATTAAAATCCCCTTTGGCTAAATCTCGTGCATATATTTGAAGGGATTCAAAGTGTGCTTACCTTATGCCCTATTCGAGGGTGCACGCAAGATAAGTTGCCCCACCTTTAATGAGAAAATTTGAAGTCATCTGATTGAGTCCTTAATTAAAATTCTTTCCTAAGATTCATACTTAAATCGAACAACTTTGGATGAAATGAACAATGCATATGGAATAAAGATTAAATCTAATGTTGCGCATGTATCAACTTGAGCGGTGTTTAATCCAAAATTTTAATTTTTACCATATGCCTATAGTATTCCTAAAATCCAAAGTTTAAAAAGGGTAAAGAAGATTAAACATTACCTAAATAAGTCCACACATCCCCTTCTTGTTAAAAATCCTCACATATTACCAACATTTGATGGTGCACACGCTTCCTACCAAGATCCAAGAGCGCGCGTACATCAAAACCACTAACACTTTAATGTCAATGCTTTAATTCCAAAATACCATGGTCTAAGCCTCTTATAATGTTCCTTTTTTGAAATTCATACAAACAATCCCTAAGTTTTCCATGACCTATGTTTGTGTGCCCCCTTCGTTATAAATCAAATCTAATGAAGTAGTATATAATATAGTAGTGTGCATTATCCAAGATAAGGTCAACTTGCTCGAATTTAAAAAAAAAGGCCCTATCGCATTTCATAAATAATTTGAATGTAAGTCAAGAAAGAAAAATAATGGTCAAATTCCATAAAGGCCTAAGCTCTAAGTCGATTTATGTCCCATGCACCCCCTTTATTTAAAAATCGAGCACCATAACAAAAGTGAGAGGTGCGCTTGCACCCCCCCGCTCCATCCTAAGGTGCGTGCATATGAAGTTATCCAAAATTTAATGGCATGACGCAAATAAAGGATATTAATCATTTTGCCTAAGACTAACTTAAGGGTCATGGGTAATAATATTTTAACCCAAGTTGCTAAAAGCATATTTATTTCAATGGCCTAAGTGCCCCTCTTCTACTTAAGAATCACATATCTTTACAAATATGAGTAGCGTGCATGCTTTCCTAGCTCCATCCAAGGGGCCACACTCATAAAGTTGCACGAAGAATAATGGCCCAAGATAAATAAAAAAATTATAAAACCATTTTTTCTAAGTTTAATTATGAAACTTGATTTAATGTTCCTAAAATTTTAATTTTCCCCTTTCATTTTTATGTTATGTGTCCCCTTCTCTTAACTCTTGAGCATCATTTGAAAAGTGAAAGGCACACGTATACCCTTGAGTTGATCCAATGATGCGCACATGGTGAGAAGAAGCTAAAGTTGCTCAAGCTTTAAAGGGAAAAGTAAGTGGCATATCATTATTCTTGAAACATTAGAGGAAAGGTTTTAATCAAAATATTTTTGTAGGTCTATTACATGATTTTCCCCTTCCTTTCACTTAAATAGCGAATAGATTTGGTCCTAAATAACAGTGTGCATGGAAGAAACATTAATCTAAAGGTGTGCATGAATTAAAATGTGTTGAAGTTTAAGGTAAGGTGGAAATTAATGTAATATTTGTGTACTACGGATTTCAAATACTGTACATAAATATGAGAAACTTATTTTGGTACTAAGGTTTTATTAAGTTCATATTGCCTCTATAAAATTTCCACTCATATCTTCCCCCTTTCTAGCTAACATGCATGTTGTTCATAACGATCGGATGACGTGTGCACTCTCTGGCTACATCTAACAACGTGCTTGAACCTTGACCGAGAGTATTATACCCAAATTTTTGTAGTACCTAAAGAAAACAAATTTATCTTATTATAAGAGAGATCTAATGATGTGCCTAAACCTCGATCAAATTCAATGGTGCACGTTGAATGTGGAATAAAGACAAAGGGAGACTAAGAAAGATAATATGACAGAGATGATTATGACCAACAAAAGGGTTAGAGTCAGCACCCATTCCAAAATGAGGTTAGATGAAAGATACACAAGGAAAGCGATCAAATTTTGCACATGATTGAAAAGTATGCATATCAAAGTTTTGTTAGTAGAAGTCTTATTCAGGGTAAATTATTTTTCGAGTAATATGGTTGAAAAATTATGAGGTGGTAAATGCACACTGTTAAATTTGAAAACAACGGTTGGTAACCATAAAAGCATGTTACATAAAAAATCAACTCCTAAAACTATTTATGGTCTGTGCAAGCACTTTCAAAATATTGAACTGAAGCCAAGGAATTATTGGAACGGGTTTGCCAAAGTATTTTGCAAAGTTTCAGAAGGACTGGCAGAGAAATTTTTCACCAAAAAAAATAGGAAAAGGATTATGGCTTCCTTGAGCGCACCCGTTGTCCCATAGAACACTGAGAAAGCTATTAAATTCATTATAGACAAAAGGCCTTATAAGTAGCTAGATGGTTTGATTGCCCTTAGAAAAAAAACTATTAACTTATTCAATAAAGTTTGGTTCAAACAAACATCTCTCTTCTGCACAAGAATATGAGACCAAGAATACCATAATAGTTTGTTTTGAAGAAACACAAGATAACTTGTAGCGTAGCTCATGGTTATTGATCAGATTGTTTAGAACATCCCAATGGACACAATACAAACCAACACCTCATTGCAATAAATGGATTAATAATTTGGGAAAATTGGTCTTCCCAAGAGTGCATCATTATTTAGATTTGTTGGCATGGTTAGCAATGGCGTATGATGAATCGACCAAGTCTATCAGAGATACTGACAATCAAACATTTTTAAAAATTACTCCTGGGAGAATACGAAAAGTATTCCAATTGAACAAGTCTGATACACCACTAATATAAGAGGTAATAGAACATCAATCTCAACAAGTCCTTCATACCCACTATTACACTACTCTATTTGAACCATATGAAGTCATAGCATATACTTTTCCTATTAGTAAGGATGAATTGAAACCAGGGGTGAGAGATTATGTAGATATGATAAATATAATACTAGGGGTCCCATATTTAAGTGTAGTAGGAAGAAAAGTCATACATTTAGCTATGCAATGTAATAGAGTTTTCTCCCCTCCAATATATGCATGGGAAGATGAGTTGAGTAGACAAATGCATGTTCAATTGATTGAGCTAAAAATGGCTATTTTAGAATAGCATGAAAATATGCCCCCTTTCTCCCACTATTAAATTTTCATACACCTAATAGCAGGGCAACTAGACTGTGAGATTCTAAACATATTAGGGAAAACCAATGCCAAAGATATGTAAGAAAGGTTCCCCTGGATACATGAAGGGTGCTCTCACCTTGGGTGGTTTTTCGATAACTTTATGATAGAAATACACAATGTCCTATGTGGATATTTCCTAGAAAGAATAGGCCTTGGTATTGTTACCTTTCTAAAAGAAGAAAAAGTAAGAGATTACTTTCTATCAGAAGAATTTTCGTATATTAGGTTATATGGAGCAAATATTCCTCCAAAGGCCTTATCGAAGTTTTTCCCTATGTCTATGGATTCACTTGAAATCACTAGGCAAATTACAAAAGAGGCAAAAATACATCTAATAAAGTAGCATGGCAAAGTCCCCTCCCATGTAGGTTTGGACACTACATCTTCCAAGGATACTCAACAATCAAAGCCATGTGGGATATGGATAATTTTTTTTAACGAAGTGACATGGATACCCTATGATCCAACAAAGAGTTATATGAAAATGATGCGAGCACACAAATACGCATGGGTACATCACATAAAAGACAAATATCAAGAATAACTCTTAGAAGCCATACAAGTAAAGGCTGACCTAAGGAACGCATGGTCAAAATTTCCATATGATACTAGAGATAATTCTAGAATTGGAAGAGTAGGCAACTATCCTCAAGTGTTAGTAAAGTTGACATTTTTGTAGAATCAATGAGTCCTGTTTTTTGGTGATTACTCTAGATGAGCTCCAGGATCCAATTTTTGAGATAGTAGACCAAGGAGCAGACCAAATAGAGATATGGGTCGATGCTAAGGATATAACTCAAGTCCCAAAAAAGGCTCCTAAAATAGTTTAGTTGGTAGTAGAAGAAACTTCTAGCTCAGCTCAATTAACAATAGAGGAAGCTCCTGTTTCAGCTTAGTTAGAAATAGAAGGAGCAAGTACAAAAAAAAGGAAAAGAGATAATTACTACGTCTCTAATTGATCCTACAACCCCAACCACTATAGAAATAATATCTGCTAAACCTACAAAAATACAAGTGTTTGATCCTTTTAAGAGCAAGTTGAATTTGGCAATATTCATGCCAAGACTAGCCCCAAATGCGGTTCCCAAGTCATTAATCATCAATAATAAAGAAATCAAAATCTTCCCAGTTATACAAAAGAAGATATTAAAATAAAGGGGTTTTGATGAGATATTTAGGGTCCACTAAATCAAGATAGAAAGCCCAACTTTCTCCCCAAAACATACAAAGGCTAGGTTAACTCTCCCGTCAATAGGGAAGGCCCAAGGTAGAGTGACACTAGTAAGGGTGGAAGAAGACATACCAGTCAATGATGTTGGGAAGAGGGAATTACAAGCAATAGCTAGGGGAGAAGACATAAAAGAGAATCCAAATACAAAAGAGGAAGATACTAAGGCAATAATTACAATCCTAGCACCTAAAAATCCCACTACTTTTTAGGTAGATATGGAAACTGGTGATGTTCAGATGATGGAAGAGATAGAAGATTTGGTATAAATAGGAGAGATCATACGGGAACAACTATCATATCTACTATTAAAATAAAACAGAGTTGAAAGCCAAGTTAAAATTTGCTTAGAGTTTACAGGTTGAAATAGACAATTTGAAGGTACAATTGTTGCGTGTCACAACTCCACAAATTTCCAATCTCAATTTCTATAGTTTTCAGAAGACCCTCCTGTAAATCCATATCTAAAAAAATCATAGCAATTGAGCGAGATAAGCCATTCTCACATGATTGATCTGAGACAACCCACTTCCCTAAACAATTACCAATTTCTTTTAAAATCCTAGGAGACCACAACTCCAAGGGCAATCTTGGAAACTTGGTCCAAATTGATTGAAGGGATTGAGACTCCCTTCTTGGGTCAAAATATGGGGACCATATTTTTAGAGATAGTGCGTAAGAGCCCCATAACCATCTACTCTGCAAAATTTTACCTACATCCTCCTTCAATCTAAAGAAGAAAGCTAACCATCATCAAACTAGAACACTAAAAATTAGAGTGTATCCCTAAATAGGGCTCCAAACCCTCTCCATCCATTGAGCAAGTGATTTTACTAAATAAATTCTGCCAAAGAACCTCTCAGTTAATATTTTACCCTCCATATCTAGGACTTTGTCCAATAGAATGTTTTCACCTAAAACCAAGTTAACTCTCCCCTCTCTAGGCTTAACACACTTTTTTTTCCTTTTTTGTGTAGGATGTGATATCTATAGCTGAATCCTTCACCTTCTTATTATTTTTATAAGTCTCCCATCTATTCGGGAGCCCAACCAAAAATCTTGTAGTAGGAATCCCTAAGTCATTGTCTACCAACTCCTAAAAAATTTCTTTGTAGACACCTCCCAAGATTGAATTTTAATGAATCCTACATCACCATCTACAAAGAACAAATTCATGGGAGGAGAAGTGTAACCTGTTGACATGATGGAAGAGTATGTCTTAAGATCAGTAGAGAATCCACCCTGAACAAGATTTCCCTCTTGTAAAGGAATATCCTCACAAGGAGAATTGTCCATTGCTGAAAATAAGTTAGTAAGATTATTTGTACCACTATTTATAACTGAGGACCAAGTTGAAAGCAATTCCTTATGGAAAATAAAATTTGAAGAATTTGTAAACTAAGTCCTCGAAGCATTTTCCATTATATTTTGACTAGAGTGTGCTTCCCCCAATGTATTGAACTTTATATCCAACTTTCGTTTGTATTTCAGAGTATGTTCAGTTGGGAATATTGAGATATCTTCTAGTGGGCCTACGATGTAGTCCACTAGTTCAACCAAATCCTCCACCATCATCTTCAATCCTCCTCTATCCTTACCACATTATTTTTCTCCTTAAAAATTATAGAAAATACCACTAACAAGCAAATAACTACACTCTAGGTATTTCTAGAAGGCTTCAATGCTAAATAGTCCATCATCTAATCTCTTCTAGTTGATTGCTTCAAGAATTCCTTCAATGTAAATCACCACAAATCACTAAGAAAATAAATATTTGTGCTTTAGCCAATAACAATGGTCTTCCCAACAGTACACTTGCACTTGCATTTTTCTAGCTAGAGGTTTCAACCTAATCAACCATAGTTAAACTATTTCAAAAGCCTTTTCTGGGACTTGAGTTATATCCTTAGCATCAAACAATATCTCTATTTGGTCTTCTCCTTGGTCCACTTTCTCAAAAATTGGATCTTGGAGCTCATTTGGAGTAATCACTGAAAAATAGGAGCCATTGATTCTACAAAAATTTCCCACAACTCTACTAACACTTGGGGATAGTTGCCTACTCTTTCAATTCTAGAATTACCTCTTGTATCATATGGAAATTTTGACCATACATTTCTTAGGTTAGAACCTTCTTGTATGGCTTCTAGGAGTTCATATATTTTTTTTTTGTGATGTACCCATGTGTATTTGTGCAGTCACATCATTTTTATATAACTCTTTTTTTGATCATAGGGTCTCCATGTCACTTCATCAAAACAAAAATTATCCATATCCCACATGGATTTGAGCATTGTTGAGTATCCTTAGAAGATGTAGTTTCCAAACCTGCATGGGATTGTCAACCAGGGGACTTTGCCATACCTCTTTCTTAGATGTATTTTTACCTCTTCTGTAATTTGCTTGATGATTTTAATTGAAGCCACAAACATAGGATAAAACTTCAGTAAGACCTTTGGAGGAATATTTGCTCCATATAACTTGATGTACGAAAATTCCTCTGATAGAAAGTAATATCCTACTTTTTCATCTTTTAGAAAGGCAACAATACCAGGGCCTATTCTTTCCAGGATATATCCACATAGGACATTGTGGATTTCTATCGTAAAGTTATCAAAAAACCACCCAAGGTGATAGCACCCTTCATGTATCCATGGGAGCCTTTCTTGCATATCTATGGTATTGGTTTACCCTAATATTTTCATAATCTCAAAGTCTAGTTGCCTTGCTATGAGGTGTCTGAAAATTGAATAGTGGTAGAAAGGGGGCATCTTTTCACGTTGTTCTAAAATAGTCGTTTTCTGCTCAATCAACTAAACATGCATTTGTCTACTCAACTCATCTTCCCATGCATATATTGGGGGGGAGAAAAATCTATTGCACTACATAGCTAAATCTATGACTTTTCTTCCTACTACACTTAAATCTTGGGCCCTCCATATTATTTTTATCATATCCACTTAATATTTCACCTAGGGTTTCAATGCATCCTTCCTAATAGGAAAAGTACATGCTACGACTTCATATGGTTCAAACAGAGTAGTGTAATAGTGGGTATGAAGGACTTGTTGGGATTGACATTATATTACCTCTCATATCAGTGATGTATCATACTTGTTCAACTAGAATACTTTCTGTATGCTCCCAAGAGTAATTTTAAAAATTGATCAATTGCCAACTTCTCTGATAGATTTGGTCAATTTGTCATAAGCCATCGCTAACCATACCACCAAATATGAAGAATTATGCAATCTCAAGCAGACCAATTTTACCAAATTTCTTATCCATTTATTGCAATAAGGTGCTGGCTTGTATTGCAACCTTTGGAACTTTATAAACAATATGTTCAATAGCCAGGAGCTACGCTTAATTTCTCTTGTGTTTATTCAAAATAAACTATTGTGGTATTCTTGGTCTCATATTCTTGCGCAGAGGAGAGATGTTTGTCTAGCCCTACTTCATTGAATAAGTTATCAATTTTTTTGTGTGGGCGACTGGACCATCCAACTGCTTATAAGGCCTTTGGTTTATAACAAATTTAATAGCCTCCTCAATATTTTGTGGGACAATGGGTGCATTTGAGGAAGCCATTTTCCTTTTCCCTCTTTTTTGGAAAAAAAATTTCTCTACCAGTCCTTTTGAAACTATGCAAAATACTTTTGCAATCCCCTTCTAGTAATGCCCTGGCTTCAGTTTAGTGTTTTGAAAGTGCTTGTGCGGGCCATAAATAGTTTTAGGAGTTGATTTTTTTGCATGACACACTTTTATTGTTTCCAATCATTTGTTTTTAAATTTGCTAGTGTACATTCACCACCTCATCATTCTTCAACCATATTACTCGAAAAATAATTTATCCCAATAAGACCGCTAATGACAAAGCTTTGATATACGTAATTTTCAATCATGTGAAAAATTTGATCTCTTTCCTTGTGTATATTTTATCTAACTTGGTTTTGGAATGGGTGATGAACCTAACACTTCTGTTGGTAATAGCCATCTTTTTCAAATTCTCTTTCTCAAAGTCTCTCTTTGTCTTTATTCCATATTCAACGTGTACCATCAGATCTGATCAGGTTTTAGGTGCATCATTAAATCTCTCTTATAATAATATAAGTTGTTTCTCTTTAGGTACTATTATAATCCATGTATAATACTCTCATCTGGGGTTCAAGTGCATCATTAGATGTAGCTAGAGAGTACGTGTGTCATCCGATCTTTATGAGCTGCATGCATGTTAGCTAGAAAGGGGGAAGAAAGAAGTGGGAATTTTATGGAGGCAATATGAAATTAATAAAATCTTAGTACCAAAGCTAGTTTCTCATGTTTATGTATAATAATCGAAATTCGTGGCACATAATTTTTTACATTAATTTCCACCTTACCTTAAACTTCAACACCATTTAATTCATGCGCACCTTCATATTAATGTTTTATCCATGCACACCGCTATTTAGAACCAAAGATGTTCATTATTTAAGTGAAAGGAAGGGAGAAATCATATAATAGGTCTACAAAAAAAATTCTATTAAAAACTTTCCCCTAATGTTCCAAGAATAATGATATGCCACTTGCTTTTCCCTTTAAAGTTTGAGTAACTTTAGGTTCTTCTCACCAGGTGCATGTCATTGGATCAACTCAAGGGTATACATGCACCTTTCACTTTTCCAATGATGCTCAAGAGTTAAGAAAAGGGGATGCGTAACACATAAAATGAAAGAGTAAAATTAATCTCCTAGGAACATTTAATCAATTTTGACAATTAGACTTAGGAAAAATGGTTTTATAATTTTTCATTTATCTCGGGCCATTATTCTTCGTGCAAATTTATGAGTGCACCCCCTTGGATGGAGCTGGGAGGGCATGTGCACCACTCATCTTTGTAAAGATGAGTGATTCTTAAGTAGAAGAGGGGTGTCTAAGGCTTAACATTTTTTAGAAACTTCAAACTTGATTTTATTAAGTGTACCTCGAAGGCCTCCTTGAATTAAGCAAATAATTTCATGCACGCTCTTAATTACCTAAGAAATGCTCATTTTTTAACCAAAGGGACGCATTATACATAGGGTGGGTCAAAAATTAGGCCATTGAAATAAATCTACTTTTATCAACTTGGGTTAAAATTTTATTACCCATGACCCTTATGTTCGTCTTAGGTAAAATGATTAATGATAAGGAACTAAAACTCAAGTTAATAATTTAATTCCTAGATAAATAATATTACAAAATAGTTGCTTAAAGAAGCACCAATTACATTCATAGATCCTCAAAATATGGAGGATAAGCTAATATTCAACTAACTAACACATGCAAACTATTAATCTAGAAGATGTTGAACAAGTTCTACATGAGCAACAAAGTCTCACAACAAATAAGACTTAAGACTAAGGCCTAACCTAAGGTTTTATTAAACCTAAACATAACCTATGCCTATGATATCAATATCATTCCTCCCATCAACAGAAGCATTGAACCCCAATGTTTTTACAAGAATTTGGAAGATAAGATATTACAAATAGAAGTTCCCAAAAATGAAATTCCCCAAAGTGGTTCAGAAAAGAAGAGAGATAGACAATATACAAGAACCCTAAAGAGATAACCAAAACTCCATCAAAGGGAGCAACAACAAGCAAAATATATGCTAAAAAAAGATACATTGAGTAAAACCAATGGGATCTCTAGGGCTAATGCCTCTTGGGTCAGCCTCAAGAATGTAGGAGTGAGCACTACTATGCCTAAAAAGGGTCTTGGAAGAAATTTTGTCCAATATTCTAAATTCATAACTCTTCACACCAATCATGTTGAACCATAAGCATGCACCCAAAACTTAGTAAAAATAATATTGCCAAGCAAGTATCTTGTAACTATAGTTAGTGGAGGAAATATTTATCAAATATACTTATGGTAATCAACTCATGTTACGGAATTGCATGGATAACTAGTCACTGCAACTGCTAAGTGTGATAGAGGAGATTACTAATTATGAGGTTTACTTGAGGAAATAGACACAAATCATGGAGATCCAAAACAAGGAATAGAATGGAGTGTTGGGTACCACCAAACTGCACTCCTTTTTACAAAAGCATAAAATTGAGAAGAAAAAGCTTCTGAAGTGTCAAGGCTCTATAGTCTTCAGAAGTGGTCTGAAGTGTATCCATATAAATGTGGCCTTAAGAAATATCCATCAAGCATCCTTATGGTAATCAACTCATCTTACCGAATTGCATGGATAACCAGTCGTTGCAACCACCAAGTGTGCTAGAGAAGATTACTAATTACGAGGTTTACTTGAGAAAACAAGCACAAATCATGTAGATCCAAAACAAGTCATAGAATAGAGTGTTGGGTACCATCGAACTGCACTCCTTATTACAAAAGCATAAAATTAAGAAGAAAAAGCTTCTGAAGTGTCAAGGCTTTGTAGTCTTCAGAAGTGGTCGAAAGTGTATCCATATAAATGTGGTCTCTTATGAGTGGCCTTTTAATATTGTGATAAATATGAAGCTTTGGCCTGATGTGGTAGTATTTTCAACCTCATCTGTGTAGGTTCCAACACTATGGAAAAATTGCTAAACATCTTGATTTATAAGTGGTCAGCAACATCTGAATTTAATCCAAATCCTCATTTTTTAAATGACGAAGAGAAAATCATGATAGGAAATATAACACAAACATTGCCAAGAAAGAACACAACATAAGGTCAACACTCTATAATGACTGAAAACACAAAAAGGAAATGAAATATACCAAAAATTTACCAAACTAGAAAGCTAGCAGGGGTGATAACTTTTTCGATCAATTCTAGATGGTGGTTTAATTTTTTTGATAGCTAAGACAGCATAGTTTATTCTCTTTTGATCCCATAGCAGGGGTAGTATAGTTTCAAGTGTTGGCTATTTATTGGGATTTTTATTTGTCCACCTTCCAACATATGCAACCTATAAGTGTTTTAATCAACAATATGAACTATTTAATAGGGACCCAACCACTTAGGTTCGAGCTTAACTTTCTCCCCATATATTTTATTTTTGGGGTCCTAGTAAATGATTGTCTCATTCAAAAAATAGTGTACATTTAGATTTCTTGTTAAAAATTTATACTATATTTTGATTTTGTTCAACCATTTTGCTTAGTGCATCTCTTCTTTATTCCTACAAGAGTGCAATTTGATCTAACCTTTGTAAGGAATTAGGGTTTTCATGATCTTAGAGTAACAAGGACAGGGCTATTCTTTCTATGTGAGGGGGAAAAAGGGTTTTTTACAAAATACCATCTCATATGGGGTCTTACCAGTTTTTCTCTTGACAATCAATCTATCTACCCATAAAGAAAATTTCAAATCACTATCCCAACCCTTTTTATTTTTACCCAATGACCTTTTGATCCTTTTTATTAAATTTTTATTTGATGATTTGACTAGACCATTTCCTTGAGGGTAATAGTTTACAGAATGAGAGAGTTCTATGTCATATTTAGCACATAATTCTATCATTTTGAAGGAGATGAAGTACTTTCTATTATCAGTTACTAATTTCTTTGGGACTCCAAATCTTGTTAGAATATTTTCCTCTAGAAAATTTATGACTACTTCAGTTGTTGAATTTCTTAGAGGGGCTACTTCCACCCACTTGGTAAAATAGTTTGTTGTGGTGATAATCCATTTGTATCCCTGAGGAATTGGTATTTATATCACCAATGAGGTCAATTACCCATTGTATGAAAGGTGCTTCTATAACCACTAGCTTGAGAGGTGTTGCTGCTAAATATTTCTTCCTAGTAAAAACTTGACAGTTATGACAACCTTTTACATATTGATGACCATATTTGAATAAAGAAAGCCAATAATAACCTGATCTCATGATTTTATTTCCAGTATATTTTGGTGCAAAGTGACCACAAAATCCATCATGAAATTCTCTTATTACCTCTAAGATTTCTTTTTCAAACAGAGAGAGTAATAACACTCCATCTAGATGATTCTAATAAAGTTTACCTTCTTGGATGTAATATTTTTGTGCTTGCTGCTTCACTGCTCTCATTTTATTTGTATTTATGTCTCTAGGAAATAACAATGTCTAAATATACATAAAAATATCATCATACCATTTGCATTCAACGTTGTCAGTTCTTATTTCATGTATTTCATCTACTGTGGCAATGTTGCTCATGTCTCCTCCTTCTTTCTTAGCCAAATATTTTGCTAAATATTATCCTCTAATGATCTTTACAACTTTAAATTAGACATCATATTGTAGTAACTTGACCATCCACCTAGCAAGACTACCTATAGGTTTTGATTGGGTGAAAATGTCCTTTATAGCTTTGAACGAGATACAACATATAACCTTGTTTGATCCAAAAGTACCCTTAAAATACTCTAATGCTTGTATTACCACATTAGCATGTTTCTCTATCATTTTGAATTTTAGTTGGGATCCTTTTAGTCTTGTACTCATAAATGATATTGTCATTTTATTATTTTCATCATCCTTTTGAGAAAATATTGTGGCAATGGTGTGTTTTGAAGCAAATGAGTATATATTAAAAAAATTAGAATAGTTAGGACAATTTAGCACTAGAGTAGTAGTTATGGCATTTTGTTTTTTTTTTTATATTTTGTATTATCCTCTGTCCACTTTATGTTAGTATCTTTCTTAATCATATAATTTATTAGTTTGACTACCTCTAAAAAATTAGGCACAAACCTTCTTATGAAGTTAATTTTTTGAAGAAGGATCTGATTCCTTGAAGGCTCTTAGGAGGAGAAATTTTTGCAATGGCTTCTACACTTAAAGGGTCCATGCTTATTATTATTTTTTGATACTTTATGACCTAACAATTTTCCTTGTGCTGCTCCAAATATACATTTTTTTGGGTTCAAAGATATTCCATATTCTTTGCATCTGGCGAATATAGTGGCTAAGTGTTCAAGATGATCTTCTATATTTTTTGAAAATACTATTATGTCATCTAAGTAGACAATAACTATCTTTAATTTTAAGCCCTTAAAAGCAAAGTCCATTACCCTTTGAAATGTTGCACCTACGTTCATTAACCCGAATGAAATTTTTAAGTATTCAAAGGTTCTCCAAAGAGTAGTAAAGGCAATTTTATGTTTCTCTTCTGTGTTGACTTGAATCTGGTTATATCCTGAGAATCCATCCAATAATAAAATTCTGGTTGAGCCAACTATTACCTGCGATAATTACTCCATATTGGGAAGAGGTTAGTTATCTTCAAGCAAACTTTTATTTAAGTTTTTGAAGTCAATGCAATGTCTAATTTATCCATTTTTATTCCTCACTGGTACTAAATTTTCTATCCAAGAAGAGAATCTTATTTTCCTATCTATTTTTGCATCCAATAGTTTTTTAACTTCTTTTTGCATGACTGGGTGCAAAGTGGGGTTGAATCTCCTTTGATTTTTCTCGAATGGCTTTGCATCTTATTTAAGGGGGATTATGTGAGTCATAACATCAGTTTTGAATGTCTTTAAATATTTTTAACTCCAAGCAAAAGCTTCCTTATTTTTATTTAGAAAGCTGATATATTTTCTTTCTCTTCTTTTGGCAAAGCTTTATCAATATTGACCATTTGGGCTCTTATTTAATCCTAATATTTATATCATCAACTTCTGTTTCTTTGAGAAGCAGTTTATATGCTTTGTCAAAATAGTAATAAAATCTTTCTAAAGAAACTAACCCCTTTGAAATTTTGTTTGGTTTAAGTTGAATTACTTCTACAGGTTCTCCAATGACATCTTTCAAAATTTCTTCATCTTTCTCCTCACATAGCACATAGGCAAAATGGTTTTGGAGGGTTATGAAGTATTTAATATCTACATCATCCTAAAATACTTGCAGATAGATAACATTATCAGGAATGAAAGGTTTGTAGATAGAAGTAGTGGGGAATCTATTCATATATTCGGTATCAATATCAGGATAGTCTATACCTTATGCATTTATTGCTAATAAATTTGCAATGTGATTCTATTCTCTAGGAATGTAAAAAATATTCAATGCCAAGAATTTATCAATTTTATCTAAGACGACTGATTTGTATTATTTTAGTCTAAGATGTTTGGTATGATATATACCTTTAACTTGTTGGATAATCAGTTCTACATCTCTAGTGACAAAAAATTTATGCCTAGTTCTTTTGCTTTCCTTAATCCTAACAATAAGGTTTCATATTCGACAATATTATTGGTGCAGGGGAATTCTAACCGGTAAGGAATACCAAGGTAATCACCTTTAATATATATTAGTTTAATTTTTACACTTGCCCAAGTTTGAGACTTTACCCCATATAATTTCATGGTCCACATCTCTTGGGTTAGATTTCTAGTAGATTCGACATCTACTAGCTCTCTTGTTTTGGGATCCATGTCCTTTGCATTAGGAACTTCTAGTAGGAAGGGGAATTCCAAATTGAGTATACCTCCATTTCTTTTTCTTCTATAGAGTTTACCAAATTAACCATAGTATCATCTGATTTTATCAATTCAATTGAATACTTGTTAAATGGTTCTCTCCTAAGAGTGATATTTTATTTTCCTAATATGGGAATAGTTGCATAAGACCAATATAATTGAATAGAACCACCCAATTATTCTTCCCAATGTCTTCTCATGAGTAAGGAGAAGAAGGGGTCCACATCTACCACTGCAACATCCATTACTATACCCTTTTTAGGGTACTAATCTAGATAAACAAGTAAGGCAGTAATTATTCCTACAGAAGGTATCTGCCTACTATCCATTACTAACATATGTAGGTAATCTCTTGTGCAAATTAGTCCTAGCTGATTTGTTATCTATTTAGGAATGGTATTATGGTATGGGCCATTACTAAGCATACAATTGTCAACAACATACCTTTCTCCATCATCTGAATTGTATCTAAGAGATACATAAAATGGTCTTACTAATGAGGGAGTTCTAGTCTCATGGTTGGTGGGTTTAACTACATTACAGGATTGATTTTCTTTTTGTTCTATCAAGCCAAAATCTTTACAAACTTGTTCTCTATATTTTTGGATATTCATTAGTTCACCGAAAGTTATATTAACTTTATGCTTACTCAATTCCGAACCAACATCAAATTCTATTTTCTTGACATCAAGTGTTTTTGTACATTCCTCATTTGGTAATTGTTCTTCTATTTCTATTGTTTCAGGAATAACTCTTTTTTGGTTCTTTTCAATTTTTTTATACGTATTTTTTTCACAACAGACTATCCCCTAGTTTCACTGGTTGATGTTTTATCAATCTTGTTTGGTATAGTTTTGTTTCTCAAATTTAAGGTATGAGTGGCCTCTAGCTCTTCTAACTCTTGTGCTCCTGGGATTAACTTCCCTTATTTCATATTTTCATACCTAGATTCATGTGGTCTTTGCAAGATCTTTGTATTTTTCACTACTAGGATTTTAGGACGATCATTTGAGGTGTACACATCCATATTTTCTTCAAATAGCCTCTCTAGATTCATCCTCTTGAGTCCAGTATGCATTAATTCTTATATCCTCTTCATATTCATCATCTATATCTATATTATTATGCATGCCTAGATATATTCCACAATAATATGGATTATGAGGAGCATCATAGGTTGAACAGTAATAAGAGAAAATTTCTATAATATTAATAAAAGGTATAGGATTTGGGATAGAGTCTTGATATTTCTCAACTTCTCTCTTCCTCTAATTATTTCCATTATTTTTGTTTCTATTTCCTTTGTAAGAATTGTTGTTACCCTAATTTCTATTAAAATTCCTCCTAAATGGTAGCCTACTATCAATATTTTATTTATCAGCTTGAGGGTGTGAAAATTCACCATTGTTTTCTTTATTTCTTTCGATCTTGGCTAACCTATTGTTCATTGTATTAAACATTTCAGTCATTTGGTTTGATAATTTTTCCATAGGATCATGTTTAATTCTTCTTTGCAAATTGAATCCTACTTTCTTAGGCTTCCTATCAGGTTGATTGACCTCTAGAGAGTATGGTTTCATTTTTCACTAACATATTTCTTTCGATATCTATGGCTTTATCCATACATTCGTCTATTGTAGCTACATGTTCTTGTCTTAACTTGTAGTTAAATTCTCCTAGAAAGGGATTCTTAGAGAAACAGATAGATTATATATCGTTTGGCCTTAAATCAGTGGGGATTTTATTTCTTGTTTTAGAAAATATCCTATTAAAATCATTCACTATCTCATTTTCTTTCTTTTTCATAGTTGCCAAATCTGTTAGTAGTGACTGTTCATTTTCCTTATCCAAATTTTTTTCAAAAAAATAGTTTCTATTTGTAGACACCTAAAACATGTCAAGTTGAGGCGACTACTCATATGAGACATGCTAAAATACCATATGGAATACCTTGGACAAATTCCAAGGTATAGCAATGGTTTTTACCACTCAATTGGGCACCTTTGCCTAGTCAGTGCTAGCCACTGTTGACACCCACGAGTAGCATTGTTGACCGTGCCTATCAGCCTTGGTCAAGACTAAAGATAAGTTGGCCTTCATCCGACCCAAAATCGGTTGCAACGACCAATTGGTTATGGATTGGAGTGGTTTTAGTGAGGAAGGTTTTGGATCCTTCCATCTAACAAGCTCAACCACTCAATATTGATATTAGGTTCCTCAAGAAGCTACCCCTAGCCTTTGGTAATTGATATATTATCCCTATTAGAATTGGAGAAAATTTTGATAAAGAAACCTTCAATTGAATGCAGTGAAGCCCTATCGAATTGCATACTCATCTAGGTGCATTGAGAGGGATACTTTTGTTACCCAATTGAAGAATAATTTCCATGGAGGTCCTAGGAGGATAGGAGAGACAAGAAATGCTAAACTGTGCACTCATTAAGTAATTCAACTACCAAATATATTAGAGGACACATTCGCGACCCTTGACCATCAATTTGGCAAGGAGAATCAAAGAATTGGCCTCGATTTAGAGAGTAAACTTATTGTAGGCTTAGTCGTGGTTGTCAGCCGTGGGGAATAGTACCATGTGCTTGAATGACCCACAGTTAGAGGGTAATCCCTGATCTCCCTGTTCTCTATTTTGTAGTTTATTTAGATAGGATAGATTAAACATGTAATAAGTTTAATTTAGCATTATAGATATTTTTGACCGATAGATTAAGAGTTATTTGCAATTTTCCTTCATTATTGTAGTGTAGGTATGATGAATATTTTTCATGCTTCTATGTCTTCAATTGATTAATTAGAAGCTTAGATAGATGTATTTGAGTTGCTTTTACATTCCTAATGGTAGATTATCATGATTTAGGTCAATTTGCATACGTTTAATCATTTTATTGATTTCTTGATTATCATGTTATCTTTTGGTACAATGACCTTTAAAAGCCTCATTAAGAGAGACCTCCTTGTGGTTTAATCGTGTTTGTTGTTTCTTGACCGTAGGGAATAGGTATCGAAGGAGACAAAGCATTCAATTCCCTCCAATCATGGAGAAGAGGTTCAAATCCACCCTCGAGCAGTTCGTGTCACCCCAAAGAGCATTGAAATCACACTTACCCTTGCGAAGGAATTTTCCACCTATTATAATAAGAGTATCAAAATGAGTATCCCTAAGAGGGACGTATCTGTAATATGAATTGGCCTCAATAGATGATGGAATAAAGTCTTGTTTTCATTCTTTATTTGTTATCACTCTTGTATGCATGCATTTTAAGTTTTATTTTGATTATTGCAATAATACAATAGGTGTGAGCCTTTTTGGTGGTCATAGAAGGCGATCACGATGGAAACCCACATTTTTAGCCATGATTAACTAACTATGGTCTGTGTTTTAATGGCAGGTACTCACCACAATTGACATCCACGGTCAAAAAGTTAGCCCATGGTTGATAGGCATGGGCAACAGTCGCAGTCGCACGATAGAGCTGTGGTCAGTAACAGACCAACCACAGAGGAGTAAAAAGCTAAATCATATGAGGACCTGAGGTATGCCCTTATGACATCCTCTATTTCTATTTTCTATTTATATATTTTTCTAGAAATCAAAAATGAAACCTAGCTAGGATAAGGATAAAAATAATAATAAAATGAGTTAGGTCCTTAGGGTTTTTATTTGGTGCTTCTACTAGTCATTGCTAGGAATAATGAGCCTTTGAGTGCAGCCTGCTCTAGTCTCCAGCGGTCTAAGCCATCTGAATGTTAGACTTACTTGCATGAGGCCCAATTAGTGGCCAACTAATCATACTAGTTGCATTCTCTAAACATCACGTATTGTAGTGTGCATATATATTTGAATATCAAATGTTATTTATTTCATATCATGTAGGAAATGATCATGTTAATGTTGTATTATGTAAATTTCCTTTGTGCAAATTAAAAATAACCCACACACACGACATTTCATAATAAACACTAGTGAGTTGGAAGTCACATCCAACCACTGGTAGGATTTCAACGATGGTGAAGGTGATTTCCATCCGTTGGCCCAACTCCCACATACCTTATGTTCTAGACCAATACCAGATCCAAGAACCTTTTGTAGCCTAGAAAATTTGCATATACTCCTCTTCAGAGGGTATGATGCTGACTGGGTGAAAACAAGTGAGGATCTAGGAGGACATGTGCTCCCTGCCCGGGTGTGGAATTTCATTACCGCACTTTGGAGGGATTATGCGACCTGGAGTTCATAGATAGGTTGTCAAGCTATGAGTATATAGGTGAAAGCCCTTAAACTAAGTATATCATCAACTATTGAAAACATGATGAGAGTTTCATACTAATACAACACATTTACAAACACATCAAATAGTTTAGGGTTCACAAGCAAAACTTAAAATAAGATAATCATTTTTGTTTACTTTGCTTATTGTAGAACATAATTTACTTAAAAGATAATTCAATGGTGTGAACACGGAGGGGCTGATCCGAGCATAGACTTGAGATCGAAGCCCATGCTTCACCTACTACACAACATAATGTAGAACATCCTCAATCACAAAATTCTCCCGAACGTCGTTTGACAAGCATTAGAGGAGATAATTCTACACGAGGGAATTCTATTGAGAATAACCCGATTAGATGGAGTGCTAGAAATTCTTCTAGGCATATATCAGAGCTTGGGGATTCCCAACAAGGAGGTCCCCAATATGGTAGCATGTACCATGACTGCATTCCTCATGCATTCATGGATTCTACCGAAGAATATGTCATCGAGGGATCTAGATTGGTACTCCTTCAACCTATAGCTAAGGGAGGCTCATGACCTCCACCATCCGAGTATATACAGGCTTGAGATCCGCATATTCAGGGGCAATTAGATAGGGGTATTTTCGAGCATATACCCAAATAGACTCCCCACAAAGGTGAACCATGCAATATCACCATAGATATATCCAAAGTGGGATCTAAAGGCATGCCACCTCATGAGTTGTGGAACAATAGTCAATTAGACGGTTTAAAAAGAGTCCTACGTTATATAGGTTACAAGCCTACACCCTCACCTCTTGTATTGTGAGTGTATGTAGTGGAAGCAATATTAAGACCATAAAATAACCTGGAGAGTGTTCCAAGCATTCTCGTGACATGCGTGCTCCTACATCCCATGCATACACCGAGTATGTTAGATAACTTGATGTGAATGTCATCTTTACAGACAAGGGCAGGAGCGTGGTGGACCAGTCCATTGTGGGATACACCCATAAATCCGCACGCATAGAGTGCATACACCAGATGCCTCACACGCCCAATCATATAGACTTATCACATAGGCTGGTGTTAGAACAAAGACATCAGATCCTCCAAAATCAATTGGAGGATGTTCATGCAAAATGAGAGCACCTCGAGCATGAGATCATTCAGGAGCAAAGACTCTTGAGACAATGCTTATATAAGCAACATATGCACAAATAATACATCCTTGACCAAAAGGAGTGCATGGAGAGAGGATCGATTTGATTACATCCTCGCAATGAGATCAGGGAGTGTATTTTGAGATGAGAGGCTTCACTACCTGAACTATGCCATGAGCAGGTAAACCTGCATACTTGCCATGCATCACCACAACAAAATTTTAAGTTTTTAATATACTAAAAAAAAAATAAAAAAAAAAAAATGCACTTTTTTTTTTTTTTTTGGGAAACATTTGTTATGGCCTGGAGAAAGGCCCAACCCAACCACCTACGCCCCGGAAGACAAAAGAGCCCCGAACGACCACGGAGGGGGGGCAAGGCGGCGCCGGGGGGGGGGGCCGGCCCGCGGGAGGGGGCCCGGGAGAGGTGGGGGAGGGGAGCACGAGGGGGGCCGCACCCCCGACCAAGGGGAGTGACGGGGACAGAGAAAAGCCAGGAATCAAAGACGACACCGGAGAAGGGGCGGCCCCACCCGGGCGGGCCGGGGCCCCCGCCGGCCGGGCCGCCCGCCCCCCCGGCGGCGGCGCGGGGGGGCGGGGGGGGAGCGGGGGGGGGGGTCCGCCCCGCCCCCCCCGGGGCCCCGCGGACCCCCCCCCGCCCCCCCGCCCGCCCCCCCCCCCCCCCCCCCCCCCCCCCGCCCGCCCCCGGGGGGGGGGGGCGCGGCCCGCGCGGCGGCCGCCCCCGACCCGGGCGGGCCAGGCCGGGGGCGCGCCCGCCCAGAGCTGAGGTGAGGGGTCCGCAGGGGGGGAGGGAGGTCCGGGAGTGCCCCCCCGCCTCGCGGGCCCTGCCCCCCGGGGCCGCCCCGCGGGGGGCCGGCCGCCGGCCGGGCCGGGCCGGGCCCGGGGGGCCCCGGGGCCCCGGGGGGAGACCAGGCCCCCCAGCGCCCGCGCCCCCATCGCGCCGACCCCGCCCGGCAGCCGCGCAGCGGGCCAGGGGTTAGGGGTGGGACCAGAAACAAAATCAAAAACAAAATTAAATAACCAGTACAAGCCCAGCCCCCCGGCCTCCCACTGACCGATGTCGAGGGCGCACGTGCGGGTGGGCCGGTCCGGGGTTTACCGGTTCTTGTCCGGTTGGTGGCCCTGTCCACGACCTCCCAGGTCGGTGAGGGCGTTGGAGCCCGGGGATATAAATATAGTAGGGGGGGGTCCGGGGTATGGAGGGGGAGCCTCCCATTTTTCTACCATGTATCTACGGGTTCGCGTGGGGGAGGGGGTGCGGGGGGGGCCGGGGGGCGAGGACCCACGGAAGGACGAGAACCGAGAAGCCTCCCGGGCGGCTGTGCTCCCCCCCCCCCCCCCCCCGGGCCCCCCCCCGGCCCCCCTCGACCAAAAACAGGGGAAGAGGAGGAAAGAAAAAGGAGGGTGCGCCCGGCGTCGGTGCCACCTATCTGAAACCAGAGACCACCCGTCCCTCCACCCCCCCCCCCCCCCCCCCTCCGCCGGGTGGGGAGGAGAGGGGAGGAGAAAAGAAGGGAAAAAAAAGAGAAAGGGGGGGGCCCGGGCCCCGAGCGGTGGCCCCCCCCCCCCCCCGGGGGGGGAGAGCGCGCGAGGGAGGCGGAGGCGCCCCCGCCCCCCCCCCCCCCCCCTCCGCCGCCGGGGCCCGCCCCGGCCCGGGGGGGGTCGTCCCCTTCGTTTACGCAATTAGGGGGAGAAAATTGTGAGGTGGGGTGTCATATTCATAATAATATATGGGGGGACGGGGGGCGGCCCCGCCCCCCCCCCCCCCCCCCGGGGGGGGGGGGGTGGACCGGGGGGGGCCCCCCCCAAAAAAAACATCCCCCATGGAGGGAGGGGTGGCCTAGCTTCTCGCACACCCATGGATGAAGATGATGATGAAACTTTTGCTATAAATGGTCATTACCTTTCCAACCCTAAGTATGCCATGTGATTTTTTGATCGTTACCATTGGAATGGTTACGGCCTTAGACTATTCGAGCAAGGGTGCAGGAGATCTATCGAACCACGATATCAGTTAGATACTGATAGGTTCGGTGTAGGATTTTATAGTGGAGGACAGGACAAGCTCCTTGCGACATCTCTAGACCACCTGTACCTTAGTCTAGGGGGGAAGTTGATTACAATCCTTATCACCCTATTCCTTCTACTTTTCAAAGGGATAACCGGTTAGTGTCCTATGTCATTGTCGAACCACCAGAAAGATACCATGAAAACATCTTAGTGGGAACTGGTCCAGAACACATTCCAAGAGCTAACTTGGACAATCAAATCTGTGGAGCTACCGATGACATAGGTATGCATATCCAGAGTCTAGATACAATAGGAGACACTGAATCAAAAGTTGCTTCTGAGGACATGTAGACAGTATCCATCACCAAAAGTGATGGACCGGGCTATAACTCTAGAATAGATGACATCGAGACATCCTCAAACAATGAGTCATGTGAGGATGAAACTGAGTTGACTTATTTAGGCCCACTCAACTTACGTCATCTGCTACCCAGGGAAAAATTGGACGAGATCGAAGAGCGCTTCATAGTTGAGAGTGATTATGAGGATGAGACAGAGCGAGCCTACTGAAGGCCTCATCTCGTTGATCACCCAATTACAATGGGTAGTGGTGAGGGATTTATTTATGATAGTGATTATGAGGATGAGATGGAGAGAGCCTATTTGGGACCTCCTTACTTACGTCACCATAATGCACCATATACGGCCGAGGATTTGTGTAGAAAGATCAATCTCCACCCTTCCGTTAGGGGAATACCATTGAATATGGTTTATCATATGGTATTCTTGATCCACTGACTTATATGAAGCTCCTAGATCCTAATGATCCCATTTGATACTCTATTTATGGATCGAATCCAAAGATCCCCATACCCCCAAAACCACATCTTGAGGATGGAAGTTTTATTAATATTGAGGCACATGCACGTGGTCTTAGGGACATCATCCATTCCATCAATATGATATCCATAGATTTGACCACTCCGCTTCATAATCCAGTCGATCCTTCCAAACCATTGCATCTTAATGTAGATGCTATTGATTGGGACCATGCTAATTCACCCATAGAGCCTGAAGATTTATTTCCTAATGAAGAAATGCTACAACCTTTCCATTTTGCACTAGGTTGTGCTCATGATGTATATCATGCTGAGGATGCTTCCAATGCAGAACCTATAAACCCAACATATGACATCCATTTGATCCCAAAACCTCATCGACTTGAGGAGAGATCACATATGTCAGTAGAGGAAACCTTCGATGTGGATATCAGTAATGATCCCACCAATCCAAGGAAGGTTAAATTTATATAAAGTCTTACTCCCGATGAGCGTGCCACCCTCATCTCTCTACTGAAAGAGAGACCTAATATTTTTTCTTGGACTTACAAAGATATGCTTGGTCTAGATCCAAAATTGGTTACCTATAACCTTTCTCTAGATCTGTCAAAGAAGTCAGTCAAGAAAAAACTCAGGAAGATGCATCCAATCGTAGCCTTAATGGTTAAGGATGAATTGCAAAAGCTACTGGATGTAGAATTTTTCATTTCCATCGACTATCCAGAATGGGTATCCAATATGGTGCCTATAGGAAAACCTAATGGAAGGATCCATATCTGTATGGATTTTAGAGATATCAATAAGGCAACACCAAAGGATTCATTTCTGTTACCGAATATAGATGCTCTTATGGACACAACTATGGGTCATGAGATGGTTTTCTTAATGGATGATTTTTTTGGTTACAGTAAAATTTGGATTAAGCCCGAAGACCACATAAAACCATATTTATAATACCATGGGGGACATTTTGTTACAAATTTATGCCATTCAGCATTAAAAATGTTGGTGCTACATATCAATAGGCTATGGCATATATTTTTCATGACTACATGCACAAGATCCTAGAGGATTATATCGATAACTTATTGGCAAAGTCATTACTACGTTCAAAGCATGCTAAGATCCTGAGAAAGGTCTTCGATCATCTGATAGAGCATAATGTTAGGTTGAATCCTAAGAAGTGTGTATTTGGTGTAACTTCAAGAAATCTCTTAGGATTCATCGTTTCAAAATGAGGCATCGAAGTTGACCCAAAAAAGGTCAAGGCTATTCTAGAAATGCGTCCTCCCTCAAACATCAAAGAATTAAGAAGCCTTCAGGGTAAAGTAGCATCCATAAAGTGATTCATCGCTCAATTATCGAATAAATGTTGACCCATGAATTGACTACTACACAAGGGAGTCCCATTTAATTGGGACGAGGACTATCAGACAACCTTTGCTAAAATCAAGCACTACCTGGCAACGTCACTAGTACTAGCTCCACCAAGACCAGATGTACCATTTTTGCTATATATCGAAAATTGAATTTGCAATAGGGACCATGTTAGCCCAAAATAATGTGAAAGATAAAGAGTAGGCCATATATTATATTAGCCGAACCTTGGTGAGATATGAGCTAGGATATGCATACGTGGAGAATTTGTGTTTAGCAGTAGTGTTCACCCACAAAGAAATTGTGACACTATATGTTAAGTCATACGACATATGTCATATCAAAACAAAATCCTTTGCAGTATATGATGAGCAAGACATATCATAGTACACGTACTACAAAGTGGATCATGTTATTGATAGAATTCAATCTAGAATTCATTAGCAAAAATTCCATCAAGGGACAAGTCATAGCTGATCAACTAGTTGAAGCACCTCTCGAGAATAGTAGGTCCCTCACCATAGAGCTTCCTAATGATGCAGTCTTTGCCTTATCAAAAGCGCTTGAACCTAAATAATCGGATAAAAAAGGCAATATGACCTTGTTTTTCGATGGTTTGAAGTGTGAGCAAGGGGGTGGCACAAGAATAGTGTTTTCACGCCGCAAGGTGCTCCAATGCCCTCATCATTCAAATTGGACTTTCCTTGCACCAACAATAATTTTGAATACAAAGCCCTAATTTTGGGTCTCCAAAAAACTATCGCCATGAATATTAAAAGGCTAAATATCTTTGGCGATTCCATTCTCATTGTTAACCAAGTTAAGGGACTATTTCAATGTTGATGCCTAGTATTGAAAGATTACAAGGATATTGTTGATACATATCTAGCTCGACTGGAGTGGTATGACATCGAGGCAAACCCTAGTTCGTCTAATAGATTTGTAGACACAATGGCATCTTTGGGATCCTTAATCCCTCAAAATTTGTCTATTGAATTTACTACCATCCATGTAAATACATTTTCATATGTCGTTGTGCATCGCAAAGCATTGGATAACAAAGATTCAATCAACATGATTCATGTAGAACCAAACCATGAATGGTTCTACAGAGCTAGATACTTTCTGAAGAGAGTGTCCTGGGGGTCTTTGATATCGTAGGATCCAACAGGGAATGGTACTACCATTCATCATAGGGTGGTTTCCCAATCTGCATTTACAAATGTAGAACCACAGGGGGAGTATGCTATCTTATTGATCAAGGCTGAAGCTTATCAAAACTATATGTCACAGATACATGACTTCCTTAGACTTGGTGTTATCCCTTAGGGATTATCACATGCTGTGAAATGCACATTCAAATGGAAAGTAATTAAGTATATCTTGTTAGCAGAAATCCTATACTACAAAAGATACGATGGAGTTATACTTCATTGTCTTGAGCCCCAAGAGTCATCTTGGGCAATTTTAGAAGCTCACGACGGTACATGTGATGGCCATTTCAACGACATGGCTATCATCAAGTGCATCCTTCACATGGGTTATTATTGACCCAAAATGGAGAAGAATTGTAATGTGTATGTTAGAAAATGCATTAAATATTAGCATCATGCTAATATTACGCACTTGCCATCACATACCTTTCAACCCATCCAAGCGGCTTGGCCATTTTCTCAATGGGGATTGGATATTATAGTTAAGATCTCTCCTCTATCATTGGGTCAACATACATTCATTATTAGAGCTATTGAGTACTTTACAAAGTGGTTGGAAGCCATTTCATTAACAATGACAACCAAAGCACGTATTGCTGAGTTCATACTCACCAATATCATTAGTCATTTTGGGATACCATCCAAGATAATTTTAGATAATGGAATGCCATTTAAGAACAAAATTGTGAGAGCTTTAACGTTCAAGTATAGGATCAAACACAATTTTGTGACTCCATATTATCCGTAGGTAAACGAGTAAGCTGAGGCCTCAAACAAGACAATGGTTTCCATCTTGAAAAAGATGGTACAAGAACACCATAAATATTGACATATCCAACTACCCCTTGCATTATGGGCTTATAGGACTAGCATTAGAACACACACTAGGGCAACTCTATTTTCACTAGTATATGGTGTGAGGTCGTTATTCCTCTAGAGTTGGAAATTCCAATGCTATGCATCACATCGAAAGAGTTCATCGATGATGACACCGTGCAACAAGCTCGCCTAGATC
Source organism: Wollemia nobilis (assembly GCA_028583015.1). NCBI lineage: Eukaryota > Viridiplantae > Streptophyta > Pinopsida > Araucariales > Araucariaceae > Wollemia > Wollemia nobilis. The sequence goes on along the minus strand of JAQPPZ010006158.1, from coordinate 39,574 downwards.
AATTGATGCTACTTTATGAACGTCACATGAATGCCCTTGAGCATCTCAATGTTTATCAGGAGTACTTAAAAAGATCTTACAATACCAAAGTCCATCTAATATACTTTGAGATTGGTGATCTTGTGCTAAAAGAGAACCAACAAAACTCAAATTTACCATAAAAAATGTGAGATAAATTCATGGCTAATTGGTTGGGTCCTTATATGATCTCTGAGAAGATTGGACCTGGCATATTGCTTGACATCGTTGGAAGGAGTTGAAGAGTCTGAACCTCTCAATATCCTTCATCTTAAAGCATTTTATGCCTAAAACCAGCAAAAGGCTACAAGGGTTTTCTCAAAACCGCTTGGTCAATCCCAAAAGGCTCTAAGGGTTTTCTCAAAATCGCTTGGTCAATCCCAAAATGGTCCAAGGGTTTTCTCAAAATCTCTTGGTCAATTCCAAAAGACTTTAAGGATTTTCTCAAAACTGCTTGGTCAATACCAAAAGGCTCTAAGGGTTTTCTCAAAACCGCTTGGTCAATCCCAAAAGGCTCCAAGGATTTTCTCAAAAGCTGCTTGGTCAATCCCAAAAGGCTCCAAGGATTTTTCAAAATCGCTTGGTCAATCCCAAAAGGCTCCAAGGGTTTTCCCAAAACTGCTTGGTCAATCCCAAAAGGCTCCAAGGGTTTTGTCAAAACTGCTTGGTCAACCCCAAAAGGCCCCAAAGGTGTCTGTAAGCCCTTTGGTCAATCTAAATTAAAAAAAAATACATAAAAATTAAAAAACAATAAAATCCAAAAATATTGCAAAACATAAAAATAAAAAACATTTGCATCATTGCATTCCATTTAAAATACTGCATTTCATTTACACCATGCACTTCATTTTGCATTACATAGGAATTTCCATCCATCATATTGCATCAGGTGAGGTTATGTTTACAATCAGACAAACAACACCACATTTGTGTTTCAAGCATGCATCTATGCATTATTATTATTATCATATGTCACCCTTGTGAGTAAATGTGTTTTTCAACACAATCATGTTGCTATGAAGAATATACTAGGGCTTTCCAGTCACTCAACCATACCTAGTGGTCATATCATGAGTTTAGTGAAAAGCTTACTTTTATTTTACGGATGAGGTCTAGTTAGTATAGCCCTTAGCATATCAAAATCCTCTCACTAATCAATAAATTAAACAATCCTAATAAGTACTAGGGGAAGATGAACACCATGAAGTAGGACTAGGTATCCTGAGGTGAAAATATTCATTCTTACTTATCGCCCTATGTAGATGGTCTGGGAAATATTGGCAATTGGCAAAAGGATAAGATTATTCCCTACCCAGAATCCCTTGCTTATGTTAAAATGATCAATATCCCAGAGTGATATCCTAGATCAATCCTCCATATTGATACCCTAGATCAATATCGTAGATCGACATCCTATATTGATATCCCATATTGATATCATAAGATAGATATCCTAGATCGATATCCCAAAAATAATTCCCCAAAGCAAAATCCCCAAAGGAAGTTTTTAAAGCAAATTATCAAATGTGAATTCCATAAAGGTAAGTCAAATGAAGAAAAAATTGTACAAAGAAAGTCAAATTAGTATCAAATCCCTTGCTCAAAAGAAAAACAAGAGTATTACAAAATAAATAGTGATTTTTGTCACTACATATGAGCAAGTATCCCAAAAAATTGAAGAAAAGAAGGGAGCAAGCATGAATCCCTAGAATTATTAGCACTATTGTACCTTATGCATGATGATATGTTTGATACATTAGCATTTTGCTTGTGTGCAGACCAATGTTTGAATTTGGAAGAGCTAGCTTCGGGTGTCTTTTATCGCCTAATGGTATAGTCCAGCTAAAATTTGAACCTAGGATTGGATAGACATATGCAGATCCCCAATCTTAGCAATGGGCTGAAAGAATCCCTCCTGACATTGGGGTAAGCTTATGCCTTATCTTAATATACTCATCTGCACACACATGGATAATGAATAGTTTGGGCCTATCCTAGCGATAGCCTTATATTTCAAAAGTCTAGTATGGTTAGTATACAACTTTTTATAAGTCAACTAGGGTGTTTGAGTTTCATGGAAAACCTCAAAAATTCCCAAAAAGCAACAATTAAATTTTCAAATGCAATCATCAAATATAAAATTTCATTTATGAGAGTTTGTTTATTAGAACTATTTGTGATATATGTTAGATACTAGATGGATGTAAGAAATGATATTTAAATAGACACTGACTATGTTGTGCATATATTTTAATTTACAAAAAATTATAAATAGAAACAGTGCATTGCAGCTCACATATGAGTTTCAAATCAATAAAGATTCATAACCAAATATAGCAATTATCATGCATGATTTTTATACATTATGTGGTGTCATCCATTAGATTGTTAACCTCATATTGCATTCATACATTATATTTTAAGTGATTAAAGCATACATGTCCATTTACAATAAATCAATATCATCAAATATACATGCAATACAAACATGGCATGAATCATGTCATAAACAACATAAAGTAAATGCATACAAGTGAAGTATATCAAAACTGCATTTAACATTAAAACATTGCATTTATATACATCCATAATAAGTAGTCCATCTACACATGTATATCATTGCATCTACATCATATATTCATCATATAGCTAGTGCATGTCATCCATACATCACATCATATAGCATTAAAAAATATAAAATATAAGCATTGCATCCATATGCATCTCATAAAACATAAACAAATAAATATATAAAATCTACATATATAATGAGTCTCAAATAATAGATCATATATATATATATATATATATATATATATATATGTGTGTGTGTGTGTGTACCAAAAAATAATAATTTGCAGTACATCGACATGATAAAAATGCTCGTAGGCTACATATGTGTAGGTCCTTGACCTTACACTCAAAAATGGTACAATAACATCTATAATATATGTACTAAATAGGGCCTGTGCCCCCAGTCTATGAGGCACCATCATCACCTCCATCCTGTCCATGAGTGCTCCTAGATCTAGTGCTAGCAGTACTCTGTGACTTGTGAGTCCTGTGACTGAACTCGTAGATGACTGCCTTGTCTCCCTGGTCCTAGTCCTGGAATGGTGAGATCCTATAGTAGTGGTAACCTCTGGAACCTGGCCACCTAACAATATGATGACACCATCCAGCTGGGTGTTGTAAGCTATAGTTACTATGTGTCGATCATTACCCTCATCCATGAGGATATGTAGCCACCTAATCTCTTCCATTGGGTCTAAAATTTCTTGTACTGAGGTAGATGGTACTACGAGGGGTGCCATGATAGTTCATGTAGATGAGGGATCTCCACTTGCAGTAGATCATGCTCGCCAGTGATATTCCCAATCTGGGTCTCTACTATAGTGACTTGTGCCTAGAGAGTTACCCTCTCCTCGTAGCTACGCCATGTCCTTTGACCATGAGCTAGCTTCACCTCTAGAGTGATGATGTTAGTGTTCCTATGTAGAAGTTGGGTGTAGAGTCTCCCAATATAAGTTTGGAGATCAAAAATATATGCCCTAAGATATCTAATATCGTTATTCAAAGGTGCCTCACCCTCCTCGGATGCCTCCTTTGCCTTAGCCTGTGGGTCATCCTCTATAGCGACCCTTGTGCCCCATGTGCCCTAATTCCTTTGACGGCTCCTACGTCCATGAGAGTCTATCTCTACATCCTTTGCACCCTCAGCTACGAAGCCATTTTCTGGTTTGCCTAGAGGTCTCTCTTCATGCCACTGGAATTTGGACCATCATCCATCAAAATCAAGAGTAGTGCCTGCGTCTACCAGACCTGACTCCTAAAAGTCATCATCAATGTCCTCTAGTGGAGTCACCTTGGGCTAGGTCAAGTCCCTTTATAGGACCAAACATCAGGTCAAATGAGTCATCGCCAGTGTTCTATTTTTTTTTAAAATATTGTTTATATTAATATAAAAAATCAAAAGAGAATTGAATTTTAATATCATACTTCAAATGAGTCATCGCCAGTGTTCTAATTTTTTTTTTAAATATTGTTTATATTAATATAAAAAATCAAAATATATGACATTATATTAGATTACAAAAATTTGTTCAAGGATATTCAACCATCTGACTTGTCTTAAGCAAAATAGTCTTTGAGATCTTTGATTATAAGTTTTTTAAAGGTAAAAATTGAATATCAATAATAACATTGGACACAGTCCCAAAAATAGCTTTCATCTCAAACAAACTAAATTGCTTGCAAGTTGAATAAGTTTTACAACTTCAATGGATGGAAATTGAAGAATTAGAATTAAAAAGTTAAAATAGTGTTAATAGAGCATAATAGTTTAATTTTTTTTTTTTTTTAAAGCGAAAAACTCCTTGCGGGGCCGCCTTGGTCTGAGAGACAAAGTCACCCGGGAGTTGCACCTAGCCCTGCCCGCACCAACATTATCAATTGGATTTTGGGTACCCAATTCAACTTTTTGGTAGGGTGGAGATTCAAACCCAGGACCTCCCTTGGAGGATTGCCCTCTCCTCTCCAACTCACCCACAACACCTGGGTAGCATAATAGTTTAATTTAAAATATTAAAAATGTTTATGTTTTTTTTGCCTTGTGGGGCCGCCTTGGTCTTAAAGATGTTATTGGCTACCTCAATAGTATGTTATTGGACTGATTTTTAAGTTACTTAAGTTCAAATCACGGGGAAGGAGGTCCCAATTGTGCCCTCCAAAGTGTGGTCCCAGTTATACCATCCGTGTGTACTTTTCCTTCCTTCAACAAATAAATAAATATATATATTAAAAAAAAATTATCTAAAAAATATATCTTTTATTTCAAAGCTTGAAAAAAAATTATAATGAGATGGGTATTTTATACCCTCACATGAGCCTTATTAAATAAGACGTGCTACAATGATAACATCCTCTCCCAAGCTTTCAGTCATCTTATAAAGTGTCATTTTGATACTTAACCTTTTAATCATCAATCATCTTTCTTCTTTTAGATATGACCTTAATTATCCAAAAACATAAAAAAGAATATTAAAAATGCTATATAAGTGTATAAAAATTATGATAAATTTATTTTAGTTTGTAAAACCAAGGTAATAACTAAAGTGGTGAAAGATATGGTATAGTATAGAATTGTAGGCCTACTTGTATATGTGTTGGATGAAACTTGTCTACGAGAGTGGTGGTAAAGAGTACGCAAGTTGAGATTCATGGAGGAGCATTGAATCACTTTATATTTCTAAATTAGCATGTTATTGTGGTTAGAGAGAGTTTTTCATCTGTCAAGCCTTCCAAGTATGTTGTAGTTAATGCATAAGGACCAATGGAAACTAAACTAAAAAGTTTGAACACACCATAGATTCTTTTGTTAGAAACGTTTTATTCTTTTGTTTCTTCCTTGCAGTTTCATCTATTGGTTCTCATTTGCTACAAATGTGAATAGGCAAGGTTCTGGAAGAGAGTGTTTCAAGGATATAGAGGTAAGTTCTTATATTTTTTTAAATTTCAAAATCAACATTACATTAAATCTTTAAAAATCATTAAAAGGGAAAGGGATGTATCCAAAACCACTATTTACAAAATTGTGTATTATTATTCTCCAAGCCTTGTAATTCCCTAATGTCTTTATTGTTTCAATGTTTAGGGAAGGAAGACACATGATATAATATGAAAAATATTGTATTCCACTTTATGTATTTTCACACTATATTTTTATTGTTTTCACACTTTGTGTCTTGGTTGACACCATTTGTGAAAATTAATACTTGGAAAATATTTTCTTGCATAGGGATGATTGTTTATTGTGGAAAGATGTGTTGAGCTTATAAAACAAGGTTAAAACTAAGAAGTATAAATTGCATAAAAATAGTCCCAAGGGTTGGGTGGATTGGTAAGTTTTGACACTTATCAAGAGGAGACCCCACTTCAAACCTTGGAGGCAAGCTTGTTTGGAGCAAAGGTAGTAAATTGTCCTAACTCCGCTAAGTGCACACTAGCCTGATGATGGCAGTTCCAATCCCGAGCCATCGATGCTCACTCTCACATCGGGTCACTAATAAGGAGGTGAGGTAGGGGTTATAGTGGTAGCTCCAAGATTTGAACCCGAGCCTAGTAGTAGAAAATTATAGGAAGTTTTCGATTCCCCTATGTAACCAAAATAAATAAATAAATAAATTGCATAAAAATTATTTCATTAGTCTGAACTAATGACACATAAGGCTAAGCAATGATTTTTTGTTATTTTAAGTTTGTGATGAGAATAGGGAGTATCCTTTCATCATGTGTTTACAAATAGTTTTGATGAGGAAGATGGTGGTAAAACATTCACAAGAATCTATAATTGCAATGGACTCTGCCTTTTATACAAATAAATATGGTGTAAGGTTTACATTTCAAAAAAATACTTTTTGAATTTATATTGTGATTTGTCTTTTTCAATTTTCTGGTCTGAACAATATTTTGATATTCTTATTGTAATTGTTATGCTATTAGTTACAATTGTACACTTTCTTTGTCTAATCATCTAATAGATATTATAACATTATTTTATGGTTATCTAAAGTTTGATACATCAACCTCATGCATTCTCCCAATTGGAAAGTGAACACATTCATCACAAAATTGTACATAAAAAACATAAGCAATAAAGTAAGCAATACAATAATTTGAAAAATTATTTCATTACTATGTGGATTCCATATCATCTAAGTAATTATACATTTATTGTGTTTCATAGGGTGATATTCCAATGCCCGGTATTGTCATACATTTGACATGTATGTAAAGCTTGGTTGAAGAATACTCATATGTATATCAAGGACCCCATAAAGAAGTTTAAAATTGTTTGCTAACTAGCAAAGGTTATGTATTCTTTCAAACATCGGGGCAATGGAGATTAGTTTTTGTGGATACTTGCATAGAATATGGCTACAAGGCAAAGGAAGAGTCAATAAGTTCTTACTTCTTTTAATTTTAATCTGCTCTATTATTTCAAGTTCTATATATTTTGATAGAAAGAAATATTTGAATTGTTATGTTTTCACTTAATCTTGCCAATCATTCTTGAATTTTTCAATGTTATGTTTAAAATGTCAAATCTTAAGTGAAGTATAATTTTTTTTATAATTTACCCATAGATGTTATCCCACTTGTTATCTTAAATGTCACTCTTTTTGGTGGGTCAAACTACACTTAAATTATCTTTCTTCTACTCATTAGTTATGGGACTTATCATATAATTTTGTATCCCCCACACATATAGATAGATAGATAAAGATGTTATTGTTATGTAAGATAAGAATAGATTGTATTTTAATTTTTTAAGCTTAGATTTAGTTTTTGTGGTACTTGTTTCTTTTTCTATTTGACGATGAAAAACAACCCTTATATATGTATCTATTATTATTTTTAATATTTTTAAGTTGGTTAAATGGGATGATACATCATGACCACATAATGGTATTATAACCCGTTTGGCAATTATGCATGTATTATATGACAAGATTCAAACTTGGGTCTCCTCCTTGAAAGTTGAGGAATATAATCGGTTGAGCTAATACCATCTGATATATATATTCATGTTATTCTTTAATAAAACAAGAATAAATTACATTTTCATTTTTTTAAGATAATTTTTTTTTTACAACTTGTTTATTTGTCTAATTGATGATAAAAGAGAATAACCTTTCATATAAGTCAAAAATCTCTTATTCAATGTGGATGTGTAGCTTTAGTTCCATTGCCTTCATTCCATTAACACTACCATAGATTTTAAAACTTTTGTATTCTCTTATTTTCATGAAAACAAGCACTTTCCTCTAGGAAAATATTCTTTCCTTATGCTTTCTTTTGTATCTAAGATAAGCTTTCTAATTTTTCTACTTTCCATATGTGCATGCGTGCTTTTTAGGAGTGTGCATGCTTTTTTTAGTGTCTAAATTTTTATTTATACAATGTATTCATTTTTTTCATTTAAATGGATGTTTGCCTACTACCTTCCACGTATGTCTCCTTTTTATATTGTATAATATATTTAGTTAGTTTTTTTTATTAAGGTAAAAATAAGATTTTGAAAGGACTCAAACCCTTATACATCATAAAATCAACCAATTAGTTGCACAACTGCCAAGGACAAGTAGCCAAAAATCCCTTGAATGCAAGACATACATTATCCACCCTGGACCCCAATTAGATGCAGTCCTTCCTCCTGAGATTTTTTAAGTCTTGATGGACCACCCACTTGGGGGGACCCATCTCCTATCCTCTTATTTAATGCCACCAAAGTTTGTTGGCTAGTCTACTGGATTATTACCTTCTCTAAAGACATGAACAAAATCAACTTCTTCAAAATGCTTTACAATCTTTCTAATATCCTGCACAATGTAATCAATTTTCCAATTAACTTCTCTTTCCTTTTTCAAAAGATTGATAATATTCAAGGAGTCTCTTTCAATGATAACTTTTTTAGCACCTAGATCCTTAGCTAGCTCTATCCGAAGATGTAAAGCATTAACTTCGGCTTTATGGCTAGTAGTAATTTCCAAAAACTTGTAGGATACCCCCACCAATTTGCCTTGATTGTCCCTCAAAATAGCTCTTGCTCCTACCTTACATAGGTTACCTTTAGAGACCCCATCAAAATTTAACTTCAGCCATTCATCTCGGGGTGGTTGTCATTTTACATCAATTCTAGCCTAAGCATTTGCCTCTCCACCACTAATGGGTTCCAAATTCCATGCCTTAGCAATCATAGTCTCTTCAGTATTCTCTAGCTTGATAGGGTACTTGATAGATTTAGCATTCTCCTCTAAAAAATAGGTGATACTTCCAAAACTTCTCACTGTTGACCTTTTTTCCCCTTTAAAAATTCTCTTGTTCCTCTCTAACCATACTCCCTACACAAAATGAAATAAAATCAGATTCCAAATTATATTAAGACAAGGACTATAAAAGGGCTTCTCCCACTGTTGTAACCACAAAACCATATTATAAGGCATCACCCAAGAGATGCCCATCCTATTGATGAGGATCTGGAAAATATTTAGAGCTTAGGAATATTCCAAGAAGATGTGTTCCACTAATTCTTCTACTTTTTCACATAAATTGCATCTATTAGATACTTGAAAACCTCTCTTCTTAATATTATCCATCGTTAGAATCTTATTCTAAATTGCTTCCCAAAAAAAATTCTTCAATTTAGGAATAACTCTCTTACCCCAAATTCTATTCCAAGGGAAACCATTACCTACAACAGGATCCAAAAGATCATAGGTTGTTTTCACGCTAATTTCACCATTCTCAGTTATGCCCCAAACCACTAAGTCTCTTTGCCTAACAACCCCTAGGCAAAAAGCCTTTAGTTTAGCTTTAAGGAGGTTTAAAGCCTCCAAATTCTTAGGGACTACCTCTAAATCTTTTCAACTCAACCGGTTATCCAATAAAGTCATGTAGTCACAAACCTTTTTACCATATCTATCTTCTAGATCCTCTTTCATATTAGAGAAAATACCATTATTGGCTAAAGGGTTGTCATCTAACCAAATATCCTCCTAGAAACTTATAGAGGTCCCATCTCCAACACGCCATTTCACACCCTTCCACAAGGCCTCCCTAGCCTCCACTAGGTGTTTCCACAAAGAAGAGCAATGACAAGAGTCCTGAATTGTGAGAAATATGGTATCCTCCTGGTTGTCAAGATATTTCTCTTTAATAATCCTAACCCATAGAGTCTGACCATCTCTTAGAACTCTTCATCCAACCTTGGTTGTCATAGCACTATTAACCAGGTTGAGTCACCTTAGACCTAGACCACCATGCTTCTTTTGATAACATGTGTTTTCCAAGCTACAAGAGGAATCCTCCTCCTCTCTTTAGATCCATATCATAAGAACTATTTTTGAATTCCTTCTATAATTTGGGAAAATTTAGCAGGGATCTTAAAAAAGGAGAGAAGATAAATGGGGACAAAGATAAATGGGGACAACCTGCAGATTATTCTTAACCATCAATACTTTACTCGCTTGAGACAAGAGATTAGCTTTCCACATTACAAGTTTGGATTGAAACATGTCAATCAAACCATTCCAAAGAGGTGCCTTGCAAGTTCCCACGAACATAGGTATTCTAAGGTAAGTAGAAGGTAGGGTTGACACAAGACACCCTATCTCTCTAGCCACCCTTCTCTAGAGAGCAACTTTAGTGTTAATGAAGAAGACCTTGTTCTTGTCCAAATTGATCTTTTGGTGAGAGGTATGCTCATAGAGGTCTAGGATTCTTTTAAATTCAATTGCCTCTGCCACAATAAGATTACCAAGTAAAATGGTATCATCCACAAACTGTAAATGAGTGATGCCCTCAATATTGTGAGTTGGTTTAAGGCCCCCTATCCGGCCAGAAGCCTTGGCAACATTGAGGTATCTTCCAAGTATTTCAACCATAATAATGAAAAGATAAGGAGAGAGGGGGTCACCTTGTCTAAGACCTCTACTACTACTAAAAAATTATTGGTTTGTTATGGATCATAATAGAGTACCTTGCAGTCTTGTAGCATTCCCTACCTATCTTCTCCACTATCTACAAAAAGCAAAGCCAACCAAAACTTTATCCAAAAAAATCCATGAAACTTTGTCATAAGCCTTGCTCATATCTAACTTTAGGAACATGTCTTTTCTTTCACTAGCCTTGATAGAATGCATGGATTCATGAAGGGATATAATCCCATCCAAAATCTATTTACCCTTAACAAAGCCTCCTTGCTCATTGGAGATAATGGAGGGGAGGAAGATCTTCAACTTGAGGGCTATAACTTTAGAGATAATCTTGTAAACAACATTGCAAAGACTTATAGGCTTGTAATCTTTGAAGGTTTTTAACCCTTTCTTCTTAGGAATTGGAACAAAGAAGGTATTGTTAAACTCCTTTAGGATCTGACCTGACTTTAAAGATTCTTTTACTACTTCAATAACATCAAATTTAACAATATTCCAGAAGGTTTGAAAAAAAACCTGCTTGGAACTCATCCGGACCTGGAGCTTTGTCTCTGTCGAAAAAGAAAGTAGTTATCCTTACTTTTCTTCTTCAATCTCCTTTAAAAGGTGATCATTAATTTTCTTAGATATCAACCTAAAAATGTGATTAATCATCTCCTTAACTGTTATTTCATCCTCTTCCCTATCTTCGGCTAATTTTTTTTTGAAAGAAGTTCATAGCCTCAAGCTCAATTTCTTGAACTCCTATTTTTTTATAGTAAAAACACGAAAAAAACTTAAAATTCAAATCACCTTCCTACAACCATTGGATCCCACCGTCCCAAATTTGTCGTACTCAAAGTGGACATTGATTCGTCCTCTGCCTTAACTCAAAGTGGACCTTGATTCGTCCTCTGCCTTAGCGCCTTCTTTAACTGCACGTGAGTTTCTTTTTAATGATTCCGGTTTGAAAATAATGGACAGGTAAATGATGGAAAATTAATGGAAGCTAATGGCTATGAGACAACACATGTAAAGTGTCGTTAAAGATTAAGTTGACCTTTTTACCAAATAAATTGACGGTACAGCTTGGTGCCACGTCAGACTTGGATAAGACAAAGAGTATTATATTACAGTCTTCACAAGTTCCGTACTTCCTAGGTGGCACGAAGATCTAATATTATTCGTCTCAGACTCGAGATAACATTTAATTATTTTCTTTCGCATCATAATAGAATTTTTGGAGGCTAACAATATTTATTTATTTTTTATTTTTTTGAGTGCTAGAAATCTTAGACTTATAATATCCACACATGTTGAACCTTAAACGTTAGGTCTTCAAAAAAATTACATGCGCTCTCCCTATGACAAAAGGTTAACTATGTAAAAGTAATATGTAGTACAGGTCGAGTTTCCTTCTAGTTTAGGTTTCATTTAATCTCAAAAAATAATAATAATATTTAATTAATAATATTTTAATATATAATTTTAAATAAATATAAAAATAAAAATAAAAAATTAGTGGTTATAGGATTAAAACATGTTAAAGAGAACAAATTTAAATCTAGGAAAAGAAATATAATAATTAATACTAATAAAACAATATAAATAATTAATAGCTATAGAGATATAGGATGGGAGGCATTTATTATTAGCATTGTTTTAGTGGTTGGTCTCGCCTGATTTGAATGTTGAGGTTGACTTTCCATATTTTAGTGCACGTTTTAAGACGTTCAATGTATCTTGAATTTTAATACTAACACATTTGTGATTCCCTTTAAATGTATATAAAATTAAATAAAATATTATATAATTTAATTATATAAAAAAAAAACTTTGGGGCTTATGTTGTTGGTATACATGTATGATGTAATCAGTGATGTCAAGATTGTCGTATGTTGTGAACACGTGAACTATGTTGCTATGATCGAAAAGCTCAAGTTTGACAGCTATGTAGGTATTTCATGTCTTAGACCCCGTCTTAAGGTCTAAAATTTTGAGAGAATTTGATATTACGAGGGCATTGTTAGTGATGAGATTTGAATTAAATTGTAGAAATTTGAATTGTAGTGTGGTATTTTATATTTTTATATAAGTTTTATTAAATTAGACATGTTATAATGATAATACTTTGATGAAGTTTTCAGTTATTTTATAGAATGTCATTTTGATACTTCAACTTTTTAATCATAAATCATCTTTTTTTTTTATATATAACTTTAATTATCCAAAAACAAAAAAAACACGGACGGATATTAATAATGTTATATAAATATATAAAAATTATGATGGATTTATTTAAGTAGTTTGTAAATGAAGGTAGTAATTAAAGTGGCAAAAGTTATGTTATAGTATAGAGTTGTAGGCCTACTTGTATATGTGATGGATGAGACTTGTCTAGGAGAGTGGTGATAAAGAGTATGCAAGTTGGGGTTGGTGAGGAAGCATTGAATCTCTTTACATTTCCACATTAGCATGCTATTGTGGTTAGAGGGAGTTTTTCTTCTGTCATAAGTGAATTCTAACTAATGTTTCCAAGTCATCCAAGTATGTTGTAGTTAATGTATAAGGACCTTTGAAAATTAAACTAGAAAGTTTGCTCTCACACGATAGAGTCATATGATAGATTCTTCTGTTAGAAATATTTTATTTCTTTGTTTCTTCCTTGTATTTTCATTTATTGGTTCTCATTTGTTGCAACTGTGAATAGGTAAAGTTTTGGAAGAGAGTGTTTCAAGGATATAGAGGTAAGCTGTGATATTTTTTTAAATCTCAAAATCAACATTACATTAAATCTTTCAAAATCATTGAAGGGAAAAAGGGTGTATCCAAAACCACTATTTATAAAATTGTGCATTGTTATTCTTCAAGCCTTATCATTTCCCAATATCTTTATTGTTTTAATGTTTAGGAAAGGAAGACACCTTATATAATATGAAAAAATATAATCCACTCTATGTATTTTCTATTGGAGAATATTACATTATTTGGTACATGCTAATGTACCCCCATGGTATCTTTATGACACACTTTGTAAATATTAGACCAGGGTCAAGTCTTAGATTAGAGTGTGAGTAAATATTTTATGTAATGTAATAATATGCAGGAAATGCATAAGTGTCATGTGAGCAAGTGTGCAAGTGTTATGTGTGTATATGTGCACAAGTATCTTATATGTAAGTGTGCACATGTGTTCTTAGATTAGGAAGTGTTATGTGAAGAGTCATGTCCAAGTGTGCATACAAGATAGAGTCATGTGTATGCAAGTGTCAAATAGAGAAGCCAAGAGTCATGAGACTTGGCATAAGGAAAGGAAAAGTCAAGTAACCAAAGAGTGATCCTAAAGAGGAGTAGTAAATATTGCATACATTTGAGCAACTAATATTGTAAGTTGTGCTACATGCTTTGTACATGTATGATTCAGGATATTACATTCATATTTTTATTTATTAATGAATGTTAGTTGATATATTATAAGTCTTGATTTTATATATTAGTTGGCTCATATTATTCTTAGTTATATTATTATCTTGATCTTACAATATTGTGGCTATCATATATTTGATCCTGTGAGTTTACATTAATATTAAGGCTTCAAAAGCCATCATTTTCACACTCTATATCGTTATTCTTTTCACACATGACAATATACGGAGGACATGTATTCATAAGATGAAATGAAAAATTATTATTTTTTAAATAACAAAAGCTACAAATTTGAGATTTAGAATAAATGGTATATGTTCTTTTTTAACATAATTGAAGAAGTATTAATTGGTCTATGGACCATTTCAAGAGATATTATTTAAGATATTCATCTTCATTGTGTCCATGGACCACAAGAATGGAGTCAAAGTAAGACATATTATTGATTTGTTAATATTAGACTAACCTTATAAAAATTGAAATACACCATGTTAAGAATAATTTAAGATGAATTCATTCCCATGTCTGGAGCTTCCAGCATACTAGGAGATGTTACTGATAAACTTCATTAGCTTTCTCACATGATGCGGGATCTTCTCTTTAGAAGGTCTAGCATGAAACTAAAAAGAAGACAATAAATAGTGATCAACAAGTTCAGTGATTACTTCTATTTCTTACTTGAAGACTTTAGAAAATACAATGGAAGACATGCCTAGATCTTCACCATATGATAGGCTCTCCCATGGACCAGTGATGAAATTTGGAGTATTTTAATGGGATATAGCTATAGTCTTTTTGTTGTTATTAGCTTCTATTCTTATGTATATTTAGTTATGGATGCTTTACTCCTTATCTACCGCATTTTATTTTCTTGCTAGTGGATAGTGTTAGCTCCAAAATTTTGTAATGTTTTGGTTAATGATATAATATAATCTAATATTTTCTCAAAAAAATGAATTTATTTCATAGATTTCACAAAACAAGTATAAGCATAGTCATAATCAAGATCAAAAGGTATCTAATTGTTCTTGTGGTTATCAATGACATTAAAAAAGGAAAAACCTCGCTCAAAATTAATATTTGTAGCCCAAGAAATACATATGTGACCAACTTGACCTATTTGGGAATAAATTATTTAAATGCTCGAAAGATACACAATTTCTATATACTTTTGAACATTTTACCATAGTATAAACACAATGAAATGGTTTTATTCTTTCACTCTTTCAATATTATATATATATATATTTTTTTTTTTGTAAAATATCTGAGTTTATTAATGAACAAATATTATCCAAAATTTGGACAATAACATTTGTCTTATTTTTATTTGTTAATAGAAAATTTTAGTTTAAAATTTTACACAGTTCAAATTTCCATCACATTAATTAAGACTTGGCCTTGTCATTCCCTAATGTCTGTGTTGTTTCAATGTTTAGAGAAGGAAGACATATAATATAATATGAAAATAATATATTCACTCTATGTTTTTTTCCATGTTGCAATATAAGAAGGATATGTATTCATAAGATGAAATGAAAATGATTCTTTATTCAAATAAAAAATGTAACAAATCTGAGCAACATACACCTATTTTAAACATAGTTGAAGATGTACTATTTGAAAAAATGACTTCATTGTGTGCATAGGCTATTTCAAGAGATATAATTTAAAAATATTTATATTTCATTACATAAGGTGCTCTAGTTTGACTCCATTACATATTTATACTTCACTGTCATACCCCATGTCAAGATGAATTTGCTTCATGGTTTTCACAAAATAAATATAAGTATAGCCATAATCAACATTAAAAAATATTTAATTTTTAATCATCCCAATAACATGTTCTTGTGATTCTCAGTGACATTTGAAAAAGGAAAAACTTGACTCCAAATTGATATTTTTGGCCTACAAAATACATATGTGATGAACTTGACCTATTTGGGGATAAATTATTGGAGTGTTCAAAAGAAAGGGTTTAAAAAGTAATTTTTTTTTTTTTTTATTTTTTTTTTTTTTTTTTTTTTTATTTTTATATTTTTAAAGAAGAGTTTGTTAATGTTCAAAGACTACTCAAAGCTCAAACAATAATATCTCTCTAATATTATTTATTAATAAAAATTTAATTTAGGATTTTGAATAGTTCACTATTCCACCACCATGTTAGTGCATATTATAAAGTTAGTTGTTGTTTGATAAACTTGCTATGGGTTACAAACGAAAGTAATTATGTTGTCTCTAGGTTCAAGATTCCAAGGGTAAACAAATATTTTCTCAATAAGACTTGGATTAGACTAAGGTACAAGTAGGTAATAATGATTTAAATATTGTGGTAGCCATACCCTATGAAAGGGTGCCTACTTTTATAAAAAGAAAATAATCAAATCTTGATGCACTTACAAGCTTTGGATGTAGAAATATTATGGTGTATTCAAGCTCTAGTATAAGTCTTTTTGCTACGTTGCTTTGTAAATAGTGAGTATTATACTAAATATTTGATCTAAGTTATTTTATTGAATTGTCAAGAGTTTTATCGATTTTTCAATGATTTGTCTATGTAGCTATTATTGTTCTTATGACCCAAAATATAAAATAAATATTTCTTTTATAATAATAAATAAAAATTCATTATATGATTAGAAGAGGTTGTTAAAGTCACATTGTTGTTAAGGTTTCAACTCCCAACACTACATATATCACTTATAACAATTTTGCTTTTATTAGAAAAATATAAGGAATCAATATCATAAAAGAATTGGCTCATCAAATAATTCCAACGCAATACATATACCATATCTCTTAAAAGAGTTGATTTTAACAATTAAAACACTCATAGATATCGATATCCTAGTTGATACCATTTATGAAAATTAATACTTGAAAATATATTCTTGCATAGGGATGATTGCTTATTGTGGATATATTTGTTGAGCTTATGGATCAAGATTAGAATTAAGAAGTATAAATTGCATAAAAATGATTCCATTAGTCTCAATTAATGACACATAAGGCTATGCAATATTTTTTTGTTATTTTAAGGTCTTGACGAGACCATGAAGTATCCTTTCATCATGTGTTTACTATTACGAAATGCACAGTAGTTGATATTGCCAACGAACCATGATTAAATACAATGCTTCAGTCGGTTCTAGGTGGTTAATAAACCACCTGATTAGTTGCACAAACTACCCGCCCAATACCTAATTGAAGAGCGAATAGATGGATGTGTTATTTTACTAAGATAGATAATGGAATAATGCTAACATCCTCCCTTATTACATTATTGGTAAATACATAAAGCATTACGAAACAATTCAAACTTGATACGTGCAAGTGCCTTGGTGAATAAATCTGCAATTTTTTGATCAATGGGAATGCACTGGAGTTGTATATGATGTTTTAAAACTTCATCGTGAATGAAATGACATCGAGTGTCGATGTGTTTGGTATGATCATGAAATATTGGATTCTTGACAAGATTCAAAACACCTTGATTATCGTAAAACAAGTGAAGTGGAAGATTATTTAGAAGACCCATGTTTGTAAGAATGCAATTTAACCATGTTATCTCGTAGACTGCTCCACTGGGTGCGTGATATTCTTCCTCTGTAGAAGATATAGCAACCACTTGCTACTTCTTACTATGCCAAGAGACAAGACCAGATCTAAGATAAAAAATGTATCCAGAAGTCGACTTAAAATTATCAATAGATCCAGCATAATCTGAGTCCATGTATCCTTGTATATAGAACTTTCTATTCTTCTTGTACTCCAAGCCAAAATCTATAGTACCACGAACATAATGAAGAACTCTCTTTACTGCTTTCCAATGACTCACGTTTGGTTCCTGCATGAACCTTGAAAGATAACCCATAGCAAAAATGAGATCTGGCCTGGTATTTATCAAATATATGAGACTCCCAATCAGTTGATGATAGAGAGTGCCATCTACCTGTGGTGATTGATCATATCTAGATAACTTAAGTCCAGACTCCATTGGAGTTGCCTTAGACTTACAATATGTCATGTGATATTTATCAATCAATGTCTTGGTATACTTCTTTTGTGTTACTTATATATGATGCCTTTTTTGAGTAACTTTCAAACCAAGACAATAGTGAAGAAGTCCTAGATCTATCATTTCAAAATATTGTTTCAAATCATATTTTACTACATCAATCATACTTTCTAAGCTTCCTGTTATGATCAGATCATCTACATATAACACCAAAATCACTATGTTAGAACCATTGTTCTTGATATAGATATTTACATCTAAAGGACTTCTTTTGAAACCATGTTGCACTAGGTTACTATCTATTTTGATGTACCAAGCTCGAGGAGCTTGTTTCATCCCATACAAGGATTTGATCAACTTACAAACTTTTTGTCCTTGCCCTTCAACATCAAATCTGTCTGGTTGGGTCATGTACACTTCTTCTTATAGGTCACCATTCAAGAAAGCACTTTTTACATCCATCTAATGTAACTTCCACTCAAAATGAGCTGCCATGGCACAAAGTACTCGAATGGTAGTCATTTTTGCAATAGGGGAAAAATTCTCTTCATAATCTATGCCTTCTTTCTGAGCATAGCCCTTTGCAACAAGATGGGCTTTATGCTTATCAATAGTACCATCTGCCTTATACTTTACTTTGAACACCCATTTGCACCCAATGGGCTTCTTTCCTGAAGGTAGATTTACTAGATTCCATGTATGATTTTTCATGAGAGATGTATGTTTTGCTTTCATAGCAGCCTCCCACATGAGGCTCACTAAGTGCATCTTGAACTGTTGTGGGTTTATTTTCATCCAATGTTGTCATATAAACCCTTTCATATTTCATATTTGTTTCCCTATCTTCCTATGCATCTATAGATAGATCATCAAATTGTTCGCAAAGCTCATCAACCTCTGAAGTTGATGCCTCTGCTCTCTTCTACTGTGTCATACTACAAGTACAAGGTCGATCTAGAGTTAGATCTGGAAGTGATGTCAATTTGGAATCTCTCAATGTACTGGTATACCATTTTGGAATCTTGTTTTTAGGAGGTGGAGTCTCTTTCTTAGGCTCATCTTCCTCAAGGTATACAATTGTAGAAGTGTTATTTTATGTGAAAGCTTCATTAAATACTACATCTCTACTTATATGTGTCTTCTTGGTCATAGGATCTATCAATTGATATCCCTTCGAATGCTCATCACAACCAAGAAAGATACATTGCAGGGTCTTCTCATCTAACTTATTCCTTTTATGCTTGGGTATATGCATGAAGGTCTTACAACCAAAAACCCTTATATGAGAAATAGAAGGTTTCTTACCATTCCATGCTTCTTGTGGAGTTTTACCCTGTAGAGCTCTTCAAGAGGTAGGATGTTGTGTTTACTGCTTCTACCCAATATTCATTCTCAAGGTGTGCTCCTGTAAGCATACATCGAACCATTTCCACAATGGAATGATTCCTCCTTTCAACAACTCCATTTTGTTGTGGAGTATATGTTGTAGTCAGTTGTCTCTTAATCCCATGTTCATTCAAAAATGATGAAAATTCCTTGGAGGTATATTCCCCCCATAGATTTGAGTGGAGGGTTTTGATGGAACATCCTAAATCCTTCTCAAAAAGCTTCTTGAACTGCTAAAAGTATAGAAATACCACTGACTTCAATTGAAGAAAGAAAAACCCACATCTTTTGTGAGTGATCATCTACAAACAATTGAAAATACCTCTTTCCACCATAGCTGGTTAGCATAGGACCGCACAGATCGGTGTGTACCAACTCTAAGGGTTTCTTAGCTCTAGAAGAGCTAACTTCAAACGGTACCCGATGTTTCTTCCCTGCTAAGCAATTCGAGCAAACTGGCAATGTGGATGAAAGGTGGGAAAGTCCTCTCACCATCTCATATTTTCTTAACTCGAGCAAATATCTTGAACTTATATGCCCATATCTCTTGTGCCACAAAGAAGTAGCCTCCTGTGTAGTTGTTTCTAGGGCAACATGAGGTGTGGAAATGGCATCTAAAATGAACAAGCCATGCTTGTATGATCCAGTTGCTACATGTTTTACTTTTCTAGTGATAAAACATCTCTTCTTTTCTTTCGTAACACGGAACACAACATCCATATGTCTATCCAACATCTAAGGGACTGAAAACAAATTATTAGCCAATACAGGAGCATAGAGTACCTTATCAATCTGACATTTACCATCGGGAAGAGTGACAAAAACATCACCTTCACCCTTCACTTGGTAGACTTTATTGTCAACAATTGTGACTAGTTGAACTTCTTTCTCCTCAAATGTCTCAAACCATGATTTATCGCCAATCATGTGCTTACTAGCACCTGCATCTTTATACCATACATCATATATCCATGGAGATGAAGTATGAGTCATGAGCACCTTGTGTGCTCTCTCTGATGCGAAGTCTGGGTCCGATTCTATAGAATCTGAGCCTAAATTTGATTCGGCATAAGCAACATACCCCTTGGATTGCTTATTATTTTTCTGTGGTTTGCATTTCCATTTTTTCTTCTTCTTATGATCTTGGTCATTCTGTTGCTTGTTATTAAACCAAAACCTATTGGTATCATGGTTATTCATATCACAAATCTTGCAATATTGTTTGTCATTCTTCTGATGTTGTTTCCCTTTTCCCTTTGATGAAGATCCTCATTTTTGAAACTAACCTTATTTCTTACCCCCTTGTTTGGTGTAGAGGGCATTATTTGGTACTTCATCCTTTTTAAACTGATTTGCCTCCTCAGTATGAAGAAAATTCACCAATTCCACAAAAGATACTTGTCTTCCAGATATATTAAGAGAGGTTATCAACACATTATAAGACTTGGGCAATGCTCTCAAGATGATAGAGGTCAAGAGAGTATCATCCATTGGTTGTCCTATAGTATTCAATTTGGCTTTCAATTCTACCACTCTACATAGGAATAGATCAACTATTTCACTAGAGTTCATACTGAGTGTATGAAGTTGAGTTTGAATATGTAGAATAGTGGACCGATTCTTACCTTCATAAATAGTAATCAAAGCATCCCAAACTTCCTTACTAGTTTTGGCATCACAGATATGAGGTTGGATCTCATATATAGTAGCAAGAAGGATAAAAATGAGACATATTTTGTCCTTCTTATCAAAATCTTCTTGATCTGCTCCTACTGTTGTAGGGCGTTTGGTAGTGCCAGTCACTACATCCCACAAATCTTCCACTTGAAGAATATCACACATCTTATTCTTCCATGGTGTGAAGTTAGAACCTTTCAACAACTATGAATCTAATAGATATTTGTGAATAGAGGCCATTGTGAAGGTTCCTTATAACACTAAGGTCACCCTTTCTTTATACCTACCAAGCCTTTATATCAAACTTCTCTATATATACTCGCCCTTACGTGAGGGAGACTATAAGTATATATGAGCAGACTGATACATGGAACTTAGGCAATAATGAAAGGGAATAATTTTATTTATGATACCTACCATAGAAGATCTTTCCTCATGCATGGGGCGTAACTTCCCGTAAACACTTCAAAAATCACTTCGTCAGGATTTACATCTAATAACAATAACGATTAGGGTATAAATGGAATGAATATTAGAACTATTTTACCTTATTTCTCCCTGATGATTGATAGAGAACAAGCTCAGAAATCGTTGTTGCAACTATATTAGGTGTTAGATACAATAGTCTAAGCAGGACAACATTACCTGTAAGTGTGGACCAGAGGTATCGTAGATACCGAACACTGCTCTACAATAAATTGCACAAATAGGTGTATAAATTTGGGGTCTTTTCTTTTGCTTTATCATATGATTGTTAATGCAAGAAAACATGAAATTTAAATATAAAATACAAGCACAAATGCCCACAAATTTAAATACTGTAGGTGTCGGTTTCCACAAAAAATGTACCTATTACAATGCCAGTTTTTCAAAATATTCACTTTTCCACAAAGCAACAATTTTTATTCCCCCCTTTGTCTTAGAATTTTACAAAAAGAGATGCTGAAGATCCCCCCTTTTTGTTGCAAAATAAACAAGGATGAAAAAATTGTATGTGGATCCTTTCCAATTCCAAAAAAAACAACTTATCCCTCCAAAAAAAATGCTTGGAAAGGAAGAAATCAAAGTACGAAAGAATACCTCGAAAACATGAGTGGTTCCTCTGACTCATGGTAGAAAAGAAACTCCTGTGCTCTTCTTGGACCCAAAATAGGCTCCTGGTTGGTAAAAAAAATGATCCTTCGGGGCAAAAATGAGGTTATGCAAAAAATTGCCAAAAAGTGCAAACAATTGACAACAAAAAATGTATTAAAGCATCAATTTTTTTTTAAGCGTCAAATTTTTCTGTCAGGGCGTCAACTTTGTGCAGGGCATCAAATAGGATGCGCAGGGCGTCAAGCTGCGGGTGACGGGTGTCAAACACACTATTGGGCGTCATCGGTTGGCACTAGGCATAAAAAATTATTTACTCCCGATGGGAGTCGAACTCGTGACCTTTCACCAAACAGTCACCATGCATACCACTCGAGCTAGGGTGCTCAACGATAATGGACAAACAACGTATTGGTGTTAGAATATTTGGGCACAGAGAATGGGAAAAAATAATAATCCCACATTCTTTATACGAAAGTTGTAAGAGGCTTTAAAAGAAAAGAAAGCCACTAAAGCTTTCGGTTGCCTTCGGGAAACCAACCCTCTATTTTGCCTCCACTTTGTCCTGTGTCTGCGTGCCTCAAACAACGTGCTTCTACTGTCCTATGTCTTCCTATCTCGAACTACGTGCTTTTACTGTTCTGCATCTGCGTGCCTCGAATCACATGCTTTTGTTATCTTGCATCTGCGTGCTCTATCTAACTGGTGTGCCTCCATCTAATCGCTAAGAACCGTGTCGCAAGAGGAATTGGAGTAGTTGGTGCTAGAAACTACCCTAACCAACATTGTCCTGTCTTTGATCACCCGTGGCTCTAGTACTATGTTACAAAATGCACAGTAGTTGATATTTCCAATGAACCATGATTAAATACAATGCTTCAGTCGGTTCTAGGTGGTTAATGAACCACCTGATTAGTTGCACAAACTACCCACCCAATACCTAATTGGAGAGCGCATAGATGGAAGCGCTATTTTACTAATATAGATAATGGAATAATGCTAACATTTACAAATATTATGGATGAGGGAGATGGTGGTAAAGCATTCATAAGAATATATAATTGCAATGGACTCCACCTTAAATACAAATAAATATGGTGTAAGTATTACGTTTCAATTTTTTTTTTGAATTTATATTGTGATTTGTTTTTTTTAGTTTTTTTTTTGGTAAGTAAGAGAATATTTATAATTAACACCGGGTTTTAACTGGTTGACCCAAAACCATTTTGCAAAATAGGGTCCAGACAGGACAAAGGCAAGCCCTAAATTTTAAAGACAACAAAAAGGGCCAAGACCTACTTTCCAGCGAGTGCCAAACTAAACTATGGAAGCCTATATTATGGCCATCGGAAAGACGCAAAATAGAACTAACAAAGACAAAATCCACTTTGAGCCTTCCAATCTAAAATTTTTCATTATCTATCACCTTGAGACTACATGGGAAGATTTTCAGTCCGTGATCAAATTTGTTGCTCTGCCTTCTTTGTCGCCTTCAGCCTGTTTGCTTCTCGAAGGTATGCAAATTATGGCCTCGGTGTCGCATGAATTAGAGCCCTTGCTTCGTGGATGTAGTCATCAAATCTCCAAGGAGCTATCTTAGTGTTCTTTAGAAGATTTATAATAATAAGAGAATCACCTTCCCGCGTTCCCTGGATAATTCTCTGCCACCTTGAGGCTCCTCCCGCCCTCGCTTCCCACATTGTTAGTTTGAGCTCCAAGACAAATCTACAAGCACCTCACCCTTGTGGTCTCTAAGTAGCCCCGTGCTTCCCGGGTTGCCCCTAGATGCCCCATCAAAATTTAACTTAATCCACCCTAGGGGGTGGGGTCCATGTGATCATGGTTCTGGGCTGGAGTGATTGAGGCCATCGGGAGGTAAGTTTAATGGCCTAATGAAGCTTCAAAAGGATTTGGAGGTCTAGTGGTAGGCACTAAACAAGCATTCTCATTAGCATATACTAAAATTTTTGATAGGAGAGGATGGAGGAACCTTATCCAAGAAGGCCCGACGATTCCTTTCCAACCATATCGCCTAAGTGTGATGGCGGATCTTCCACATATACCTAAGACGCCTATTCAAAAATGGAGAAGGCCTGGACAAATAAGTCAAAATGGGAGGATGGACCCAATAAATATGAAACACTTGTAGGACCTAACAAGATTGAGCGAATTACAATACGAAACAAATGATCAATAGACTCCCACTCGGACATACAAAGATAACACCTATTAACAACAATCACACCTCTTTTTATTAAGTTATCCATGGTGAGGTCTTATTTTGGATGGCCCCATGCAAAAAACCCAACCTTCGGAACAATGCTTTTGGGCCAAACTTCCAAGTGAGGGAAAGTAGGTTCATCATTATCAATAAGCATCGTGGGCTTGGAAAATTCCCCATTGTCGAAGCTTCCCGGATGTGGTCCTCAAGAATTCCGGGGGTAAAGCTGTCTTAATTCATTCTCCAGTATTTTTGATGCCCCTGGTAGATCATTGTTCATTATTGGCTTCCAAACCCTTCTATTGTTTGACAAAGTAATAAAATCTGCAACTTTGGTACCAAAAACTTCAATTGTCATTGTTTTTTTTAGTTTTTTGGGTTGTACAAAATTTTGACATTCTTATTGTAATTGTTATGCTTTTAGTACCAATTGTACACTTTCTTTGTATTTGATGACCTTGCTCATAATATTCCTATTGCATGGGTTGTTTAATCATCTAATAGATATTATGACATTATTTTATGGTTATCTAAAGTTCTATACATCAACCTCATGCATTATCCCAATTAGAAAGTGAACACATTCATCACAAATGTTTGTACATTAAAGACATAAGCAATAAAATAAATAATACAATAATTTGACAATTTATTTTATTACTATGTGGATTTGATATTGTCTAAGTAATGATATATTTATTGTGTTTCATAGCATGATATTCCAATGCCCCGTGTTGTCATAAATTTGACATGTAAAGCTTGATTGAAAATACTCATATGTATATCAAGGACCCCAAAATGAAGCTCAAAATTATTTGCTAACTAGAAAAGATTTTGTACTATGTTAAGGACGAGGAACAATTGAATTATGAGTTTGGATCATTCTTTCAAACATTTGGAGCAATTGAGATTAGTTTTTGTGAATAGTTGCATAGAATATGGCTACAATGTGAAGGAAGAGTCAATAATTTCTCACCTCTTTAAATTTCTATTTGATCTACTATGTGCTTCTAAATAAAGTTCAAGTTCTATATGTTTTGATACAAAGAAATATTTGAGTTGTTATGTTTTCACTAAATCTTTCCAATCATTCTTGAATTTTTCAATGTTATGTTTAAAATGCAAAATCTAAACTGAAGTATACAATTCTTGTTATAATCTACTCATAGATATTATCCCACTTGTTATCTTAGATATCACTCTTTTTGGTGGGCCAACTACACTTGAATTATCTTTCTTCTACTCACTAATTTAAAGTTAAATTTAGTTTTTTTTGGTACTTGTTTATTTTTCTAATTTATAATGAAAAAAATAACCTTTATATATGTATCTATTTTTGTTTTTATTTTTTTATTTTTTATTTTTTAAATTGATTATATGGAATGAAATGGGTCCCACCTATATTACATCATGACACATAATGGTATTACTACTAGTTTGGTAACTATGCATGTATCTTTTAACAAGATTCAAACTTGGGTCTCCTCCTTGAATGTAGAGGAACGTTATTGGTTGGGCTAATACCATATTTTATATATATATATATATATATCCGTGTTATTCTCAAATAAAACAAGAATATAATTTATTTTCAAATTTGAAAATAAAATTTAATTTTTTTTGGACTACTTGTTTAATTTTATAATTAATGATAAAATAAAATAACCTTACATATAAATTTAAAAATCTCTTACTCAATGGTGGATGTGTATCTTAAGTTCCATTGCATTCATTCCAATAATACTTCCACAAATTTTAAAAAATTTCTATCCTCTTATTTTCATGAAAACAAGCACTTTCCTCAAGGAAAATATTCCTTTCTTATGCTTTCTTTTGTATCTAAGATAAGCTTTCTAATTTTTCTATTTTCCATATATCCATGCATGTGTTTTTTTTTTCGATTGATAGTAGAAGGGGTTTTAAAAGGGTCCCCAAACCTATTACAAGTAGGGTTTTGAAAGGCACCCTCAAACCTTAGATCTAACAATAAGACATCAAGAAATATTGAGTTGGATTCCATGAATCAAACCCAAAAATCCAATGAAACAACCTCCTAGCAAATAAGTCGTATATTTTTTATCAAGAAAATACAAAAGATTTTCCAATGATCAAACCACCATGCTTGCATGCTTTTTAAGTGTGTGCATGTTTTTTAGTTTTAAATTTTTATTTTTACAATGTAATCACGTTTTTTATATATTCAAATGTATACTTGCATTTTATCTTCCATGTATGTCTCCTTTTATATTTTTATATTGTATAATATTTTTTTTGGTAGGTAAAAATATTTTATTGCTTTACGGGTTAAAGGGTCCCGTCCCTGTTACATCAGTAGCAAAAAGTGACAACTGTGCCTTCCGATGGCTACAGATAAAAACCAACTGAGGCTTAACCTTGTACAACATGACCCAGACAAGGCAAGAGCCTTCCAAGAAAGAAAAATCATAGCAATTACAATACTTGAAAAAAGAACAACCAGCAGCCCTGCTGCCCAGACACGACCTTCCCAGGTTACTGGGATTCCCTATTCTTTTCCTATTGTGCACTATCATCAGGGGTGAGGAGAGTCTTTATCAGGGTCGGGAACTCTCTGAGCTCTTCCATGGCACTGGACAGCATGGCGCACCCTTCCCTGTAGATATTGGCAGCCATCTGCAGATGGCTGACAACTTCACTGGCTCTCTTGAGGGCTATGGAATGTAATGAGTCCTTAGCATTAACATTATGCTGATCTTCATCATCGTTGATGATCTCTATATCCGGATGTTGATCCCTCAACTTGGGGGATTTCAATCTTTTGGATTTCCTGCACTTTTGAGAAGGCCGAACTGACTTCTGCTTGGGCCTGGGATGCTTACCAGAGTGGGCTTCCTCTTTGGGAGTAGTGGTTGGGGGTGAATCTTCCTTGCCATGATCAGGGAGGGGGAGCGCACCAGGGGAGGGGAAACAGTGGGGGACTGAGGGTGGTTGGAGGCTTCGACACGGATAGAGCTGGAGGAACGAGCGGGACTGTGGGACCTAGAAGACATGGTCCCGGACACCTGGTGGGCTAGGGCATACTTGTACAGAACCAAAAAAAGCCCCTGGTGATGGGGGGTTTCGGGGACTTACTTTCTCTATAATTGGTGATGGCAAGGGTGATGGATCGAAAGAGGAAGTCTGGGATATTGACAGGATGAACGTTGCGCAGGTGGTTAACCAGGGCAAGATTATAAGCTCGGAGGGGCTTATCGGGGTTGTCAACAGAGACATATTGGATAACAGGAACAATAGTCGTAGCCCACGGGTGAGGCAAGGAAGAACGAATGACTCCTTTCTTCTCCCAAATGAGATTCTTCCCCTTATCGGGGAACTGATCAGTTTCCTCTTTGAAGTTATGCCTATCTCGGCGAACCACTCTACCTTCAGTTAGAATGCCAAAAATCTGAGAAATGGAGTGGACACTTACCTCAAAATGGAGGCCACAAACTTGCACTTCCCCTTTGTTCCATATCTCGATGAAAGCTCTGGTCACCTCCTCTTTGAAACCAGAGAAAAACTTGAAGAAATTGATGAAGTGTTTTGTGTCGAGTAGGCCGACAGTCTTGGCCTCAATTTGCAGGCTAGAAGGCTAAATGGTGGCCATGGTGCAAGCCAAACCAAAGCTTATTGAGCTCGCCAGGATAATTCTATCGACAAGTGTAGAGGAAAGGGAATGACTAATCTTAGCAAAAGAAAGGAGGAAGAGAATAGACTAGATCAAGATAAAAGAACGGTGAGTGAGGGTCTCGGGAGAAAAGCCCCAAAATAGGAGACTAGGAGTGGAAAAAATGGTGCAAAGCTCATGACAACAGGGCCACAACGAAAGGGAGCAGAGAGACGAGCAAAAAGGGCGATGAAAGGGGTGGATGGGGGGAAAACGAGGTGACATGAGCACCCATACTACAAGGTCAGAGTCCAGCTAGGGAAACACGGGTGAAAAACACGAGCCATACTATCCGCACAAAAAACTGTACAGACAACTCTAGTGGGATTGGTGTTTAGAAACACCTTAGGTGTTGATAGAACACCGTTGGGGTGGTGAGAGCCACCTTTGATGGGGTACTTGCTGAGAGAAGTGAAGCAACGAGCATCCGCCTTGGGTATTGAAAAAATACCATGATGGAGGTAGCACAAACTACCTAACAGGTCACGAGCCCACATCCTGATTAGCTTGGATGATCACTTCTTATGGGAAGTCTTCTTCCTAGACGTACAAGATGGACTGATTAACTGCTTTGTTGGCAAGAATATCAGCCACCTTATTAGCCTCCCTGAACACGTGATTGATCTGGCTTTGAGGGTTGTCGTTGAGAGAAAGTTGATAGTCTTGGATGATGTTCTGGATATTCTTCCCCCCTGTGCTCTTGTTGATGATGTGGCCAATGATCACTGAAGAATCTCCTTCAAAGATGATTGGCTTGGGGAGGGCTTTGCTTATCTCAATGCTTCTCCATAAAGCTCTAGCTTCTACATAATTATTGGTTTGGGTCTCGAGATTCTCGGAGAAAGCCTTGATAATGTTGCCTGTGTGATCCCTGATGACTCCCCCTGCTCTAGCTCTCCCTGGGTTTCCTTTGGAGGCACCATCGAAGTTGACCTTAAGCCATCCCTACGAAGGGGGGGACCATTTGGCCATGGTTTGGGTGCTACAAGAATTTTGGACTTTGCTACAGTCTGTGGGGATTCTGAGGGAAGCAAAAAAGAAAGCTTCCAGCCCGTATCTAGGGACATCATCGCAAGGGATGAGGCTACTATTTTCAATAGCAAGGGACAGAGCTCTATTGGCCACAACTTCAGGATTTTTGGTGGCCTCCGTGAAGATGCGATTATTACGTTCCAGCCAGATCTGCCAGGCCGCATGGTGAAGCAGGGAACTCCATAGGAATCTGAGTCTTGGATTATTGAAAGTTACTGGCCATTGAATGAATGTGTCCCTAACTACCTTGGGGCGAGTCCAACATACCTGGAATATGCTGGTCAAGGTAGAAAAAACACTCCCAACAAAGGGGTAATCCAAAAAAAGGTGTTGAGTGGATTCCCAGGCTTGAGAGCAGAGGTAGCACCTATTGGGAACCATTACTCCTCTTCGAATTAAGTTGTCGGTGGTCAAAATTTTATTGTGAGCAGCCAGCCAACAGAAATGTGCCACTTTCGGGATCAGGGACTTGAGCCAAATGCTTTTGGAAAGGGTCTGGCTGTCATCTCTTTTAAAGCCTCTAGGAGGGGTTTCCAACATCTGGGAAGCAGTTTTGACAGTGAAGCTACCATCACTGGAATCTTTCCAACAACGTTCATCCTTCTTCAGGGTCTGCGGGATGAAGTTTGCTTTAAAAATATCCTGAAGATTTGCTAGGCCTTTGTTAATGGTGTCATTCTTAATTCTGAACTGAACCTGCTTCCATTTACGGACACCCTGGTCAGAAGTGATGAAATCAACAACCTGTCCTCCATACTTACTATCGATGAGATGCTTGATTGGAGTCAGATCGGGATCATTGATGAGGGGGTCTTTTCTGGCCCATGCATCTTCCCAAAAGTCGATAGACTTACCATCCCCAAGCTACCACCAAGATCCCTGGTGAACAAGCTGCTTGGTATGGCTGATGGATTTCCAGAAGTGGGAACCATTGCGGGGAGTCTCCAAGTCCAAAAAAGAGTGATGTTGCAGATATTTCCTTTTGACAATCGATACCCACTCCAATTTGGCATCTGTGACCACCTTCCAAGCCTGCTTGGCCAGGAGGGCTTGATTTGTAATATTTATGCGATGAAGGCCCAACCCCCTGTCTTTAGGGGTGCAAATTTTTTCCCAGGCAACCAGATGGAACTTTCTTTGATTATCATTCCCAGACCATAGGAACTGTTTCTGCAATTTCTCAATAGCCTCTCCCACTACAGCAGGGATTTTGAAGACCGATAGAAAGTAGGTAGGTATACTTTGGAGGACCGACTTTACCAAAGTAGTTTTGCCTACGCTGGAGAGGAGGGCCCCTTTCCATCCTGCCAGCTTCTTGTGAATATTTTCTATGACGTTGTTCCACATCTCTTTGAGGGGTCTTCCTTTGAACATTGGTAGGCCCAGATAGGTGGTTGGGAAGTCAACAATGGTGCACCCCAAAATGCCTGCAATCTTGGTCTGCCTTCTAATGGGAGTGTTGATGAAGTAGAGTTTACTTTTGGTGTAATTGATCTTCTGACCAACCGCTTCCTCATACAGATTTAGGATGACATTGATGGCTTTGGCTTCAGAAACTGAAGCTTTAGTGGCCAACAAGGTGTCATCCACAAATTATTGGTGAGTGGAGGGGGTAAGGCTAGAAGTTGCCTTGATGCCAGAGATCAGGTTTCTATAGCAGGCATTTTTGATGGTTCGACCCAAACTCTCAGCTAGAATGATGAATAAAATGGGGGACAGAGGGTCCCCCTGTCTCAGCCCCTTGGTGTTGGGAAAGTAACCAACAATAGACCCATTCACTAGGACCGAGAACCAGGAAGAAGAAACACAATTTGAAATTAGATTCACCCAAGATTCATGGAAACCATATTTGAGGAGAATTTTGGATAGGAATTCCTGGTTCACTCTATCGAAGGCTTTGTTCATGTCAAGCTTCAGGAAGAAGGCTGCAGAGTTGGACATATGGGCAGAGTGAATCATCTCATGGATGGTGATGACCCCATCAAGGATGTTTTGACCCTTAACTGTGCTTCCCTGATAGTGGTCAATGATTGTGGGAAGGATCTCAGTGAGCCTATTGGCCAAAGCTTTGGACAACACTTTGTAGATGACGTTGCACAGGTTGATGGGGCAGAAATCAGAGAGGGACTGGGAGTTAGTGCCTTTGGGGATCAGGGCCAGAAAGGTGGAGTTTACATCTCTAGGAATGCAACTGGACTTCTGCATGTCAGTGATGGCAAGGCACAGGTCAGGGCCCACAATATCCCAGAAATATTGGAAGAATCTAGGGGAGAAGCCATCTGACCCGGGGGCTTTATCGGGCTTCATGGAAAAGAGGGCTTGATGGATTTCCTTGTGGGTCAGGGGGCTGAGGAGGTAATTATTGGTGTCATCAGAGATGGTCTGAGGAATGTTCTCCAAGAGGGAGTCCATGGCCAAAGGGGAGGAGGAGGGAGGGGAGGCAAGAAGGCTTTTGAAGTGGCTAACAACTTCGTCCCTGATCTGATGGATGTTCGAAGTGAAATTCCCATCCTGCTTGATGAGGCCTTTAATTTTGTTGACTCCCCTATGCCTGAGAGTGGAGATATGAAAATACTTAGAGTTGGAGTCACCTTCCCTGAGCCAGAGCTGTCTAGACTTTTGGCGCCAAAATGTTTCCTCTTTGCCCAAAGTGTTATGATACTCAGAGAGCAGAATCCTCTCTTCAGCTCTAAGATTGTCATCACCATGACCTTCCTAAAATCTATCCTCAATTTGCTCTAATCTGGTTTTGATGTTCTGTTTAGCTTCAAAAATATTCTCAAAGATTTCCCTGTTCCAGACTTTAAGATTTTCCTTGACCCACCTGAGTTTTTGCATGAACTGATTAGAAGTTGTCCTAGGAAAACTTGTCCCCCACCATTCTGCTATCCGATTTTTGAGATCCGGGTGGTGGGTCCACATTGACTCAAACCAAAAAGGAGTCTTGAACTGTGGCTTGCTAGCCATCTCGAACAGAAGTGGGCTATGATCTGACCCTATCTTCGGGAGAGCCTGTAGGGTGGCATCACCGAAGAGGGGAAGGGCTTCTTGGGATAACAAAAATCGATCAAGGTGTTCTTGGATAAGGTTATTTCCCAATCGTCTATTACTCCAGGTGTACATGGATCCCTGCAATGGAATGTCCATGAGGGCATTGGAGTCCACAAACTGCCTTAGGTCATTTGTATTCCTGTGAGTTATCGAGTTCCCCCCTTTTTATCAAAAAAGTGTAGGGGGAATTGAAGTCCCCTGCCAACACCCAAGGGATATTGATGAAAGCCTATCTCATCTGAGTAAGGGTTTTCCACAAGATCAATCTTCCCTAGGTAGAGTTGGGAGCATAGACATTTGACATAATCCAGGAGGTCTGGGAGCTGAGATCATGGAATAGAATGTTGGACAGTCTGTCTTGACCTGAGATAAACCTGCCTTCAACTTTGGTTGGGTTCCAGAGACACAGGAGCCCTCCTGTAGTCCCCGAAGTCGGGGAGTAGATGAAGTCACAGTTTTTCCAAATGATCTTGGCTACCCTAGGAGACCATTGATCATCTAATTTGGTTTCTTGAATGAAGAAGATAGTGGGGTTATAATATTTTCTCATGGCTGCAACCAATCTCTGCTTGGCTGCCCCATTCAGTCCTCTCGCATTCCAGGAGAGGACTTTCATTTGGAACTTTTGGAGGGCTTTTTGCCCCCTTTGCCTTGTTGCATGGGGGGTTTGGGTCTTCGGTTTTCTTCCTTGATAGTGTTTTTAATTTCTTGAAATAAGGTTTTCTGAGTTCCATTAGCTATATCCTCAGTTGTATCCCGATTTCTCCTCTCTGTGCCTGAAGGCCTACCCTTTTTCCTGTCTACTCCCACATCGACTTGGGATTTTTTGAAGCTTCTAGTTTGTTTGGGGCTCCAATGATCAGGGGAATCCTGGGCAGCCTCATCGCTGTCAAAAATGGAGGCACTAGAGTTGGTCGGGGAGGCAAGGGAGACAGACCCACCCTTGGGGAGGCGACGAGGCTAGGGAAGATGGCGTCCGAAGGGGATTTTGGGTGGGGCTTTGAGGGCTATCACTAGT
The DNA here is from genome assembly GCA_028583015.1 of Wollemia nobilis. Taxonomy (NCBI): domain Eukaryota; kingdom Viridiplantae; phylum Streptophyta; class Pinopsida; order Araucariales; family Araucariaceae; genus Wollemia; species Wollemia nobilis. The sequence continues at coordinate 6,472 of JAQPPZ010006158.1, read as the reverse complement.
GGTGGGGATTTGACCCTGGTGAGGGGGGAGGGGTCTTTCTGGGTAGAATTGGGAGCAGGGCTCGGCTGGGAGGGAGCGTTAGGGGCTTGGGTAGGGATAACAGGGATTTCACCTTCCTCAAATTCCTCATTGTTTCTAGAATATTTAAGCAAATCAAATTTATTAGTAGTGGTTACCGAGGTACTTGCCTTTTGGAGAGCTTGAGTTGGAGGTGGTCGAATCTATTGTTTGTTCTTCAAGATTTGCCTTTGATTGATGTTGGTCCTCTGGCTGGCGACAGGCTACGAACGCTTCGTTGGCTGCTGATCGGCCTTAGGGTTTCTATGTTTAGGGCATTGGGATGGGAGGTGCCCTTGAGAATGGCACTCTGAATAGAAAGTCGACTTGTTCTCAAATATTAGCGATTGTTTCCACCTGAAGTCCCCGTAGATGAGATTGAGGTGATCTGGGAGTTGCGACTCCAGATTCACACTGACATAGATACGAGCCTGGGTTAGGCGAGTTCTGGCATGGGTGGCTGGGTCAATGGCCACTAATTCCCCAAAAGCCCTAGCCAGACCTCGAAGAGCATCCTCATAGAAAAAATGAGCAGGGAGATTGGGGAGCCGGACCCATATGGGGGTAAAATTTATGCTTTGCGAGTTGGGATCAAAATTTGGCTCCCATTTCTTCAAAAATAGACTTCGTCTCTCGAAGAACCATGGACCCCTAGATAGAATGTGCTCTGCATCCTCTCGAGTATTCAGTTGAATCATGAAAAAACCTCTGGTCATCACGAAAAGGCCCATGTTTCCCAAAATTTTCCATTTTGAAGACGCCCACCGACGGATTGCATCCATGTCTGGGCGCCCCCTACAAATTTTCCCATAAGGGAGAAGGAATCGCGAGAGGCGTACCCTTCCATGAGGGTTTGAGGGCACAAAACATCATACCCTTGTGCAACAAAATCTTTCAAACCATCCGAGGGTGGTCTACGATTATTCTGCAGATGGTCTGCATACGACAAGAGGTCTCGATGGCTTCCTGAGCCTCCCACTTTGTCAGGTGGTTCTTTTCCCCATTCGACATCACTTCGAAGATTCCCATGGTTGGTGGTAGATGCATTCCAGGCTGACCCCGTCGTCGCTTGAGCTCTAGGAGATTCCTTGAGAGAGTCATTGATGACTTCTTTCGATCGTGCTTTCTCCTTGTCCGAGGGTTGATAATCATCGAGTAATTTGTTCGCTGAAACCATATTTGTTGCTCATCTCATATTGTATAATATTTTTTATTATAATAAATTTTCGTATAAAAGCTATAGAATTAAAAATCCAAATTGTAATTAGATACATTTAAGTTTTTAACTATTGTTGCTAAATTTTCAAAATAGGCTTATATTAAACATTGATATCCATATCATTGAATATTTAAGAGAGCAACCAAAATAAAGCTTGTATAATATGTTGAAACATACACAAAGTTCAAGATTTCAAATCATGTAACTATCATATCAAAAAAGGTTATAGATAAATTTTCAACTAACCATTTTTTAGTTTTTTAATTCTTGGTATTGCCTTAAAGTTGGAGCATAACCAAAAGTACAAAGTTGTTATCATTTTAATTTATCATCATAACTTGTTACATTAACTTCTTTAAAATGTGGTAATATTTAATCCCAATTGTTATTTGGTTGCATCTTTATCCATGTCTACCATTGTTATATCATTGAATTAATACTTCATTTAACAATACCATATTAAGTTTATGTTAGTTTTTTTAAAATAAGTTATCTTTAGCTTCTATTGGGACTACTCCCACCAACAAAATATTACATTTGTTATCAAGTTAATTAAACCATATTTATCTTACTTTTTTTTATAAAATATATACTTCCTTCTTTTTATTAATTATATTTTTATTTTTTCTTAAACCGTTATGTTTTTATAATCATTTTGTTGATATCATTTTCGTTAAGAAATAAAATCTCACTCACCCAATTGCCTTGTGAAACTTGATTTTTCTAAGACAAAAATCAACATCGTGATTGGCTAAATTATCTACTACTCTATTTCCTTCTCTTTATAAGCTCACCAAATATTACATCCAAGAATAGTTAATGATCGTCAACAATAATATTATTTTTTAGTCTAATCTCCACATCCATTTTTGTTGATAGCATTAATGACAATTTGTGAATCCCCTCAATTGAAAAATATTTTCATTCTTTTTCAATTGTAATTTTGGTCCCTATAGGTGCCTTAGCCTTCGCATAGTTGTTAGTTGAAGTTTTATATAATTCGAAGCGAGAAGAATTCGCCCTTCATTATTTATAAAAAATAACACCTCCACCAACTTTTCCAGATTTCCTTTAGAAGCACCATCAAAATTAATTTCAAACCTAAATTTTGAACATTTATATTTTAGCATTAATTAAAGCAAATCCTTTGTGTTAATTCTATTGTCATAGATAACTCTTTCATGTATATTCAAATCCTCTAACAAAGAGGTTAACACCTCTTTCTCCACACTTAGACTTTCAATAATGAACACCATATCTGTAAACATTCTTCAAGAGGGAAGAATAATATGGTTCCAAACTTGGACATAATTTTGATATTCTTTTCTACACAAAATATTATTTCTTTTAAGCCATAGATTCCAATAAATAATTAGAGATTCAATATTCCATACAATACATAATGCTTTAGGTTTGAAATAATTAGTCCAACCTTTCTCATCAACTCTTTCAATGTTATTTTATGTATATATATAATTAAATTTTCATCGATTTAAATAAAATTATAAGTTTGATACTCAATAAAATTCATAATATGAATTAGACTAACTACATAAATATCTTAATATCATATTTAACAACTAACAATAAAACTAGCCTTATATTCAAAATTATAGATGTAAAACTAACCATTAATAGCTCTTCTTTTATTCTTTATAAATTTTGTTGTTTTAAAAACCCTATTTAAAATTTGATAAATGTTAGTTTTTTTTTTTAGCTACATTCTATCATCCTTTGTAAATTTTGTTGTTATAACATTTTTGTAACTTTGACAAATGCTAGTTTTTATACATGGTACTTTAAACGTAAAGAATATAGCATTCTAAGATTGGTAAGCATACTTTTTCATCAAATGGTATAAGTTTAACTAGTAAAATTCCTAAACTTTCAAGAAGAAGATCAAAGTTCATGTTTTACCAAATGATACATGCATAATCATCAAAACATTGTAATACTACCATATGATTACGATATAATAATAAAGGGATTTATTTTAATCCCTCTTAACCAATTTAAAAAATAAGCATATATTTTCAAACATGTTTAAGGAAATAGTTCAATCCTATATAATTACTTAAAAACTAAAAATATATTTTCAAACAAGTCTAAAATTATTATTCCAAATACAAACTAGAAAATGATTAATAGAATAATTTTATGATAAATTTAAAGAAGAAATATTTACTTTAAATAATGAGAATACTAAAAACATTGTCTAAAAACTATTTCAATTCTATATAACCAATCTAAGATGATGGTTGTTTCTTAAGTGGTCTTGTGTTCAAACCCCTTTAGGGTGGTCGTTGATGTAATTTGTATACGTTCTCCTAAAAAAAAAACATATATTTACATCCAATAAAACATGACATGATAACCCTATAGTTGAATATTAAAGGAAACCTTTACTTTAAATGATGTTTGTACCTCCAAGCTTGAAATTTGAAGGGCCACACTGCACATTAGAAAAAATCTCGGTAACATATGTTCATTACCAACACTCCTTTCGTTAATATTTTCACAAATTTTAAACATTGAACATATCTTATCAAGGTTTTAGTGTTGGTATGCTCCTTACTTAAATAATCACTAAAATTTAAATTATATTTTAGAATTTTTGTTGTATTATTAATCATTATTTGTGATCAGTAAGGAAATATTTTATTAACAATTATTAGACATTATTAATGATAGTTAGATTTATTTGTTGATAATAAAATATGTTAAAAAAATTAATGTCAAAACTTAACTTATATTTATAATGATTTTTAAATAAAAATATTATATTTTTTTGTTTTTTTAATCTGACAAGAAATATTATATTTTGACTTCAATTGAAAAGGTAAATAAAATAATAATATGATTTGATCAGGTCTAGAATTTCACCTATACCCTTACCTATCAAAGGAAAATTTAACAACAATTAAGAGGTTTAAGCAACTTTCATTTTAGCCTTTGGAAAAAGGAACAAAAGTTGGCCTATTAGCCATTATCAAGGTTTTTAGGTGTCAAGCCCCATGGTTGATCTCATTCAACTAAACATTACCTCCCTCATTTCCATTTGGATAACACAAAACTCTTTTTCTAACTATTGCCAATATGTCACTTGTTGCTAGAATATGAAGTTATTAGAGTCCAACACCTATCTAAATGTGTCATCAGTATCAAAAGTCCAACCATTCATATGCATTAAAAAGACATGTCATGTTTATGGGATTTTATATTGGTAGAGATTTTATCTTTTTAGTATTTAATTTGGCATAATGTGAGATCTCATAGCACCATATGAACTCCATTGACAATAAGATTTTGATCAAACATCAAAATAATGGTATGGTTTTAAAACTAATTATACATTTATTAATTATATAAGGTCAAGATTTTAAAATCTATGGTTTGATTGTATTGAGATATGATCAATTGTCTAATCATGTTGTGATATGATTAATGGTCTAATTGCATTATGGTTTTATTGCTACTTTAGATTTATTGTCAAATCACATTGAGGTAATGATCAATAGTTACATGTAATTCCCCACTGTACCATATATACGAGTGGCCCCCCTAGGTGGCACCGTTAAGGCTGCCAATTATTTAATGCCATGTGTTAAACCACAAAGTTTAAAAAAATATTTAGCCTTTGATAAATCAAGAGTCATTTTAATCCAATTTTTATTTCAACTCCACCACCTTAGTCTACCTCAACATCAAGGCTTGATGTCTAATGCATTCAATGTCATGTTTGCCTAAACTATTTCAGGCCTTTACATTGTAATTTTTTTATCAAATTAAACATTTTAGTTGATGGCAAAGCCGAGATCCTACAAATGGGAGTCGAGAGTTGTTGAAAGCTAAGAGTCACCAATTGGTGAATCCAACTTTTGCAATCAAACTGTATTAAGTTCACATAGTTTTATGACTTTTTTCTTAACTAGAGTTTTAGAAAACATAGATTTATTCTAGGTTTTCACCATTTTTTTCCCTTCAATTTTCATAAACTAAATGAATGACTTCATTTTTAATTTGCTTTCTCATAGAGTATATATGCTTTTTGGTTGCTACTCTAGGATGACTTTCTTTTCTTATGACCAAGACCAATGTTTTTAAACTCATTATTTTGCATCTTTGATTTTTAACAATGGTATACTATTATTTGCCTAGCATAAAACAATGGTCTTGTTATTGTGATATTATCGAAATGTAGAAAGATATAACACCAAATGTGCCCATAATTTTGTTTCAACGAGTTGGAAGAAAGAGGAATGCGCTTCTCTTAACCTCTAAATTTTTGCCAATTCCCCACTATTCTTGCTAAAGCTAACTAATCTATGCTAAATATATAAAATAAATATAGAAATCAAAATGCATATAAGTATACTTAGAAGTTTAATTTATGACAATTTGAAAAGAAAATGATATCAAAACGTATAGCAAATAAAGTGTGGGATTAATCAAGATATGAAAAAATCAAATAACAACAATGCATCTTTCATGTATGAGATGATATTAACAAAGAATAATAAGATAATAAAATAGCAGTGCCACAATCAACATGCATGCCACAATCCATGAGGGTGGTACCACATATAGTAAAAAATAAGTCTCATTAATTTCTTCCAAGAGGAAAAATATATTATTGAGTGGGGCTCATGAAGTGTAGCTTTGATTCTCTAAAGGTCAAAATATGTTTACAATGGATATCATAGCTTCTATTTAAAGAAAGAATTCACCTTGAATTACTTTGGGTAATAAATTCTTACTCCTAGTAAAACTAGAGATTTGGGGGTATAGCACTTCACCTTTTAAAAACCAACCACACCACTTTGAGCAAATCATACTCATGCTCAAAACTTTACCAAACTAAGTTTCTAGAGGACTTGATTGATCGATTCAAGAGTTTTAAAAATCTTCAAAATATGAGGATTTTCTATGGTAGTAACAAAATTACTATATTTCTAATGACTTCATGAGGCACCAATCTCAATTGGAAAGAGACCTTTGATCTTACCTTTGTCCTTAGGCATAGAGTCTACAAAATTGGAATCATTTTGCCATAAAATTATAAAGTTGTTGATTTTCCTTGTCCTCCTCGTAGCAGTAATTTCAACATTTTTTCATTCTTCACCTCTAAGCAATGTTAGGTCCGCAAGATTTTTTTTGCATCCCCAACAAGATCCTTAAATGGATTTTCAAATATTA
>JAQPPZ010006152.1:0-69007 GCA_028583015.1 Wollemia nobilis | reverse complement strand
TAAAATTTTCCCCTCATGTATATATTTAATAAATTGATGTAAGATCAAAGGAACACAACATATTTCTCTAATACAAGGCCTCCCCAGGAGGATGTTATACTGCATGGCACCTTCTATCACATGACACATCACATGGATGGTATTTAGTCCAAAATAAATTGGATGAACTATAGAACCTACTGTTGAGCATAGTGCATCATTAAATTCTCTCAAGGTGAAAGTAGAAGGTACAATGTGTGACTTAAAAAAATTAGATATATCAATGCATTGGTTTTAATAATGTTAATTGATGACCCTATGTCAATCAAAACCTATTTGAATGCTGTGTTATTAACACACAAAATTGTGTAGCGGTGGGTCTGCTATGGAAGTGGAGATTGTATTAATCTCGTGATCACTAAATTGAATGACTGGTTCATTGCGCTGCTACACATGTCCTATAAAGGTTGTAAATGTTTTAGGGTCCTAGGACTGAACTTTGATCAATATTAGAATATCCATAAGTGTCTCCTTGTTCTTGGAAGACAACTGAATCATTTCATATATCGACAACTTCGTTGGATTTGTATGCAAAATTTGAACTAGCCTACTCCTAATGGTCACCACTAGTCTTTTTAGTGGGCTTGACATATTTTGAGCTAGCATTTGTGGAGGCATAGCATAGACCCTAATGGAATATGGATGTGGATTTGGATGCTAATACCTCCCTTGTCTTGTGATAACATTAACCATACCAATGAATCCTTGAGTTGGTAGTTCAACCCGTACTTGATTCACATGACCATTATTGTTCCTCGATGGCTCATGATTTGGTAAGGGGTTCTTGAAGATCCCCATATTCTAGTTTTATGGAGCCTGAGGGTTATCCACAGTTAGCTCACCTATTTGATCATATTTTGAACTACATGTTTGAATCTCCAACATCCTTCGATGTCATGTCCCTTCATTATGTGGAAAGTGCAATACAGATTGTCCCTATACCCCTTTGGCTTAGACTGATTAGGGTCTATTAACTTGATATCTGGTAAGTTAAAGGTCTTGGCCTCGCATAGTTGATGGAATATCGATGTCATCAATTCCAACAGTTGTGTGAACTTGTGAGGTGAGCGTTGTTATTTATTATTACCCTTATTTTTATTGTTGTGCTAATGATATCATGTAGGAGGAGAAGGTTATTTATCATCCACACTTAGAAAACTTTGTCTCTAAGTGTAATTATTTTTGAGGTGCTTATGCTCTATGCAGACATCTTCCAATTGGTCTTGGAAGATCTGCTATCATTTATGACACCAATTTCTATGATTGATCTATAAGATAGGTCGTATGCGGTCTCTAGTGTATTTGTTCTATCTGAGAAAATTTATTGGTATGACCTCCAACAAATTTTTTTGCCATACTCTTACCTTTTTTTGTGTAGACAATATTAATATTATAGTGTTGTCTATGCTCTATATCCATGTGGGTTTACAGGGCAAGTATACTATGAAAACACTTAGAGCATTCTCCTAGTTCTTGAATGGTCCTACGTGTGCTCTCACTATGAGAGCTCATAGAATGAGAGTGCGCAACTAAGGGTTTATACCCTAGATACCCTAGGACTCTATCCAAACCATATAATTGTATAGTGCACCACATCACATGTGGTGGCATACCATTGACTCCAACCTTAGACATAAAATGTGAACTTACCAAGTTTATTGTTATTTGGAGTCTATGCGGGCCTATGCTTCAAAGTAGCCCTCTCTTCCTACCCTTGAATGGGTGGATTTTGTACTTGTTTATTTTGAATTAATGGGGCTCTGGGGCCTCCCTTAGCTTGAGTATGAATGGGTACTAACTTGGTTATAGTTCCTTCCTCAACGATGTACTCTTCAGTGGATCCACAAGGTGTACGATCACGATATATGCTCCCATGCTCGAATGTCCCATGTTGGGATATTCCATACTCAGTTCTATCTCACGAGGTGTGTACATTGCCTCCTCTAGATGGGGTATTCTGATGAGAACCCCTACACGTAGAGTTATCCCCTCTAATGCTTGTTGAATATCATTTGGGAGGATCTTGCGATTAAGAGTTTGACACATTGTGTTGTGCATTGGGTGGAGCTTCAACTTTGACCTCGATCCTACACCGATATCAGCCTCTTTGTATTCTAACCATGATGTGGTATTATCTCGTATGTATATTTTAAAGCAAAAAAAACAAATAATGATGATTATTTGTGAGCCCTAACTCGTTTGATGTATTTTGATATTTGTTGAAAACTTAAACTACTCTCATCATGTTTGAAGTTGTTGATGTAATGATCAATAGCTTAAGTTTTTTACCTGTATGCTCACAGTTTGACAAAAGGTAATAAAAGTCATGGTCACATAAACCCCCAAAATGTGGAGATGAAATCCACACTCAGACAGGGAGCATAGGCCCTACAAATCCTTAGCCAACACCCTATGCACAATAATGCACCCCTTATAAGAGGAATGCGTGCTATTTTGCATGGTTAAGATAGATCTTGGAATCAATGTTGGCCAAGTAATAGGATTCGAGGGAGTTTGACCAATGGATGGAAATCACTGCTACCATCATTGAACCCTACCAGTGGTTGGATATGACTTCCAACTCACTAGCATTTATATAGTGCATGGTATGTGTTTATTCATTTTAGATTTTATATGAAAGTAAAAATGCAACACCATGCACTCAATGCTCTTTCCTAAATGCCTGATGATAAATATGTTTAATGTTCAAAAAAATACATCTAATTGACTAAATGAAATTTCATAGAATGCATCTACATGATAAACTTGGCCACTAATTGGGCCCCAAGAAAGCAAACTCTAAAAACATAACCCAGATCACTGGAGACTAGGGTGAATTGCAATCAGAAGTTCGCTATTCCTAGCAACGACTGGAAGAAAACCTAAGAGAATCTAAAATTCCACTTTTAACACTTTCTCTATGTTTTCTACTTAGATCAACTTAATCTACTGCATTCAGTAAATAAAACATAGATAGACCTAGGAAAACATAGGTAATTATCCCCTAGCTAAGATCCAAGTCTGATGTAGGTTTGACTGTCTGCTATTTTTTATTCTCTGTTAGCCGCAACTTTTAGGCGCAACAGATACTATTCACCATGGTTGTCAAACATAGCTGAGACTGTTCACCATGGCTGTTAACCATGGTGGAGATCTACAACAAAAAAACACAACTCAGTCATCTAAAACACAATTTATGGGGTTTCCACTGTGATCGCCATCTGTATCATTGTGAACAACATATACCTAAGCTATCATACCAATTAAGTGCAAATTTAAAGCATTAAACCACAATAACATGAATTTGAAAAGAAAGAGGAATTTCTTTGTATTAATGGAATGTAAATTGATTACATATACATCCCTCTTAGGGATACTTAAATTTGTGATACAATTAATACAATATTGAAAACCCTCTAAATGAGGGGGTAGTATAATCCACAGACTCTTCATAGATGTACATGAACTACTTAAGGCCAAATATAACCTTCTTCTCCTTTCGTTGGAGGCATATGCTACCTTGAATACCTTGAAAATGATTAGGTCTTGTAAAACCTACATTCAAGAAACAACATGAAAGGGGTTAATGACAAAGGAGGCCTCTCTTGATGAGGCTTTTGAGAGACTTGCATAAATTTATAATAAATAAGACATGAAAGCATCTAAATCTATGAAGCTATATAAGAAATCAATAAATTATTGCAAAGCATGTAGATAAAGCATCAAATATAGCAAATAAACAACCTAATTAGCCATTAGAAACTTGAAATACCTCAAATACAATGAAACTAGTCTAGATTGATAAATGCAAGGAAAATAGAAACAAATCTACCTCTAATCCTAAATTTAACCATATCATTGCATAAAATAAAGTTAAGCTAAGTCAGATATGCCTACAAACATGTGTGAGAGATAAAATCTATGGCTAATATAGATTAAATCAAATATCAAATTATCATCATGGTTTTAAGGCACAACTGGCACTATTAGCCGTAATTTATAGCCATGGCTATGGTAAAAATGCTCTTCCTCTTGTAAACAGGGCTCAAATCTTCAATTCACTCCATTGAATTGATGTTTAATGGTCATCTTGGTGTCCTCTAATGGATTGACGATGTGAATTATCAGGATTCATGGTGGAAGAGGCTCAATTATGGATTCTTATTCTCCTTAGCCTCTTGGATCCTCCATAGATTTGAATGCATTCTTGATTTCTAAATTGGTAGAAAATTAGCTCTCCTCAAAGGTTACAATTGAGTCAAAAATTTGACAAGGCTTCGCTATGATCAATTCAAAACTCTTCCAGACTTCTTCCTAATTTGTATGGGGGTCTTATAGGACTCTTAATACCTAATATTGGCTTACTTAAGAAGCCAATATCAAGATATAGGAGGTTATATCAATTGGAAGGAAAACTCTTGAAGCTTCCCCCCACAAAACCATTAGAATTATCATTTCCTAGACCGTTGTAACCAAATTTGGCTCGACTAAAGATTCAAAATATTTTGATACTAGCCAAGGCTATAAGGCATGGCCAACTCTGTTATCCATTAGTGTCATTCACAACTAAGACTAATTAGGCCAAGACTACCTAAATTGAGTGGTTAAAACCACTGCTTCATCTTGGAGTTGTCCAAGATAATTCATAAGGTCTATTAGCATGCACATATGAGTAGTTGCCTCGACATGACGCATTTTAGGTGTCTACATTAGCCTTTCCACTTGTCATGTGGGATAATTTTACTTTTAAAAATAGTGCACTTTCCTACACCATACTAGCCATGAGGAAGTTATTTGTGACCACTATTTTTTTGCACTCCACAGGCTACCATGGTGGTCTCTAGAAAAAAAATCTTGGTGGGATATTAAGGCTATAAATCATTGTGTGTAAAGTGTGAGACAAGCAAAGTCTCCCGAATATCGAATAATGCTCCACAAGATCAATCACCCACAAAAGAGGAAAACCCACAACACCAATATTAAATGGTAAAATCCTACTTCAAATAAAGAAAGGAAACATCCACTATGAAGCTCACTATATTACTCAATGATTCAACAATACAAGAATGCTTCAATGTTATGCATCAATATGCATCAATATGATATGACAATATGTAGTAGACAACACCCCTATTTAAAGAGAAGATTTTCTACTACAACCCTAAAATTGCCCTAATATTATCACGATCTTATCTTGATATGTGTGATAAATATTATCATAATATTATATTGAGATGTGTGACAAGTTGTATCTATCAAATATTAAAAAGTGATTGGTTACTTTTTAATATTTTATAGAAAAGGGGAAATAACTTTTTCCCACAAATTAAATATTCCTAGCACCCTTATTTAATTTATTAATTGGGCAAGAATATTTTTACGTAAAATAGAATTATTTTCTAATTTAAATATTATTCTTTAGACTTTATATTTTAGTCTAAGAATAATTTACACAATGTTGCATTACATATTCCAACACTCCCTCTTAATGCAATATTGGGGAAAGGAATTATGAAACAAAGAAACATTCTCCCCCTAAAGATACAAACGGGGATGAGAATCAATGAGTAATATAGTTACAATGATATTCTATGACCAATAATGGTCTACAATAAGGCACCAGTACAAAATGGGCCAAAATGTGATTGCAAGCCCCCAACGGAGTAGCTTCAGATACAAGCATCTTACAAATCCATTTGTAAACCACAAGTGGTTGCAAATGACAAGAAGAAAACATCACAAGGGTATCTTTAGTAAGCCTACAAAACCCCAAACGAAAGTACCTGCAAGCTACAAGCAGCTCAACATAAGATCAGTTAGATACATCATCATAAATATATTCACCACAACATATATGAATATCCAAATATGATAACAAAACTAATCTAACAAATAGTGAACTATAAGTCATCACAAAAAGATGCCAAGCCATACTTATAGTCATGTGCTATATAGTTCATAAAAAAAATATCATGTACAAAGTTGCATAAAACAAACAAGGAGTACCATGATAATGCAGACTCTAAAGTACCATGTACAAAATTAGCACAAGGCTAACAAAAAAGTACCATGTACAAGAGTTGTATAAGGTTTATGAAAATAATAAAGTGTGCACACTGGTTGCATAAATCCAACCATAAAATATCATGTACAAAAGTAGCATAAATGCTAACAATAAAGTACCATGATAAACCAATTGCATAATGCCAACTACATAAAAACATGTACAAAGTTTCACAAGGCAACAAGAAAGTACCATGTAAAAGAGTCACATAAAGCAATTGCATCATATAATGTAATTGCACAATGCCATCTATAAAGTAACATGTACAAAAGTTGCACAAGGCAAATAAGAAAGTACCATGTTCAAAAGAGATTCAAAAAGCAATTATACCACCAAAGATCAACTCATATATATAGCACAAAAAACCTCATAAGGATGAAGTTGTCATCACCTAAGTGTAACTACACTTCATTCTCCCTTGAGGACAACTTTATCAAACCAAGTGAGTCCCTTAGCTTACAAAACTACTCCTTGGGAAGAGGTTTGGTGAACAAATCAACAAAATTAGAAGATGATGGGCAATACTCCAACTGAATAGTCCCATCCAATACCTTATCTCTGATAAAGTGGGCTTGGATTTCAACATGCTTTGTCCTTTGATGCATTACAGGATTTTTAGCCAAGGCAATAGCTTATTGATTATCGAAGAGCAAACATGAAGGACCAAATTGCTCAAAGCCAATTTCCTTCATGAGGGTATGAAGCTAAACCACTTCTTGTGCAGTTGTTGTCATAGCCTTATACTCTACTTTCATTGTAGAAAGAGCAATTGTATCTTGCTTCTTGGAAGACCAAGAGATAGCTACAGACCCAATACTAAAAACATATGCTATGGTAGAATTTATGTCTATTCTATCCCCTCCAAAATCAAAATCAGCATAGCTAGAAAGAGCAAAGGAAGGAAGCCTAGAATACTTGAGTGTAAAATCTCTAGTACCTAAAAGGTACTTCAGAATCTTCTTGATAGCTTGTAAGTGCTATAAGGTTTCTACATTAACCTAGCCATCATACCAACTGTAAAAGCAATATCTGGCCTTGTGATGGTAACATAAAGAAGACTACCAATGAGTTGCCTATACAATGTCATCAGCCAACTGAGATTTTGTATTTACTTCCAATTTAACCCTTGTAGAAATAGGAATGTAAGTAGGATTGCCATCGTCCAAATGAAACCTCTTAATAAGATCTTCAATATACTTGGATTGACTCAAAAAGGTACAATCCTCATGCTAATAAACTTGCATGCCAATATAGTAGTGTAGAAGACCAAGGTTAGTCATTTCATACTCTGACTTTAATTTGAAGATGAAATCAAAAATTGCCTCATTCTCATTTCTAGTCATAACAAGGTCATCAACAAATAGAGCAATTAAAAAGACCAAGTTATCATTCCTAAGCACAGAGAGATATGTATCTGAATAGCATTTATCAAAACCAAGAGACAAAAAGTAACCTGAAATCTTCAAGTACCATGCTCTAGGTGCTTTCTTTAGACCGTACAAGGTTTTATTTAGTTTACACACAAGTGTTTCCTTACCTTGTACAACAAATCCTTGTGGTTGACTCATGTAGATATCCACATCTAAATCACCATTTAGAAAGGCACTTTTCACATCAAGCTAAAAAATTTTCCAACCTTGACCAGTAGCAATAGCAATGAGAAGCCGAATTGTTGGCATTTTGGCAATTGGTGCAAAGGTTTCATTATAGTCAATGCCATGTTTTTGAGCATAACCCTTAGCAATCAATATAACCTTATATTTTTCTATATCTCCATTAGAATTGTACTTGATTATATAGACCCACTTGTTCCCAATAATATTTCTCTTATTAGGATAAGGCACTAGATCCCAAGTTTTATTCTTTAGAAGAGAATCCATCTCAACCTTCATGGCATCAACCCAACAAGAGTGTTGTGAAGCTTCTTGGTAAGAAGTAGGCTCATGATCATTATCTATCTTAGCTAGAAGATACATGTTAAGGGTCATACTTCTAGTTATCCTTTTGCTAACTGAATTCTACTCTTTAGAACCCCTAGAATGATCCAACCAATTGGTCATTTTGATACAAGACCCACCCTTTTCTAAATCAAGAAGGTCTTCATTGAATTTGACATCTCTTGAAACAAATACAATGCATGAAGAAGGTGAGTATAACATGTAGCCCCTATGTTCTACATCATAGCCAACAAAGATGCATTTTTGAGACTTTTTGTCCAATTTCTTCCTCTTTTCTAAAGGAATATATGAAAATGCATCATATTCAAACACTCTTAAGTGTGAAAAATTTAGCTTCTTACCATTCTAAACCTCATAAGGAATATTCCCCTCAACTGATTTTGAAGGACACCTGTTAAGAATGTAGATTGTTGTACTGGTTGCTTCACCCCAAAGAAATTGAGGTAATTGGTCACCAAGCATGCATCTTACCATCTCCATGATTGTCCTATTTTTCCTCTCTGCAATACCATTTTGTTGAGGAGTGTATGGACAAGTAAACTGCCTTTTGATCCCATGAGAAGAACAAAACTCATTGAAATAATTGCTATTGTACTCCCCTCCATTGTCACTTCTAATAATTTTGATCTTTGCTCCCTTTTGATTTTCTACCAAATATTTGAACTCCTTGAATGTCTCAAAACAATCTGATTTATTCTTAAGTAGATACCCAAATATCATTCTTGAATAATTATCTATAAAGGTGAGAATATAAGATGCACCACCAAGCGATCTAACATGTAATGGACCCATAATATTTGTATGAATGAGTTGAAGAATTTATGTGGCCCTTGTTGACTTGTCATTTGCAAACTTTTGTTTGCTCATATTTCCTAAGATGCATGTTTCACACAAACCATGAATAGGTGAAATGTTAGGCAAGCCTTCAACCAAATTTTTGGACTTCATCATTTGAATATTTTGATAGTTTGTATGGCCTAACCTTAAGTTCCAAAGCTTGCTACTAGGAGAAACATTAGTTGCTAAACACACTTTAGGAGGAGCATCACCTAACACATAAAGATTATTCTTCACATAACCTGTAATGATTGGTAACATGCCTTTCCTAATGCTCCATGAAGTTGCATTGAACTCAATAGTGTGACCACTTCTAGCAACTTGCAAAACTAAAATTAAATTTCTCCTAAGGTTAGGCACATATAGGACATTATCAAGTAATTTCCCTTCAATTACAACATTGCCAACACCTTCTACTTGAAGTCTAGTATTATCACCAATGACAACTGAATCTAAAGAGTGCTTATGAAATTCCACAAACTTATCCTTTTCAAAACACATATGGTTAGTGCATCCAGAATCTAACACTCATTCATTAGAAGTAGATGAGTCAATGGAGTAGAGGGCACAAACAAAGGCATTTTTATTAGAATTTTTCTTTACATTGTTGTTCTTTTTCTTTCCCTTGCCAAACCATTTCTTAGGTCCTTGTCCCTTAGACTTTTCTTGCTCTTCATTTTCTACAATCTTCTTCTTCTTGAAATAATTTTTTTCCTTGTGGCCCTTCTTGCCACAAAAGTTGCAAGTGAAATCAACTCTAGGCTTGTTGGGTTAGAAATTTTTATTTTTCCTTCCCTTGTATTTCTTCTTGAAGGAAGCCTTAGTGGCACTCAAGGCAACATTCTTCTCCTTGACAACTTGACCATTCAATTTATCTCTATTAAGAGACTCTTCATGTTGAATCAATAATTGTGAAAGAGTGTTGAGAGGAATGTCATCCTCTTCTTGCTCTAGCCTAGTCTCAATAATGATGACAAAATTCTTGAACTTGCTTGACAAGTTCCAAAAAATGATAAAGCTTAAGAGCTTATCACTTATCCAATCACAATTATAAGCCAATAGTTGAGTTCTCATGTCTTTCATCTTTGAGAGGAAGATCAAGGCACTTTCTTCTCCACCTTGCATAATGCTAAGAATTTTGGACAATAAAGTGAATTTCCTTGATATGTTGGACCCTATATGAAATTGTTTTAGAAAATACCATGCATATTTAGCATGCTCAAAATGGCTTATAGTGAGAAATATCTCATCACTCACACTATTGATAATCATGGAAAGTGCAAGGTGACTCTTGTTTTTGTATGTCTCAAGTGCCCTTGTCTGGGTTGGGATTGCTTCATCTCCATTCACAATGGACCATAACTTTCTTGCTTGAAATTTATCCCCCATCCTTGGTTCCCATATTCCAAAATTTTATCCATAAAGGATGTGCTTAGGTGTGAAGGATATTCCATGATTAGCCATTCTAGAAAGTGAACATAATCAAAACATAAGATGCATTGACAAAGGAAATAAATGATGCAATAAGAAAGTAGATAAACATACTTGCGTATATATAAAAAAACATAACTTTTAAGTAATCTACTTTTCAATCATCAAAGATAATCATCATGAAAGATAAACATCATGAAAGATAATCAAAATTAAGCATCATCAAGAGAGATAAGCATCATCATGAAATATAATCAACATCATCATGAACTACTATAACCATCTTGCAATAAACAACTATAACCATATTGCAATTGAATAAAGTAAATAAACCAAGATCAACTTGCAATAGATTAACTTGCAATAAGAAGCTAACTAACCATAACAATCATCTTGCAAAAAAATAAACTAACTTGAATTGAACCATAAAATATTTGTTAAATGTTAGATAGTCAATAAGTTAGTAAGTTAGTGTTCATTGTAAGGTTTTGCTATAGCCTAATGAATTGCCAATTCATATCACCCAAGGTCAACCAAGCTACCCAAAAGGGCACGGGTATGAGTACCTAAAAAGGAATTGCTACCGATAGAGAAAATTATTTTGGATTCAATAGGTGTTTAGAAAATATAAACTATGTTGCAAGATTAAGTAAATTTTAATCAAATACTAAAGTTGTGGTTAGTAAGTTGATTCAATTTTAACCTTCTTGATTAATATGAAAAATAGTAAATTGCAAGTTAGTTGATTAGTATATTGTTTAGTAGCAAGTTAGTAGTTAGATTAGTTGATATGCAAAATAGGCAAAACATAAATACACACACCACACACACTCTCTCTCTCTTTCTCTCTCTCACTTTCATTCTCTTTTACTTTCATTATGAGAGATACAAGTTACATTAATTTACATTATGCTTCAAGAAAATGCTTAAGAGAGATTAGAAGAAATTAATAAAAATAGGGGGAAGAGAGTGAAAAAATTGATCCAAAATTGCCTTGTATACTCCAAAACATACTTGGATAACCTTGCAAAATAAGCAAACTCACAAACAACCATTTTTAATGTGAGAAAAAAAATGACTATAAGGTCTAAATTATTTGACAATTTGACTAAAAATTTGCCAAAATTTGCATAAAAGGATTCTAGTTGCATTATACAATAATAAAAAATGCATTTCAATTTATACAAAAAAAATGACTATTAGGTCTTAAAATAAAATAAATGATTGTTTTTTAATTAAAAAATAGAATAATAAATGATTGTTTTTCTTATTAAATGACTATTTTTTTATATTAAAAAATAGAATAATAAAAAATGATTGTTTTTTAAATTAAAAAACAGAATAATAAAAAAATGACAGTTTTTTATTTAAATGACTATTTTTTTATTTATTAAATGACTATTTTTTTATTTAAAAACAGAATAATAAAAAAAAATTTAGAATGTACAAAAAAATGGGTGGGGGGCCATTTGGCCCCCAAATAAAATTTTTTTTACCTCATATTTATTTTTCACCAAAATAGGGCAAATAATATATGGAAATAGGGTTTTTGGACCTTCCGGACGCTACCATGGGGTCCGTTTGGCTCCAAAACCCGTCCAGCAAAAGCTCAATGCCAAAAATTTATAGATTTAAAATGAAAACACCATTTGCAAAATATATAACAACTAGATAAAAAAAATACGATAAATCTATAAATCCTAATGATAGATTTACAAAATAAGTTTGCCCAAATATCAAATGCATAAAATACCCAAATATCAAATGCATGCATTACAACAAAAACAATATACCTTAATGGGTTTTTCACCTCAAATGATTGAAGACACTTGATGGAGATCCCAACTGCTCTGATACCAAATGTGAGACAAACAAAGTCTCCCCAATATTGAAGAATGCTCCACAAGATCAATCACACACAAAAGAGGATAACCCACAACATCAATATTAAGTGGTAAAACCCTACTTCAAATGAAGAAGGGAAACATCCACTATGAAGCTCACTATATTACTCAATGATTCAACAATACAATAATGTTTCAATGTTATGCATCAATATGCATCAACATGATATGACAAGATGTAGTAGACAACATCCCTATTTAGAGAGAAGATTTTCTAATACAATCCTAAAATTACCTTAATCTTATCACAATCTTATCTTGAGAAGTGTGACAAATATTATCACAATCTTATCTTGAGATGTGTGACAAGTGACATCTATCAAATATTAAAAAGTGATTGGTTACTTTTTAATATTTGCTAGAAAAGGGAAAATAACTTTTTCCCACAAATTAAATATTCCTAGCACCCTTATTTTATTTATTAATTGGGTGGGAATATTTTTACATAAAATAGAATTATTTTCTAATTCAAATATTATTCTTTAGACTTTATATTTTAGTCTAAGAATAATTTACACAATGTTGCATTACATATTCCAACATGAAGGTTTGGCATTTGACCAACTGGAAACAATGTGAAGGATGCATGTACAACTGGTCTAGTTGATGATGTGCACTCATAGGTACAAATGACATCATTTCTAACTAACTTGGAGCTAAAAGCTCTAACTGCACTTGCCATCACTATAGCAATCCAGACTAATGATAAAGATGATCAAATTAAAAAGAACAAAATAAATCTATCCTTTTCCTAAGATGACTAAAAAGAATAAATAAAAAAAAATGAAGACAAGGAAGATAATACCAATAAAGTTGTAAAACTCATGGAAAATGAAAACCCAAAATTAGATAAAGGCATTAACATTGATAGGAAGGACATGGGAGACAATGATGATATTATCATCTAAGTATTGAAGAGGATCAAAAATTGGAAAGTACAAGGAAGGAAATTGATTTATCTAGTTATATGGTGACATCGTGTTTGATGCCATAAGGAAGGTAAATTTTTTATCATAGCATAAGATAAATTAAATAGGGGATTTGTTATAGAAATTGAGATTATAAATTCAGATATTCAAATATGAATAAAGTTAACTTGAGAGGATTTTTATATCATAATTATTGATCTACCTTCTTTTGATGTATCATAAAACCTAAGGATTCTCAAAATTACTATTAAATTTATTGTAGATAATATGAATGAATTACTCATAAAAAAATTAAAGCATGAAATAATTAGTGATGGATAAATTATATAAAGAGTTCAAATTAATAGGTGACAAAATATGGATAAATCATGACCAATTTATAATCATAATATGATTTCAATTATAAGGAAATTGAAACACATAAGGCTTACTTATAAAGTTAAAAAAAAACTATCAAAATTTAAGGCAATAGAATGGAGAAAGGATAGTGTAGATCATATGATTATGCATGAAAATATAGTCTTGTGGAGATATTAGATTGAAGTAAGAAGTGAATCCCTAAGATGAACTATAAATCAATACACTAAAATCAATGATAGGGCTAATGGTGTAATCATAAACATGGGCAATAGCTAGTATGAAGGAAGAATAACTCTTAAAGAAAATAGTGGATATTGCACACAGGGAGACATAAAATCATTGGAAGAACTTCCTCTTGAAATTTGATACTTATGATGAAGATACTCTCATAAAAAAATTAAAACTTGTCATAGCTATAAGCTATACACTAATGTTGACTAATTCCATGATCAAGCACAATAATATAATACAATATAAAAAGAGCTTATTAATTACTTAGAAAAGAAGATATTGACCTTAACTACTTCAATAAAGAGTTTCAAATTTTGTCAAATTACTAAAATAATAACATCAAGGAAAAGAGAAAAATGAAGCTACTTCCTTAAAACACATGGCATACCCTTATTCCTTAGTAGAAAAAATATTCAAAAAAATTTGTGTTCTTTTATGGTGTTTGAGTTTTCCAAAGCTAATTTTATTAGATAAATATGAAAATTACTTAAATCTAATAACTAATTTGTTAGGAATAATGAGTTGTAACGTAGTTATATGGTACTTATGGTTGGTTATCCTTGGCAAATAATTTTTTTCATGTTATGAACCTATAGAAGAATGGTTCCAAAAATTTTGAATCATAATATATATCAAAGGCATATATCATGTACAATTATTAAATATGTACTTCAATTTTATTCAATTTGTTCATGAAGTTTGTGAGATGATAGTATTTATTTTCCCTTCAATTTGTCATTGCTAGTAAGAGGTATTGATTTATATGTTGAATGTGTGGTATAATTTTGTGTTAACCTATTATTTTATTTTATTTTTATTTTTGGAATACACGCCTTTCAAGGTGCCACTTCTTGGTAAGACCCAAGAAGGCAGGGGTATCTATATTGCTAAAATTTACCAAGTCTCACACCTAGCATGTCCCCTTTGACACACTCAAGAGGTATGCCTAAAACAACAAAATATAAACAACATAAACCACAAACACCAATAAACAGAAAAACACAAACACACAAAAAAGACAAAAAAACACAAAAATAACAAATGACAGTAACAAAACACAAAAAAAAAAAACCACAACAACAGCAAACAAAAAAACCATACCAAAACAAAAAAACACAACAAAAAAATAACACAAAAAACACAAAAATAAAACACAACACAAAAATACACACCGAAAAAATTAAATATATGAAAAAATAGATTACATCTATGGTTTTTCTAGGCCAACATCCCTTTTAACCAAGAATCAAAACAAGAAACATACGAATGATATTTCTAATGTAGGAACTTGAAATATCCTGATTGGACCAAAGAGAGGCTAATACAAAGATAAAATAAACTAGGTACCTCTAGCAGTAGAGCCATCCAAAGAAAGGATATAGAGAAGAACATCTATGATATGTGAAGCCCACCATCTGGGAGTGTGGCTGTAGCAAGTAAGATCATATTTATCAAATGCCAAATTAGCTAAAGAATTAAAAATTATATTCTATTATCTGACCACATAATTATATTCAACTTTCAAAAATCCCATCTAGATTTATTGAAAATTCCCAACAATTATTTTTAATCTTCAATCAACCTTATGATTTTTAGGAGTCTTCAATATATTAATCATGACTTGAAATCTAGACTCAACCAAAACATTTTTCCATACAACCTTAGCATCCTATTGAAGGTATTTGAGGATACCATAACCATCAGTAGGGTTATTGGAAAGGATACCCAAATTCTTAGCAAACAAGAAAACAAAGGAACCATCTGAAAGTCTATCAATTCCTCCCACACTAGATTTTTCTAGGGTTCCCCCTAGAAGCTCCATATCTATTAACTTTTCCAAAATCCTTTGGAGGAGGATGCCAAATTCTTGTTCTATCCATATTTTTATTACTCACATTTCCTTTAAGGTGGTTACCAATAGTAGAGTGAATATTCAGTCTTTTCATAACTTGATCCCATCATTGGTGGGATTCCTCGGGGTGATTAAGAAGTTGATGGACTTATTTAACTAAGTTGGCAATGCTATTTTAACAAATATAGTATATATCCTTCCTTTCCTATTTTAAAATCTGCTTGTTTCTTTCCTTATAGATATTCTAAGGTAGAATGGTAGTTCCCATACAAACTAACTATCTAACAAAATGATCGACAACATCCTATTTAGGCCAATACTTCCAAAGTTGTTCAAGAGTAAAAAAATTGGACCACTATTAACTGAGTAAGGTAGTCATTCTCCTCCACAACTCAAAGGCTAAAGGACACACTATAAAAATATGGCTAAGAGACTCCACATTCTTTCCACACATCTCACATATAAACATGCCATGAAAACCACATTTCATAAGTTGATCACCAATGAGCACCCTTCAATGTAATAAAATCCAAATAAAAGATGTCACATTAGCCCAGAGATATTGAGCCTACAACTGTGTAAATATATCATATAACAGGTTGGGATTATTGTGGCATAAGGTCAAATAACCTTGAGCAACAATATAGTCACCTATAGTAGTGTTGTTCCATCCAAAACAGTCCTTATATTAGGACCAAGAGAGAGATCTCATATGAAGTATGCATTGGATATATTTCATTTACCTTTCTAGAATTTGAATATGATAGTCATCAATAGGGATCCAATATCTACCAACATCTAAATTACCAGTCTAGTACTAACAATAATTAGCTACCTTTATCCAATTAGCTTGGTGAAGCTTCTCCATACAAGGCCTCCAATCAGGGAACTAAGTTATCAAATATTGGTGACCATCACAAGAATTGTCCAAAAATTATCCTATTGACCATTATGAATGATCTAAAATAACTTATTATTTATCAAATCCTCACCAGTCCTAAGAAATGCCAAAATGAAAGAACCTATAGTATGAAGTTGATAGCAAACGGGGTCTTTAGCACTTTTGTTTTAACATATTTAGCACAAATATTATTGGCCCATAGGGCATTAGGGTTATTAAATATCCTCCAATACAACTTTGTAGATAAAACCTTATTGTTTTTTATAGCAGACTAAAATCCTAACCCCCCTTCATTCTTGGGAAGGCATAAAGTATCCCATTTCACTAAGGTACAATTTATTTTCTCCTTAGTACCACTCCAGAGAAAATTTTGATTAATATGATCCAATTCTCAAAGAACTACCTTTGGGATATTCAACATAGCAAAAACATAAATAGGTATAGCTTGAAGGACTAATTTTACCAAAGTAATTTTTCCCCTAGATGAAAGCCACCTATTGGTCCACTTTCCAATTTTCTCCTTACTTTGTCCAACAACCAATTCTATTCTTTTTGTCTATCTCTATATGTTTATAGAAATGCCTAAATAAGTGATCGAAAGGGAGGCTTTATATCTTAATTTATCTAGAACCATTGATTCTTGTATAGGAGATCAATAAAAGAAGAAGACTTTCAGTTGGTCTTCATTAATCAATTGCCCCATAGCATTAGAGAAACAATGAATGACTTGATTAATCATATATGTTTCCTTAACCATATATTTACCTAACAGAGTAGAGTCATCAATAAACTAAATATGAGAGATAGACCAGGATCCATGAGCAATGGTAACTCCCTCAAGGGTCCTGTTTTCCTTGTTTTTGGTCATAACCCTGCCCAAGCATTCAACAACAATGATGAATAAATAATGGGAGAGGGGGTCACCCTACGCAATACATTTGAAATATGGAAACACCTATGAAGGGTAGCAATTGGTAAGAACTTATTAGGATACTGAAGAGATACATCCCATAATCTAATATATCCAATATTGAGAAAAACTAAATTGCCTCATAACTTTGACAAAGAAGTGCCAATCCACTCTGTCAAAAGTTTGGATAGATCTAAATGGATGAAAATAGAAGAATATTTCTATGCTTCCATGGAATGGATGGCTTCTTGAGAAAGAACTATCTCATCCACAATCTGATGCCCTTCCACATAACCTCCTTGTTAAAGGAAAATAATCTTATGCAAAAGATGTTTCAACCTCTTCACCATGATCTTTGGTAATGATTTTGAGAAGAACATTACATAAATATATTGGTCTAAAATATAAGATAAGTTTTTCATCATGAGCCTTTGCAACTATAGCTATATAAGTTTTATTGATAGCCTTCAAAATATATTTGGACTTCCTAGCTTCTTCCACCATGCCTAATAAATCAACATGAAGAATATCCCAAAAATCATGGGAAAATTCAATGGGAAATTCATCAAGCCCTAGGGTCTTTCCTTTTTGCATTTTAAAAATCACTTGTTGAAGATCATTTATAATAAGTGGAACAATCAAAATAGATTTTTGCTTAGAAGTGATAAGATTTGGGATCACTTGAATAACATTCCGTTGAGAAGCCAAGTCAATACATGCAACAATGAACAATTTAGAAAAGTAGTTGACTACGATAGACTTCATGCCATCCCAAGTGTGGATAAAGTCTCCAGAATTTAAATTTAGTGAAGAAATAAAGTTATGCGATTTACAATATAGAAGATATTTTTGGACGAATTCTATGTTTTGATCTTATTTGAGCCATTGGATCCTAGATTTATGCTTCCATAAGAGCTCTTCTCTTTTTTCCCATTCCTCCAATTGTGTTGTGAGTCTAATTTCATTAATACTTCTACTCTCGGTGAGGCCATCTAAATGGATTTGATCATTCAACTCTTCAATATGAGTAATCACTTGTTTATTTTACCTTATGTCTCCAAACTCTTTCCAATTCCAAATATTGATTTTTGATTTTATGTATTGCAATATTTTGGTGAAATAAAAAATTGTAGTTCCATACCTTGTTTCACCTTCCTACCACCATTGCCACACTTGAGGTTTGAAGGAACTATATCTAAGCCACATTAACTAAAATTGAAAGGGTAAGAAACTGACCTTGGTTTTCCACATTTCAACCATGACCGGCCAATGATACAAACTAGCATTATTAAGAGTTTTCACCTTAGGAATGTAACCATGGATTAAGAAATTATCAGATAACAAGAACCTATCCAATATTTTCATGATACAAGTAGCATATTACCTTATATTAGACCAAGTCATAAGGCCATTATTTGCTTGGATGTCCACAAGGTGAAGGTTTACTATATATTCAACCATGAGGTTTGAAATCCCATCTCGATTCCTATTTCCCCATCTCTTTTCTTCCAAAGATATGATGACATTAAAGTCTCCTGCAATCAAGACCCAAGCTTCAAAAAATGGGATATAATATAAGTTATATCCTTCTATTGTCTTTGATTTTTTCCAAAGTAATTGGATCATAAATATTCAATCAAAACATAATATGGTTACATTCTCTACTTTGTGTAGCCACAAGCAAGAGACCCCAACTACAAACCATATGGTGAATAAGGATATTTTTTGGGTCCTAGAGGTAAGCAGTGCTGCAAGAAGCCCCATGAGAGCTGAGTGAAACCATTTTTACTATTGGCCAAATTTTACTTGCAATAGACTCATTTTAACCTTATAGACATCTTTGTTTTTTGAATGAAAACTAGATGTGGCTGATTTATCTAAATCATTCTTCTATTTTTGTTTTGTTTTGAAAGATTTCCTTTGATCCCTCTAATATTCCAAGTGATTATATTCATTAATAACAAGGTTAAATATGTTGGTAAGGGCATTAATATTACATTGTTCTACAATTATTTCACCTTCTTTTACCATATGATGGTTATTAGTCTTGTGGCTTACCTTTTGATTAGTGTCCATATTTATTTTTTTCTTGATTCTTGTCTTAACCCAATTGAATCTAGTATAGATTCTAAACTTGAAGTATGTGTATATGCAACCAAAGTATTATTGAACAAAGTTTTCTTGGGGTCTAAATTATTTGAAGTTTTAGCATTTAAAATATTGTTCTTCTTGTCTATGTTTTCTCCCTTATTTTCCTATTGAAAACCTTTGATTTCCTAGTTTGTATTTGAGTCCTTCCCTGAATTTTTAAACTGTGTTTCTAATATTCTTGTCTCCATTATGCCCTCTTCCACACCTGTGAGGTTATTTGTGAAAACAATTCCAAAAATATTATTTGACAACATCACTTGATCCTTCATAACTAGTTTTTTTTAGTGTTCTTCTTCTTAGGAATTTGGAAACCTTCTAAGTTTGTGTCCTCTTTTTTTTGATGTGGAATATAATTTGGAAATATACTAGCCAAATGATCATATTCATGGTATATTCTATAATAGAAAGGAATGATCTCATAGTCCACCACCTTCTCCCAAGTGTCCTTCCCAAAACGTAATGAGATATTTTGTGGAAGGGGTTTGTCAAAATCCATAAAGACACAAATTCAAGCATAAATAATGTATCCAAATTGGTGTGTATAGGAAATAGTCATAATAAAAATTCCAAGGGAGTTTAAAATTGTATAATATATAGTTAGATTCCAAAATTCAATTGGGAGGCCAAAGACTCTAACCCACAAAAGTACTATAGAAGGAATTTATTCTTTGGCTATAAATTTAGTGTTCCAAGGCTTCATGAAAAACCTTGCCCTTCCAAATAATCAAGGACCCCCTTGAAATATTTCCTCTCTATCTTTATCATTAGCAAAAAATAAGAAAATAACCATTGGGATAAATAGATATTTGTAACTCACCTTGTATTTTCCATTATTTTGTAGCCCACACTTTGAAAGTAGATAGGCTTAGATGAAAACCCAAGAAATAGAAAACCAGTCCTCTTTCTTTCTAGATCTTCTATGCCATCTCGAATATCACCCATTTTTAGCTTAACAATTGGGGTTCCATCAATTGCTCTTAGACATCTTAACTCAATTTTTCTAGGATCAAATATTAGGTATTCTTAGTGGTCTAAGAGGTGCCTTATTATTAATATTAGCATTATTCTAGGAACATCCACCATAGAGGGCATCCGTAAAATTCATTTTTGGGACCGAATCCTTGAAATCCTTACCGTTGAAAGGGGTTTCCATAGTGGATTTTTTTTTGGGGTATTCCTTAGTAGCAATATTGATAGATTTTTGAAACATTTTTTTTCTATGGAGACTTCTCTTATTTGATCTACATATTGAAATTTGTTTCTGGGTCTCTTTAATCCATGCCTCGAACGCCAAGAAAAGGTGTGATTTTACTTTTTCCTTGGGGAGAAAATTGAAAATAATTTTCAATCAAGTCTATAGCATGAAGATTTTTTGAATGAAGAATTTCTAACCCATCATGGATCTCCTGCAATATATCATGCATTTATCTTGGGAAAAAATAACAAAAAAATAGACTGGTTGCTAGGACCTATAGACCCCAAAAAATAGCCTTTGTTGTCACCTGCACTAGACCCATATATGAAACCCTAACACAACCACCTTTGAAACCCTCACCGTTTTTCAAACATTTTTTCTCTATAGGTGATAACTTTTCAATCCCATATTCGTAATTCATCCATATTAACCTATTATGCAATATGAGGATATAATTTATTTTTTTTCATGTCTTTATAAAACTAAAATATTTTTTGTTAAAAGAGCCACCCTTTTATAAAGTTGTGAATAATTTCATCATTTTAATTTATTTTCTTGAAATTCATTTTTTTGTTGGAATGAACCATATTTTAAACCAACAAGGTTATACACATTAATACCTCTTCTTGAATGAGTTGACAAGGGGTCAAACATGTGAAACCCCTCTATTGAGATTGTTATAGGGTAACTATTTCAAAACTATTGGTGATGGTTGTTCACATAATTTTCTTGTTAAAGAAATACATAGACTATAACCAAGTTTAATATAGATTATAAATATAGAGATAACCCAAGTTAAATATGGAGAGGCAACTAAGATTGAGGATGTAAATATACCTCAATCGAAGGATGTAAGGACATCTAGGATTGGAGTGGCAACATATTGATGGAAATGTAACAATAATATGGTAATGGTGGGAGCAATGTGACATAATATCATTACATAAATACCCATTATGTAAATAGGCAGTTAATAAGCTACATGACCCAAAGAGGTTGGTAGGATTAATACGTTGTTTTTGTGGGCAATATATAGGCATATATAATACTATGTGTTTTGTTGTTGGAATTTTGTTCAAAGAAATTTATTTAGGTTAAAAATTCTTTATGTAAATTCGGTTGCAAGAGGTCAAAACATAATACCTCCCATTACATAAAAACTGTGATAAATGAAAATAATATATAAAATCCTCCATTTACATAAAAACTGTAATAAATGAAAATAATCATAAAACCCTCCATTCACATAAAAACTACAATACATGGAAATAAACCAATAAATAATTTATTTTTTCATTCCTGGATTCACTTCCCCTTTTACAATGAAATACCAAGGGAATATATATCCCCAAAGAAACCCTAAAAGAAAACCCTAAAATAAAACTCTAAAACTTAAAACACTAAAAATAAAAAAATTACTATTTTCGACAAATTTATTTTTCCACAAAAAATGCCTTTTAAAGTAATTACTATTTTTAGTAAATTATTTTTCATCAAAATTTGTCTTTTTTAGTAATCACCATTTTCAAAAAATTATATTTTGCGTCAAAGAATTCCATTTTAAGTAATAAAAAAATTACTTCAAAACTCATTTAAAAAAAACCCTCTAAATATAGGCTCATGCATCATTCTCCTCTGGTTGAAAATAACTTTGCTCCTACGAGTTCCTTTGATCAAACTCATAATTGCTCTCCATAGAGTGCCACACATCTGCAAGTACTCCTCAAAGTACCAATATCCTTATGAGGTTTTATATCTCAAACCTCCTGCAAGCACTACATAGTGCCAATTTATTCCTTTGAGGTTTTAAAATAGCAAACCTCTTTTCAATCACTACACAAAGTGCCAATTCTTCCCTCTAAGGTTTTTAATGAAAAAAACTTGTTGCAAGCACTACATAGAGTGCCAATTTATTTCTCTAAGATTTTACAAACCTTCTGGAAGCAGTACACAAAGTGCCAATTTCTCCCTCTCAGGTTTTATATTAAAAAAAATCTTGCAAGCACTACACAAAGTGCCAATTTCTTTCTCCAAGGTTTTACAAACCTTCTGCAAGCACTATACAAAGCACAAATATATTTATCTGAGGCTTTTACATTAAAAAAATATCCTTCAATCACTTACACAGAGTGCCAATTTCTGTCTCCAAGGTTTTACAAACCTTCTGCAAGCACTGCATAGAGTGCCATTTTTTTTAGAGCCCCTTTGCTCTCCTCTCCTTTTCTCTTTTCTTTTCTTATCTTTTCTCCCAAACAAGATCCAACTTGCTTTGATACCAAATGATATAAATCCGGCTGCAAGAGGTCAAAACATAATACCTCCTTTTAAATAAAAACTGCAATAAATAAAAATAATCATAAAAACCCTCCATTCATATAAAAATTACAATAAATGGAAATAAACCAATAAATAATTTTTTTTTTCATTCCTGAATTCACTTCCCCTTGTACAATGCAATACCAAGGGAATATATATCCCCAAAGAAACCCTAAAAAAAACCCTAAAACTTGAAGCCCTAAAAGAAAACCCTAAAACTTAAAACCCTAAAAATAAAAAATTACTATTTTTGGCAAATTTATTTTTCTACCAAAAAATGTCTTTTTAAGTAATTACTATTTTCAGCAAATTATTTTTCAACAAAATTTACTTTTTTTAGTAATTACCATTTTCAAAAAATTATATTTTGCGTCAAAGGATTCCATGTTGAGTAATAAAAAAATTACTTTAAAACTCCTTTTAAAAAAAACCCTCTAAAGATAGGCTCATGCATCAATTCTATAAAAAGTTTTGAAAGTCACTAAATACCCATAATTTATTTTTCAAAATTTTAACATTTTTATTTTATTTAAAATCTATTTTCTTAATAATATTTTTTATTTTATCATAAGAAATTCTAATACATTAAAATTTACAAAACCAATTTTTTTATTAGGATAAATACTAGGTTTTGAAAGGGCCCATATCACTTCTTGACTCAGCTTCTCAACAAAATGTTCTTCAAGCAATCCCTTCTCTTATCACTTCTTAGGAGAACTCTATTTTGACTGCTCTTATTACTATCAATGAGCTTCAACAAGTAGTTTTTAAAATGCAAAAAGGGAAAACCCCAGGTCCTGATGATTTTCCTATTGAGTTCTACCAAGAGTTCCGGGATATCCTTCATGTTGATTTATTAGAGGTGGTGGAAGAAGCCAAGAAATCCAAAGAAATTTTGAAGGTTATCAATAAAACTTATATTACTCTTGTTCCAAAAGCTCAAGAGGTTGATCATATCTCAGCTTTTAGACCTATTACTTTATGTAATGTTCTTCTCAAAATTATTACTAAAATCATAGCAGAAAGGATGAAGCCTCTTTTACATAAGATTATTTCCCCAGAGCAAGGGGGATATATGGAAGGACGTCAAATAGTATATGAGATAGTTCTTGCTCAGGAAGCCATCCATTCCATGGATATGCAAAATTATCCTTCTATGTTCATCCGGTTAGACTTATCCAAAGCTTATGACAGAGTGGATTGGCACTTCCTTATCAAAGTTTTGAGGCAATTTGGTCTCTCTAAGGATTGGATGGATTGGATTATGGGATGTATCTCTTCAGTTTCCTACGTAGTTCTTATCAATGGCAGGCCTTCTCAGTATCCCAGCTTCTAGAGGTATCAGGCAAGGTGACCTGCTATCCCCTTATTTATTCATCATTCTTGCTGAATGCTTGGGTAGGACTATAACCAAAAAGAGGGAAATCAATACCCTTGAGGGAGTTATCATTGCTCATGGAGCTAGACCTATCTCTCATATTCAATTTGTGGATGACTCTACCATTTTAGGTAAAGCTACAGTTAAGGAAGCTTCTAATTTTAAGCAAATCATTAGCTATTTTTCTAAGGCTACTGGGAAGTTGATCAATGAAGACAAATCTAAAGTTATTTTCTTTCACTACTCTGCTAGACAAGAAGCCATGGTCTTGGATAAATTAAGATATAAGAAGACCTCTCTTCCAATCACTTATTTAGGTATTCCCATAAATATTCAAAGGTAGAAAAATAAAGATTGGAATTGGTTGTTGGACAAAGTCAAGAAGAAAATTGGAAAGTGGACCAACAAGTGGCTTTCTTCCGGGGGTAGAATCACCTTGGTAAAATCAGTCCTTCAAGCTATTCCTATTTATGTTTCTTCCATTTTGAATATCCCAAAGGTTGTTCTTCGAGAATTGGATCAAATCGAGTCATCGTTTCCTTTGGAGTGGTACTAAGGAGAAAAGAAAATGGGCCTTGGTGAAATGGGATACTTTATGTCTTCCTAAGAGTGAAGGGGGGTTAGGATTCTGGTCTTCAATTAATAACAACAAAGCTTTAGCTGCTAAATTATATTGGAGGATGTTTCATAACCCCAATGCTCTTTGGGCCAATAATCTCCATGCTAAATATGTTGAGAACAAAAGTCCTGAAGACCTTGTTCGCTATCAACTTCCTACCAAAGGTTCTCCCATTTTAGCAGTTCTTAAGACTGGTGAGGATTTGATAAAGAAAAAATTATTTTGGATCATTCATAATGGTCAACATGCAAATTTTTGGACAGATTCTTGGGATGGTCACAAGCCTTTGATAACTTAGTTTCCCGATTGGAGGCCTTGGATGGAGGAGCTTCATCGAGCTAATTGGATAAAGGTGGCTAATTACTATCGGTACCATACTGGTAATTCAAAGGTTGGTAGATATTGGATCCCTATTGAGGAGTGGCCTATTCAAATGCCGAGAAAGGCAAAGACAAGATATCCAAGGCATCCTTCATATGAGATCCCTCTCTTGGTCCCATGAAAAAGATTATTTTGGATGGAACGACACTACTAAGGGTGAGTATTCAGTTGCTCAAGGTTATTTGACCTTATGCCATAATAATCCCAACCATTCTTCTAACATATTTTCTCAATTATGGGCTCAAAAGATCTGGCCTAAGGTGAGGTTCTTTAATTGGCTTTTATTGCATCGTAGGGTGCTTACTGGTGAGCAACTTATGAAGCATGGTTTTCATGGCCCTTTTAGATGTGAAATGTGTGAAGAGAATGTAGAAAATATCAACCATATTTTTATTGAGTGTACTTTAGCCTATGAGCTATGGAGGAGAATGGCAACTTTACTTGGCTTACAGTGGTCCAATTTTTTCACTTTTGAACGACTTTGGAGGGATTGGCCTAATCAAGAGGGTGTTGATCATTTTATTAGGCAGTTAGTTTGGATGGGTTCTACCATTCTTCTTTGGAATATTTGGAATGAAAGGAACAACCGAATTTTTAATCAAGATAGGAAGGATATTCACTATATTTGGCAAAAGACCATAGCCAACTTAGTTGAATCAGTCCATCATCTCCTTAATCACCCCCAAAACTCCCACCAAATATGGGATCAAGTGATGCAAATATTGAAGATTAAACCTTCTAAGGGCAACCATCTTAAAGGGAATGTGAGTATTAGTAAGATGGATAGGACTAGAAATTGGCAACCTCCTCCTAAGGATTTTGGAAAAGTCAATACTGATGGAGCCTCTAGAGGGAACCCTGGAAAAGCCGGTGTGGGAGGAATTGGTAGACTTTCGAGATGGCTCCCTGGTTTTTACTTTTGTTGAGAATTTGGGTATTCTTTCCAATAACCTTGCTTGAGGGGTATGGTATCCTTAGAGGCCTTCGGGAGGCTACTAAGGTTGGATGGGAAAAGGTGTTATTTGAGTCTTACTCTCAACTTATGATTAATCTCTTGAAGACTCCTTCTAAGAATCATAAGGTGGATTGGAGAATAAAAAGAATTATTGAGAAAATTCGGTTAATCCAGGATGGGATTTTTGAAAGTTGATTACAATCATGTGGTTAGAGATCAAAACAAGAGTGTTGATGCTTTAGCTAATTGGGCTTTGGACAAAGGTGATCTTACTTGTTATGGCCACCCTCCTATATGGTGGGCTTCTCAAATTAGGGAAGCTCTTCTTTCTATCATTTCTTTGGATGGCTCCAGTTATGAAGGTACCTAATTTCTTCTTGTTTTTTTTTGTTTCTCTTTGGTTCATTCAGTTTTTTTAGTTCCCTAGCTCATTCTATTCTTTATTTTGTTTCCTCTGTTGATTCTTGCATTAATAGTCTTCTGGTCTAGATAGGTCATTGTTTTGTTCATTTTATTTTCTTTTGTCTTCTTTGTTTTTTTGTTTAGTTTTTTAAGGTGGGTGGGTTCTTTTGTTTTTTTTTTGTTTTTGTGTTCTTTGTGTTGTTTTTTGTTGTTCTTGTGTTTTTGTTGTTTTGTTTTGTTTTTATGTTTATTGTTATTGTTCTTGTGTTTTTTTTCATTCTTGTTCTTGGGTTTCTCTTTGTTTGTGTTATTTCATTTTTTTATGTGTGAGTGTTTTCTATGTTTTTTGTTTTTGTTTATTGTCTGTTGTTGGTTGTTTTTATTTTTATTTTATTTATTTTATTTTTTAGGTTTTGGTTGTGTTTATTTTTCATGTTTTTTGGGTTATGTCTTTGTAGTGTTCTGTTGTTTTTGTCTTGTTTGTGTTTTGTTATGTGGTTCTTGTGTTTTTCTATGTGGTTTGTGTTGTGGTTTCTTTTATCTTATTGTGCATGTTTGGTTGTGCTTTTGGTTTTGACACACTCAAGGAGTTTGTTTTTTATTTTATTTTATTATTTTTGTTGTTATTTTCTTTTTTTTAATTTGGTTTTGTGTGTTTGTTTGCTCCTTGAGTATGTCAAAGGTGGTAGGCCAGGTCCGAGTCCTGGGCGTTTTTGGCGGAATGGATACCCCTGCCTCCTTGGGTCTTACCCGAAAGTGGCATCCCTTTTGGGATGTTTTCCACAAATTAAAAAATAAAAGGCCCATACATTTTACAAGATAAAATAAAGCTATTAAAGTACAAAAAAAACACCTCTAAACCACCATCATACTTCTTACAGAACTCAATAATTTTAAAATAAGAAGATTACTACTTGCCACCATAGGCCAATACATATAGCTAAAGATCACAGCCTAAATTATTTTTGTTCTTTTATTGAGTTGAATTAGGTTGGAATGAAAGTTGAGAGGGGTCAATATTTGTTATTTTCTCTAAGTGCACCCTAATTTACCAACCAATCTGTCACATTGTTAACCTCTCTATAAGTGTGCAAAAATTTAAAATTCTATAGAAATTTTAACATCTATAGCATATCCTCAATGATACTTGACACTTATTAGCATACCTTAGCTTTCTCTTTCAAGAAATTAATATTATTTAGTGAGTCTCCATCTATCACCAACTTCTTCACTCACATGTCTATGGCTAGCATTACTCAGCAAGGATTGCTCTAGTCTCATCCTAGTGGTTGCTCATATTGCCTAGATATTCGTTAACTACCCCCACCATAACACCATTGATATTCCTGATAACCTCCCCTCCATGAGATTTACTCGAGTTACCTTTGGAATCCCCATCACAATTTATTTTTATCCATTCCTCTTTAGAGGGATGGCAACTAACTTGACCTCTCAAATATGATAGAAAAATATCCTCTTTTTCTAAAGGTTTAAGATTTCACTTCAAGACTATACTCTCCTCTTCAGCAATTTTAGGTTTCTCCTTCATCTTCATAATTTATAAATTATCTAGAATGACTCCTTTGATGGTTCATATTTTTAGTTACATGCCTTTGATCCCCTTTGAATAGCCTTCTATTTCTCTCTAACCATAACCCCAAACACAATGACACAAAATGAGATCCCATATCATATTGGTCTTTCACGCGGTTGTAGCCAATTTAACATTCTATCCCACAAGATCTAACTCTTATTTCTATAATTAAATTATTAAAAACCTTTAATAAAAATTTACACTCTAACATAAAATGTTTCATAGATTCTTCATTAGCCTCACATAAGTAACATCTTTTAAAATAAATAAAAACCTTTTTTTAGATTGTTGAGAGTTATATTTTTATATTAAAATGCTAACCAAAGAAAAACAGCTATCTTTGAAATATATTTCTTACCCTATAATTTTTTTCACGAAAATTCTTCACTCAATTCTACTAAGAACAAATTATAAATTGATTTGACACTTTAAAAACCTTTAAAAATATAACCCAAAACAATAAAATCTTCTTCAAATAATATACTTAATTTATTATTAAATTTATCAAGAACCTCTACATTACATAAATTTTCTATTAATTTTTTCCGTCCTTCCCCTCTTTCCTTCCTTTTGTGTAATCACAAATCAAACTACCTCTAGTTCTTAAAATACCATATACTTTATTATTAGTGCAAGTGGGACAGGGAAGTAGTATTATGTGTAATCACAAATCAAACTACCTCTAGTTCTTAAACTAGCATGTACTTTATTATTAGTGCAAGTGGGACAGGGAAGTAGTATGGCCAAATTCTGAAACTACCATATACTTTATTAGTGCAAAAACTAGTATATACTTTATTATTAGTGCAAGTGGGACAGGGAAGTAGTATGGCCAAATTCTTAAACTACCATATACTTTATTAGTGCAAGTGGTACAAGATCTTGGGTTCTCGTACAAAAGTTCAAGGGAAGTAAGTATTTGGGCTCTCATCTACGAGATAAAAGTTAAACCATAATAAAATGTGTGAGTATATTTAAAAAAAAAAAAAATTATTTTTAATTTTTACCTAATAGTTTTTATCATCCCATCAAATTTTTTAATCTCTACACTAGTCTTTTAATTTCACCTCAAATTAATACTGAACTAGTACAACAAAACACTGTGGGGAATAAAATTAAACAGACACGCAGTATTCACAAAAACTTGTGGCCATATTTGCATATGCTCATTCCTTCTTTACCATTTCATTGGGGCCGCAAAATACAAACACCGTGAAGGTAAAAACTGTAAATAGAGGTGACATAAATTTATCGATATCTTTCAATTCGGTTATTTTTCATTCAAAATGAGGAAGAATAAACAAGATGAATAACTTAAATATCGGTTCATAAAACGGAGAAATGTAGAAAATTATTTCCCCTCTTCTTTTCAGCAAGGTTGTAGTTGTCAACAATATGTTGGTCTTCGTCTAGTGTGGATGTGAGAAATGTGATAGTTATAATGCATTATATAAAGCATAATATGGTCAATCTGAAACGAGAATGTGTGCTACAGTCTGAAACGAGATGGATTCTAATTTCAAGCTGTATTTATTAAGGATAGACTAATATTGATGTTTTTGACTTTTTTAATATTTCTTTTATTTTTCATCTAGCAACGTAATAAAATTTCTTTTATCAAATTTCCGAATTTTCTACTTGCTTCCATACTGAAACATACAAGTGACGTACAGAAATCTTTTACCTGCAAAATAATGTTTTGAAATTTTAGTGAATCTAAGAAATTTTCAATTATGGTTTCACTTATATCTATTTCTTTATAATAAAAGTTCGTTACCTGTTTTATCACGACAATTTCTTAACTTTAGAAAACTAGAAGGAACAATCACCTGATCCACCAAAGATGATTCCTCACTTTTCAAAGTGAGCCCATTTCCACTGGCCTTCATTCTCTGATCCACATGTGTACGAAAGGTCAAAACTGTTTATTATTGTTATTTTCTCGATATGCAACACGACAATTCAGTTGATTTATTTATATATAAATTACTGATGGACTATATCTTTGACGAGTTCGTCAACTCACGTGTAATTTCTTAAACTAACAAAATTTGTAAGGACGACACTCGCTGATCTAAGCTTCTCACGTATTTTTCAAGACAGATGTTTGGCATGGAATTGACCAGCGCAGAACGATCAATTTTTTTATTTTTTTTGTACATGGGCTAGAACGATTAAATTTTGATTCTTGTCCATGGATAACCATGTTATCTCACTTTATTGATCGGCGCACCTTTATGTCAAACGTTAGCCGACAATGGTTTTGGTTGGGAAAGGTGTATGGAAAGTGGACCTGAGCTAATTTTTTTAGCGTTTGATTTTTTATTTTGCACATTGGAGTGTTAGAAAAATTAACCAAGATTTCACGCCTGTGCCCAACTGCGCTCCGAACCTTGGGCAAAACCGGATTGCGCTCCAGACATGGGCAAAGTCGGACTGCGTTGCCGCGGTTCGGGATCCCGGCAAAGGGCTGACATGACGCCACACCTACCCTCTGACAGATGTGACGCTAGTGCGGCGATTGGTCAGAAACCCTAGTTGAGGGCCTGTCAGAACCTGTCAGAGGACAAACCCTAATCCTCCTCTTCTGCGGCTATATAAGGCGTCTCGGGTATTTTAGAAGAGTAAGAAAAAGAGCAGTGAAAGGGAGGAGAAAGAGCAGTGCAAGAGGAGTAGAGACAAAGAAGAGTATCTCAGGGAGCAGTTTGACTCAGCTGATTAATGTCTGAGCAGTCGACTCGACATTTTGTCTGTTTTAGTTTATCCTGCAGCGCAGCCTGCAGATGTTGTAATTTCCTCGGTTGAGGAACTTTGTAACCCCCGTTTAATATAAATAAAGTTTGTTGTTTGTTTTAGGCACCTTTAGGGTTTGCAGTTTGTTGTTCTCTGTTCCGGTTATTCTCTCCTCTCTTTTGGGTCTTGCCAAGCCAGGAAAACCTAGCGGCATCTGTGGAAGACGAAGAACTTGAAGACCAGAGTTGGCCAAGTCTGAAACTTGTAAGTCGTCGCCGTGCCGTGCGAAGTTGGTCACCGAGCTAAGTTCGTCACTTCGCTGTGACAGTCGCGCTTCGGCAGCAAAAAGTGCGAAGCTTGCACTTCGCTGCGAAGGTCGCGCTTCGGCAGCAAAGTGCGAAGCTCGCACTTCGCTGCGAAGGTCGCGCTTCAGGCACAGAACGTGCAAAGTGCGCGCTGCGCAGCGACTGTCGCACTTCGGCATAGAACGTGCGAAGTGCGCACTATGCAGCGACTGCGGCACAGAACGTGCGAAGTGCGCACTATGCTGCGACAACCGCACTTCGGCTGGTGAAGCAGCGAAGCTCATTCTGCGCTCGTCCGTCTTCCTCCCCTACCGTGCGTGCTACGCATTCCAAGCATCGGCGCTCGGACTTCGGTGAAGTTTGAAAAGAAAATCGCCATTTAAATTCTTCAAATTGGTATCAGAGCTGATAGTGCCGTGACACGGAGATAGAAGCATGGCTTCTGAGAGAAACTCGTTGCAGTTGCAGATCCCGCGATTTAACGGCAAGAACTACGATTATTGGAGCATCCGATATGAAGATCTTGTTCGAATCTCGGGAGCTATGGGAGTTAGTCGAGAATGGCTACCCATAATCGACAGATGCAGCAGCACTAGCCGCCCTCTCTCGAGCGAGACAAGGATCCGTTGAAAGAGCACAAGAAGAAGGACGAGAAGGCCCTCTTCTACATCATGCAAGTGGTTGAGGAGACCATCTTCCCGCGGATTGCATCAGCCACCAAGGCTAAGCAGGCCTGGGAAACCCTAGCAAGTTCGTATCAGGGCACCAACAAAGTGAAGTTGGTGAAACTACAGATGCTTAGAAGACAGTTTGAGAACCTGCAGATGAGCGAGTCCGAGTCGATGAGCGACTTCTTCACCCGGACGACTGACATTATCAACCAGATGCGGTTGAACGGAGAAAATGTCCAGAGCCGAGAGAATTGTGGAGAAGATTCTCGGAAGTCCGCTGCGAAGTTCGACTCGGTTGTGATAGCAATCGAAGAGTCGAGGGATCTGACAACCCTCTCGACAGACGAACTCATGGGTTCATTGCAGACCCATGAACAGAGGCTGAGCCGTTCATCTCAGACCTCTCTAGAGCAAGCATTTCGGGCTCAAGCCTCAGTCCGAGACAGCGGCAGACAAGACTCCCACCACAACGCTTCTAGTTCTCAAGGAGGAAGAGGCAGAAGTAGGCGTGGGAGAGGTAACAAGCAAGGAGGGAGATCAAACCCTCATGACGCTGAGCCAAGTTGCAACTTTCATCAGCAAGGAGGAAGAGGCACTCGCAGAAATCAGCAAGGAAGCTCTCAGCAGAAGGACATGTCAAAGGTCCAATGCTACTACTGCGAGTAAGTTTGGCCATTATGCCTCACGGTGCAAGAAGAAGATGGCGAACGAGAATCAGCGGCAAGCCCATTATACAGAGGAACCCAGAAATGCGGCAGGAGGAAATGTGCTGCTGACTTGTAGTATTGAAGAGGAGAGCAAGAAAAACATCTA
Source organism: Wollemia nobilis (assembly GCA_028583015.1). NCBI lineage: Eukaryota > Viridiplantae > Streptophyta > Pinopsida > Araucariales > Araucariaceae > Wollemia > Wollemia nobilis. The sequence continues at coordinate 36,078 of JAQPPZ010006152.1, read as the reverse complement.
GTATCTTGACAGTGGTTGCAGCAACCACATGACTAGGAACAGAGAGATGTTCTCACAACTGGATGAAACAGTTCGGTTCGAAGTCAAGATGGGGAACAACAACAAAGTTCCTGTGATGGGGAAAGGAAAGATCCTCATCTGCACCCAGCACGATGACAGAAAAACAATTCAAGATGTATTTTATGTGCCTGGGTTGAAGCATAATCTGCTAAGTGTTGGACAACTTGTGCAGAAGGGGCACACTGTACTGTTCAAAGATGGTGTCTGTTCCATCTAAGACAAATCGCATGGGCAAATTGTGATAGTGTCCATGACGAAAAACAAAATGTTTTCGCTGCAAATTCAGAATGAATCTTTGATGTCTCTGAGTGCAGTTGAGAAAGATGCTACCTAGCTGTGGCATCTCAGATTCGGTCACCTGAGCTTCAGTGGCCTGAATCAACTGCACAAGATGCGAATGGTGAAGGGTTTACCCCTTATCGAGAAACCGAACCAAGTGTGTGAAGGTTGCCTTGTCGGCAAGCAGCACAGGGATGCATTCCCTGTAGGAAAGTCTTGGAGAGCATCACGACCTTTGGAGCTGGTGCACTCAGACATTTGTGGTCCGATGCAGACCACCACTTTTGCTGGCAACAAATACTTCTTGACGTTTATAGATGACTTCAGTCGGAAGACTTGGATTTATGCCATCAAGTTGAAGTCAGAGGCATTTGCCAGATTCAAGGAGTTCAAGGCTCTGGTGGAGAAACAGAGCGGTTATTATGTGAAGACTCTCAGAACTGATGGAGGTGGAGAGTACATCTCCAACGAATTCCACAACTTTTGCAAGCAGCACGAAATTTGAAGGTAGTTCACTGCCAGATACACGCCACAGCAAAATGGCGTAGCTGAGAGGAAGAACCGAACCATCATGGAAATGGCATGAAGCATGATGAAGGCGAAGGGATTGTCGCATGAATTTTGGGCAGAGGCTATAACATGTGCAATCTACTTGCTAAACAGATGTCCCACCAAAAGTGTGAAGGACAAAATCCCTCGGGGAGGCCTGGAGCGGAGTGAAGCCAAGTGTGGCTCACTTACGTGTGTTCGGGTGCATTGCATATGCATATGTTCCAGAAGAGAAGCGGAAGAAGTTGGATGATAGAGCTAAGAAGTGCATTTTCACATGGTATAGTGAGCAGGCGAAGGCATATAGGTTGTACAACCCTATGACGAAGAAGCTCATCATCAGCCATGATGTGAAATTTCTTGAAGATCAAGCCTGGAACAGGAAGTCAAGAGCGGCCGGCTAGAGCCGACGAAGTTCGATCTGTTGACTTGGAAGAAGGAAGTGTGCAGCCACATGCAACTTCCAACAGCAACAACGGTGCCAGCAGTAGCACAGCCACTCCATCACGGTCGCCTCCACTTGCAAGTAGAATCCAGAACCTGAGGACACCTGCGAAGACTCGGAGCTTGCAAGACACTTACGAGGCAACCCGAACCCACATAGATGAAGAGCACTCTGACTTTGCTTTCTTTACTAAAGTTGATCCAGTAGAGTTCGAAGATGCAAGTTAGAATCAGAAGTGGGTGCAGGCGATGGATGAAGAGATAGCAGCCATTGAAAAGAATGAAACATGGCAGCTGATCGATCTTCCAACGGGGAAGAAGACCATTGGGGTCAAGTGGGTGTATAAGACAAAGTTCAACGCCCAAGGAGACATTGACAAGAACAAAGCCAGACTGGTGGTGAAGAGTTACAAGCAGAAGTCAGGCATCGATTACCATGAGGTATATGCGCTCGTAGCCCGACTTGACACGGTCGGGATGATCCCGGCATTGGCAGCCCAACAAGGTTGGAAGATGTACCAGATGGATGTCAAGTCAGCCTTCCTCAACGGAGTGTTAGAGGAAGAGTTCTACATAGACCAACCACCAGGTTACGAATTTGAAGGCCAGGAGGGCAAAGTCCTGAAGCTGAAAAAGGCCCTATACGGTTTGAAGCAAGCGCCCCGAGCTTGGTACAGTCGGATTGACAGCTACTTTCAGGAAAATGGGTTTGTCAAATGCCCATATGAGCACACCTTGTACATGAAGACAAATGAAGCAGGTGAGCTCATTATCGTTTTCCTGTATGTGGACGATTTGATTTATACTGGCAACAACAATGTCCTATTTGACCAATTCAGAACAACCATGAAGAAGGAGTTCGAGATGACGGACTTAGGGCTGATGAAGTATTTTCTCGGCATTGAAGTTGACCAATCGGCAGATGGCATCTTCATTTCTCAGGGCAAGTATGCGAAGGATGTCCTGAAGCGCTTCAATATGGAGGACAACAAACCTGCCATCACACTTGCGACCACAGGTTTGAAGCTGAGCAAGTTGGATATAGGGAGGAATGTTGATCCAACCTTATTCAAAAGGCTAGTTGGCAGTCTGATGTATTTGACTGCAACTCAGCCAGATCTGATGTTCGAAGTCAGTCTGATCAGCCGTTTCATGAAGACTCTGAAGGACACGCACTGGCAAGTAGGCAAGAGGATCTTGCGCTATGTCAGCAGGACGCAAAACCATGGTTTATTTTATGCCAGACGGGACCAGTTGGAGCTAGTGGGCTTCACAGATAGTGACTGGGCTGGCAGTACCGATGATCGAAAGAGCACCTCCGGATATGCTTTCCATCTCGAATCAGGGGCAGTATCATGGGCATCCAAAAAGCAACCCATTGTTGCGTTGTCCACAACCGAAGCAGAATATGTCGTCGCCACATCAGCCGCATGCCAGGCAGTTTGGCTGCGAAGAGTTTTGAGTGAACTGAACTTTCCTCCGGAAGGCGCGACAATAATTTTTTGCGATAACAATTCGGCCATCGCATTGTTAAAGGATCCAGTGTTCCATGGTCGAACGAAGCACATAGACATCCGATATCATTTCATCAGAGAGCTGGTGAAATTCGGCAAAGTACAACTACAGTTTTGCAGGTCCAAGGAGCAGCTGGCTGACATCTTCATGAAGCCTTTGAAGGAGGAAGACTTGACAGATTGCGAGAGCGACTTGGAGTCAAAGCGCTCGTGAAATCGAGGCTTAAAGGAGGGTGTTAGAAAAATTAACCCAGATTTCACGCTTGTGCCCAACTGCGCTCCGAACCTTGGGCAAAACCGGATTGTGCTCCAGACATGGGCAAAGTCGGACTATGCTGCCGCAGTTCAGGATCCCGGCAAAGGGCTGACATGACGCCGCACCTACCCTCTGACAGATGTGATGCTAGTGCGATGATTGGTCAGAAACCCTAGTTGAGGTCCTGTCAGAACCTGTCAGAGGACAAACCCTAATCCTCCTCTTCTACGGCTATATAATGTGTCTCGGGTATTTCAAAAGAGTAAGAAAAAGAGTAGTGAAATGGAGGAGAAAGAGCAGTGCAAGAGGAGCAGAGACAAAGAAGAGTATCTCAGTGAGCAGTTTGACTCAGCTGATTAATGTCTGAGCAGTCGACTCGACATTTTGTCTGTTTTAGTTTATCCTGCAGTGCAGCCTGTAGATGTTGTAATTTCCTCGATTGAGGAACTTTGTAACCCCCGTTTAATATAAATAAAGTTTGTTGTTTGTTTTAGGCACCTTTAGGGTTTGCAGTTTGTTGTTCTCTGTTTCGGTTATTCTCTCCTCTCTTTTGGGTCTTGCCAAGCTAGGCAAACCTAGCGGCATCCGTGGAAGACAAAGAACTTGAAGGCCAGAGTTGGCCAAGTCTGAAACTTGTAAGTCGTTGACGTGCCGTGCGAAGTTTGTCGCCGAGCGAAGTTCGTCACTTCGCTGCGAAGGTCGTGCTTCGGCAGCAAAAAGTGTGAAGCTCGCACTTCGCTGCGAAGGTCGCGCTTCGGCAGCTAAAAGTGCGAAGCTCGCACTGCGTAGCGACTGTCGCACTTCAGGCACAGAACGTGCGAAGTGCGCACTGCGCAGCGAATGTCGCACTTCGACACAGAACGTGCGAAGTGCGCACTGCGCTGCGACTGCCGCACTTCGACTGGTGAAGTGACGAAGCTCATTCTGCGCTCATCCGTCTTCCTCCCCTACCGTGCGCGCTAAGCATTCCAAGCATCGGTGCTCGGACTTCGGTGAAGTTTGAAAAGAAAATCGCCATTTAAATTCTTCATGGAGTTGGGTCCTCCTACACACCACCGTCTGCGCACAGCAATTTTATGTTAGAAATTAAATCAGCACCTGACACATTTCTGATAGAATCTTATACTCTAGATCTGATCGTCGTTGTTAGATAAGTCTTTATACTTTTGAATTTATTGAATTTCAGCTATAAATATTGTCCACCGTTATCATTTTGAGAAACGCGAATGAAGAAGTACGAGAGAAATGTGCCGAAAGTTCAAGCTAAAGTTGAAGCTGCTCTTTTCAGAAACTTTAGGGTTGTAATCTTTCAAGTTGCAGATGTATGTAGATGCATTTCCATCTTATTCAATATATAATATTTTCAGCATGTTTAATATTTTCGCGTGATATTCAAATGTTGAACAAATTTACATTTCAAAGTTAGGGATTGGATGTCCTTCGTTGAAATTTTATTCTGCTCATATTCGTTCTATAGTGAGCGGATTTGTCCTCTTATAGTTGGATAAATTAAATCCTGGATTACATTTACCTTTGATAAAATTCCAGAATCAAGAATCAATTCCTTGTAAAACTTTATTTAAGTAATGTTCCGCTCCATTTGTGGGGGTTATTAAATCCCGATGAGCTAAACCATAGTAAAATTCTAGAAAATCATTTTCCTTTGTTATATTTCGCAAGTTACAAATTCTGCTACTCATTACTCCGCTAACGCACTTGCGGAACTTCAAATTGTGCATCAAAAAAATAATTGTTAAATTCCACCTAATGCAATTATTTTGATAATTTTTTCTCTGTTCAAAATCCACTCTTCGATTTTCAAAAAGTCACTTTCAAAATTTTTAAGTTGCAGAATTTTTATTCCACTGTAATTTTCAAAGTGTTTTATCATGCTCCAAATTTATTCCATTGTGCATCGTGTGCTTGAGTGGTGCCAAATTTATTTCGTCACTCACCGTGTCTTTTAAATTGGTATCAGAGCTAACGCCATTAGTGGAAGGTTGAAGAAGCAATGGATTTTGGAGGCAATTCCTTGCAGTTCCAGATACCACAATTTAATAGCAATAACTATGATTATTGGAGAATTCAAATGAATATTTTGTTTGAGTCTCACAAACTATGAGACATGGTGGAGAATGGTTACATAGAACCTATAGATGTAACAACATTGAGTGCCCTCTCCCAAGAAGAATCGGATATGTTGAAGGAGAATCGAAAGAAGGACCAGAAGGTATTATTTTACATAATGCAGATAGTTGAGGAGACTATCTTCTCGAGAATTGCAGTAACAACCAAATCAAAGGAAGCATAGGAAATTTTAGCCAAATCCTTCCAAGGCACCAATAAAGTGATTTTGGTGAGGTTGCAAATGATGAGAAGGGAGTCTAAAAATTTATATATGAGTGAATCAGATTCCATGAATGACTTCTTTACTCGTACTATGGGTATCATCAACCAGATATGGTTGAATGACAAGAATGTTGAGAACTAAAGAATAGTGGAGAAAATACTGAGGAGTCTACTAGCAAATTTTGACTTAGTAGTCATAGAAATTGAAGAATCAAGGGATTTAACAACCCTCTTAGTAGATGATCTTATGGGTTCTCTACAAACACATGAGTAGACGCTGAGTCGGTCATCTCAGTTCTCATTGGAGCAAGTATTTGAGATGTAAGTCTTATTTTGAGATAATAGCAGAAGAGAAGAATCCCACCAACACACCTCAAAATCTGAAGGAGGAAGAGGACATAATAATGGAGGTAAGCATGGAAGAGGCCATAAGAGAGGAGGAAGGTCAAACTCTAGTGAAGGAGAAACCAACTGCAACTTCCATCAAGCAAGAGGAAGAGGCAATGGTAGAAATCAACAAAGATGATCAAATCAAAGGTATGATAAATCTAAGATCTAATGTTATTACTGCAATAAATTTGGCCATTATAGTAATGAGTGTAGAAAGAAGTTGGTAAGGAAAACAAGTAGCAAGCCTACTATACAAATGAAAGAGAAAATATGGAAAGTAGAGATGTATGTGGAAATATGTTGTTAACTTGCAGTACTGAAGAAGAGAGCCAAAAGAATACTTGGTATCTTGACAATGGGTGCAATAACCACATGTCTAGGAATAGAGAAATGTTTTCATAGTTATATGAAACCATCAAATCTGAGGTGAATATGGGAAACAATAGTAAGGTCCCTATCATAGGAAAATGAAATATTATAATCTGCACCAAGCAAAGTGAAAGAAAGCACATACCTGATGTGTATTATGTGCTTGGTTTGAAACATAATTTGTTGAGAATTGGATAACTTGTACAAAAGGGGTACACTATGCAATTTAAAAATAGAGTCTATATCATTAGAGACAAAGAGAATGGGCTCGTAGCAAATGTGTTAATGACAAAGAATAAAATGTTTCCCCTACTGATTCAAAATGAGTTGTTGCTCTCATTTAGTGTAGTTGTGAAAGATGATACATAGTTGTGGCATCTCAGATATGGTCACATGAGTTTTAGTAGCCTGAACATGTTGCATAAGAAACAAATGGTGAAGGTGTTACCCCTTATAGAACAAATAAATCAAGCATGTGAATGTTTTCTAATCAACAAGAAGCACAAGAATGCGTTCCCTACTAGACAATCATGGAGAGCTTCACAACCATTGAAGCTAGTGCATTCAGATATTTGTAGCCCTATCCAAAATAGAACATTTTCTAGCAACAAGTACTTGAATTTTATAGATTATTTCAGTTGGAGGACATGGGTATATCCCATCAGAAAAAAGTCATAAGATTTTGAAAAAATTAAAGAGTTCAAGGGTTTGGTTAAAAAATAGAGAAACTATTATGTGAAGACTCTCATAATGAATGGTAGAGGTGAGTATATCTCCAATGAATTTCATAAATTTTGCAAAGCAAATGGAGTTTGAAGATAGTTCAGCAGATACACACCACAACAGAATAGTGATGCAAATAGGAAGAACATAACCATAATGGATATGGCATGAAGTATGTTAAGGGTAAAAGCATTGCCACATGAGTTTTGGGCAAAATTTGTATTTTGTGTAGTTTATCTACTAAATAGGTGTTCTAAAAAGAGTGTGAAGGACAAAAATCCTCAAGAAGCTTAGAGAAACTATAAACCTAGCATTTCCCATTTAAGATTATTTGGGTGCATAGTATATGCACATGTTCTAGATGAAAAGAGAAAGAAGTTGGACGATAAGGAAGAAAAATGCATCTTCACTAGGTATAGTGAAGAATCAAAGGATTACAGGTTGTATAACCCTATGAGAAAGAAGTTGATTATAAGTCGAGATGTGAAGTTTCTAGATGATGAAGCTTGGAACTGGAAATTTAAGACTAGTTAGCAAAAGCCAGTAATTATTGAGTCTGTGGAATTAGAAGGAGACAAGGCACTGAAAGCATGAGATTCTGGAAGTAAAAGAAACACTATGCACAAAACAAAGAAAAGAGATAAATAAAAGAAAGACGTATTAAAGCACAACCCTCTTTATTCAAACTTCTTATCCTCGGTTACAAATACGTCTCCTCCATTTTTAGAGGCTAGGAACATTAAATGGATCTCTGTTACAAATGTACACAGTCTTCTTCCTTCCGCATGCCCACATGCAAAATGGGCGGGCCAAAGTGTTGCCATCGCTGATGTTAATGAGCCCTTGCTTGCTGCTGCTTATCCTACGTTCATAGAAACAATAAACTGTTTAGTAGCACCTGCAACAAGAGGATAGAACGTTTGTCTTTGGGAAATAATGAAAAATGCATGTGAAGGATTGTTTATATGCGTGAATGAAATGACTCTACATAAACATGTAACTTTTACAGAGAACAGAAAACAACATGCATTCGAAACAGCATGTATTCGAAAACATAAAACGTAAACTGTTATTTCAACATATTCGAAAATGGCATATATTATAAAACGTAAACTGTCATTAAAACAGTCGACCGATTCTAACGCTGTTGCCTGTAAGTTAGTATTTCATCATGTTGCATGCTAATATTCAGTAAGATGTACTGCAAGATACATTCAGACGTATAGCGTATTACAAGATATGTTCTAACGTAAAGCTTGAGTTATTTAGACAACATAAAACGTAAACCTTTTAAATACAACGTATGACGTAATAAGAAAACTACGTGATAGCAAAATAGTTTAAGATGAATTTAAAGCTTGCGGGGCACCTGAGCGGGCTGCCCACTGTGAGAATATGATTTCGGCGCCAATCCACTAGGAATGGGCCCGAAATCTCAAAGAAAAGAATTGTCATCGAATTAGTGGGATATAGTGATCCACTGTCGGGTATGAAGGTTCAGATTCACCTTCTGGAAAACCACCCACCAACCTCTCTTTGCAAGAGATTCTGGATGTGAAGAAGGAGAAATCCCAAACTGATGCAGTCAGGTATCGAGTTCAATAGCACTTCGTTGTATTTCGAAAATGCTTCGTGGTCCTCTTTACATTGCATTGAACTAGTTTTTATAGAGGATTTCGCCTCTGAAATATTAATGTCAAACCCTAAATCCATAGGGGCCACTGAGATTTGATCCCTGACAGGTGATTATGAGACATGGCTCGCACTGAGACTATCGTCAGGAACTCATGTCAGTAGTTATGAGGCATGGCCTCGGATCGGATTTGCTGTTGAAACTGCTCGTCTCATTAATGCAGTTGGTGAAGTCCGCCGTTCTTACAGACACACGGGGTCTTTTTTTTTAAAAAGTGGCACGTAGTGATGCCACATGGCGGCCATACCTTATTGCTTTGAAGTATGCAATGATGCCACGTGTCTGCTTTTAATTGGTCGAATTCGCCTTGACTAGTCGCAAGTCTGTTAAAGCGCAAAATGCCGAAGTGTCGTGATATCGCGACACTTCGGTCGAGCCTTCCCTTTGGGCCTTAGGTGTCGCGATATCGCGACACCCTCGGTCGAAGCTCCCTTCGAGGCCTTAGGTGTTGCGATATCGCGACGTCGCAATATCTCGACACCCTTGACCGAAGATCCCTTCGGGGCCTTAGGTGTCGCGATATCGCGACATCGCGAAATCGTGACACCCTCGACCGAAGCTCCCTTCGGGCCTTAGGTGTCGCGATATCACGACGCCCTCGGCCGAAGCTCCCTTCGGGCCTTAGGTGTCGCGATATCGCGATGCCCTCGGCCGAAGCTCCCTTCGGGGCCTTAGGTGTCGCGATTTTGCGATGTCATGAAATCGCGACGCCCTCGGCCGAAGCTCCCTTCAGGCCTTAGGTGTCGCGATATCGCGACGTCGCGATATCGTGACGCCCTCGACCGAAGCTCCCTTTGGGCCTTAGGTGTCGCGATTTCGCGACGTCGCGAAATCGTGACACCCTCGGCCAAAGCTGCCCCTCGGGCCTTAGGTGTCACGATTTCGCGACATCGCGAAATCGCGACACCCTCGGCCAAAGCTGCCCTTCGGGCCTTAGGTGTCGCGATTTCACGACGTCGCGATTTCGCGACATCACGATTTCGTGACGTCACAAAATCGTGACATCGCGATTTCGCGACACCTAAGGCCAAAGCTCCTTTGCTTTTAAAGTTTGCTTAAGATTTGAAGTTTGAAGTTTTGCTTTTGATTAAAGGCTTGCTTTTGACTTTGTTTTAATGAAGGCTTGTTAAAGCGACCAACTTTGCTCTGCTCATTTTTTGACCTTCTAAACTGCTGTGTGAGTGGCTAGGACCACTGTTTGACCTCTGAGGGCTGCCCTGAAAGCTATGTATGTCAATGCGATCAGTGTTTGTAGTCACTTAATCGGATTGGTATTGTTTTGGTGTCTACAGATGCCCCTTTTTGGGAAGCACTACGGGTGACGCAGTGCTGAGCAAAAATAGACGACCAAAGCACTAATGATTAGGGTTTCTTGGTAACCTAACCAAAATTTGATGCCCCAAGTATGGAAAGGGCATGCATTCTTGAATCCTTGCTTCTGACAAGCTAAGGAATTTGATTTCAAGCGTTAACCTATTTTGGTGAGGTGTGACTTGAGCTTGGACATTGATCAGTCATGATTAGGCAAAGGGCGTAACCTTTTGTCCACAGGGGAAACCTTGTGTTCATGCTTCGGGAATGCCAAGTGTTTGATCAATTTAATGATTGCTTTTTTACTACCCCAAGCAGGAGCGTGATTGTCTTTGTCAATGATTCTTTGAATGCATGTCATTGCTTTGATTGGGTGTGTGCTTGTTGATTGGTGACTAAGTGTGACTACCCCCTCAAGCGACAAATCGATGAGGGAATGACCTTCGTGAGAAAAGTGACGAGTCGCTTGACCCAAGATGACTTAGGTTAGGGTGCCTTTTAGATGTTTTACCGTTTAAGCACGTGCAATTTCCCGACATTTGGACCTATTTTTGGTGGGTGTCAACCCTTTTGGTGATGCCATAATGGGGTGAAATTATCAAAAACCCGTCTTCCCGTGGAGCGGTCCGGCTATGGTAGCCTTCTTGGGGAAGTAGGAGAGTGACAATTTAAGCCCCGACATCGATTTTTTTTTATGCCAAGAGGTTAAGTGCAAGAGCACTTGTGTTCGGCAACTTATTGCAATGTTTTTGTGTTGCATTTTTGTGATGTTTTGTCTGTTTTGATTTTATTTCTTTGTGTATATGTCATGATATTATGGTATGCATAATGATTGATGTTGATGAATGCATGCTACTTTATGTGGATGCATATGGTATGATGATTACGAATGTTGTATGTTGATTTATTTTGATGGATGCATGATGAATGCAAATGTTTTTGATTGATATGTGATATGCAGGAATGGAATGGATGATGGACTTTGTGGTGTTTGGCTATGGCACCATAGACTGTTTTAGAACTCCATTATTTTGTGTTTTAGGCGATTGTTGTGGTGCATGATTTTGTATGTATACATGTGGTTTTTCTTTTCTTTTGTATTTTTTGATGGTATTGTAAGGATGAAAATAGCGCAGTTAATTTAGAAATGTAGCCAAGGTTTTCTGAGACTCAGACGGTTTTAACTTACTAGCCATGACTGTACTTTATCTTACAAGACTTTTGAACAAGGTATGAATCGTACTTGTTTTTGACCAAGTTATTTCACATCCCTGTGTGTGCAATTGAGTTCATTTATGTGGTATTTGTCGGGATACCACCGAGTGCCGGATGGGCTTTCAACCAAACTGTACTGAGGATCACCTAATTAGCTCCACTAACTCCTTTGTTGTATTTAGTTAGATTAATCTGCGGTGTTATCCAGGATACCATAAGCTAGCTCATCCTTATGCAAACATTGGTTTGCACACATGCAAAGCGAATGTGACAGACATATCGTCATGCGGGTAGGATACCACCATTGCTAGATAGGCTATCAACCAAACCTGTAATGAGGATCACCTAGATGGTTTTTCAAATGCTGAGAATTCTAGGGATTCAAGTTTAGGATATTTGTGGGCTGAATGATTTAGAGAGTTGCTCGTCTATATAGTGATGAAAATCACTGTTTATTTTCTATTAATTCTTTTTGAGCAAGGATTTGGAATAGTGGTGATAACCACTATTATTTGATTTTGTGTTTTGGGTATTGTGAATTTGAGCTTGTGAATGGCTTTGATCCTCGTGGCCTTGGGGATGACTACCCATCCTGGTTAGGGGCGGATAGTATGAATCCTTACGACGTTGGGGACCAAGGGGATGATGGAGATTATGGAGTAAGGGCATTGATCTGTTAGGCTTTGGGGATGACTATCCATCCTGGTTAGGGGCGGATAGTACGAATCCTTACAACTTGGAGACCAAAGGTGAATGGAAAGTGTTAGGATGATGATTTGTTGGAATTTTGTTTGTGAATGGTGTTGATCCCTTTAGGTTTTGGGGATGACTACCCATCCTGGTTAGGGGCGGATAGTACGAATCCTTACAACTTTGGGAACCAACTATGATTGGAATTTGGTAGTGGTGAAAACCACTGTATATGGAGGTGAATGGATAGGAAAGAGCTTTTCCTTTTGTGAATTCTCAGCATTTTAGAACCATTCGCACGGGGGGATGAGCAAGATAACCGTTTCGCTTATGGTGACCTGGATTACTGTGCAGGTTTCATATTTCGTTCACACAACTTAGGAATTGTTTTATGTGTTTGAATTTGTGTTGGGATGTTACGTAACAAGGTGTATTTCAAGTGTAACTCTACCTTCATAAAATTTGTTTGACTTGATACATTACATGGCTAAAGAGCAAAATGATAACTGAATCACAAAAACCCTTGATACATTAAAAGACCACTGAATTTAGTATGGTAAAAGCAATGCATGGTGTTTTTGTTGTTTGTGTAAAATGGAATAGTGTGGAACAAGATGGACTAGTAGAACCATGACAGCCTATGGTGCCTTTGACCTATACGACCACAAATATGCAATGTATGGATGCAATGCTTTAATGCAACTATGACTTTTTGTATTTTTGATGGATTGATTTTTGTGAGTATGAATATGAAGTGCGAGAAGAACTCTCTATTGATGAATTTGAGTATGCCTAGAAATGAGATGCAAATTTTTGTTGTTTTTGATGATTTTTGTTGTTTTTGAATTTTCTTGATGTTTGACCAAGCGATTGTGGAAATCCTTGGAGCATTTTGGGATTGACCAAGTGATTGCAAGAATCCTTGGAGCCTTTTGGGATTTGACCAAGCGATTTTGACAATCCTTGGAGCATTTTTGGGATTTGACCAAGCGATTTTGACAATCCTTGGAGCATTTTTGGGATTTGACCAAGCGATTTTGACAATCCTTGGAGCATTTTTGGGATTGACCAAGCAATTGCAAGAATCCTTGGAGCCTTTTGGGATTGACCAAGTGATTGCAAGAATCCTTGGAGCCTTTTGGGATTGACCAAGCGATTGCAAGAATCCTTGGAGCCTTTTTGGGATTGACCAAGCGATTGCAAGAATCCTTGGAGCCTTTTGGGATTGACCAAGTGATTGCAAGAATCCTTGGAGCCTTTTTGGGATTGACCAAGCGATTGCAAGAATCCTTGGAGCCTTTTGGGATTGACCAAGCAATTTTGACAATCCTTGGAGCATTTTGGGATTGACCAAGCGATTGCAAGAATCCTTGGAGCCTTTTTGGATTGACCAAGTGATTGCAAGAATCCTTGGAGCCTTTTGGGATTGACCAAGCGATTTTGACAATCCTTGGAGCATTTTGGGATTGACCAAGCGATTGCGAGAATCCTTGGAGCTTTTTGAGCTTGGACTATGGCTCTTCAGGGGATAGAGGTACCCCCAGCTTGATGGTCTTTGCACTCGGGATCTGGCTCCAATGGTATTGACATGAATGGATCGGCCCTATGCATGGATAGGAGGACAGGGTCTACCCCCGGAACTGATGTTGCTATGAGGTATCTAGGTTGAAATTGATCTTTGTGTGCCCAAAGTGTCGGATGTAATGCTTGGTCCCACTGCGGTGAGTTAATGCGCCACTCATGCCCTAGTATTACGTTTATCTACTGACATGCTTCATCGATATTTATAGGATGTCGATGCTGTCGCATCTGATTGCTATGGGCTATCTTTGCTTTATCTTCACTTTCAACCAGTGAGTACAACTCATCATAATCTGGAGATTCTGAGACATGGAGTACTGCATCATCAGGTAGCCCTATGGTTAATGGTTGATCCTATTCAAAAAGAGCCTCATGTAAGTTGGGCATTGGGAGCGCCAAAATCTTGGTCTCTACAAACCCTAAGTGCTCTTGTTCTTTGCATGTATCGGGAGACTTGAGCTCCTCCTCTTTGATTGGTTCTTGTTGAGGAACTTGGGGCCTATGGAGGGGTAGCTGAATAGCACCCCCCATGTCTTGGTAGGGCAGTTCATCCCTCTCTTCTTCTTGCTCTGATTCCTTAGAGGCTTCTTGATGAACTTCTAAGGGTGGCCCATAAACCTGAGTGGGCTCCTGAGGAAGGCACTTATTATTGGTTATAGGAGTGGCCTCCCACTCATGTCCTTTAGGAATCTAGAGAGTAGCCTCTCGCTCCTATCTAGGAGGTGTTGGGGGTAGCGTTTGATGAGGTCACGATGACCTGTCTCGCCCCCATGGGTTGTGCCCCTCAAAATGTTTTGTCTTATGTGTGTGAGGGGTTGGAGTCTTCTCCTGCATAGTGTGTTGGAACAACTCATCCTTCTGGTGCAGAAGGTGCTCTTTATTTAGAAGATACCATTGTTCTAACCGTTCTAGCTCAAGTTGCTTGAGTTGTATCCGATGTGCGAAATGTTTGACAAACTCTAAGATAGTTGGTCTCCCCGCCTCATGTCTAGAAGGGTTAGATGCCTCTCTAACATATCTATCTTGGTCATAGTGATCCAAGAGATCTATAGGCAGCATCCCTCTGTTGGAGGTAGTGGCATTTATCCGAGGCTCTGGCCTTAGTGTGTGACCATGGTATCTAGCAGGTGCGGATGCGTATTGCTCTCGCGATGTATATTGTTTTTGAGGAAGGTAAGGTTTTTCCTCGTGCTCTCTTTCATAAGTGAAAAGGGGACGGGTGGAGTTGGCCCGCCCCGCCTCAGAATCCTTGTGCTCTGGATTTGTCTTTGTAGTCCTGACAACTAGAGGGGGTGAAGGAATGATAGTGTAATTATGTGGTTCCTCCCGTTGAACCCTATGTTGACCTAGCGCTTCATCGCACGGTGACCGCTCATAGCGAGCATCTAAGGGAGCTCTCCTACGACTATACCCCTCATGGAGGGGTGTGTGATGAGTGCTATGCTGAACAGGAGTGCTCCTCGAAGAGGTGCCTCTATAGTCCCGTTTCGTCGAGGCACGGAGGGGACTGCTTTGTGTGTCAGGCCGCCAAGGTGGTATGACCAAATCCTTGGGGCTATACCGGAGGTGACTTGTGCCTCCTCTTTGTGCACCTTCCATAGCGTCCGCCCTTGATCGGGCTTGGCTACGGGTGTACACCATTGTGGTGCTTCTCTAAGCAGATTTTATCTCGTTTATGATGATTTGTCTTTTCGTTTACACTAAGCAGAAATGAACACACACATACACAAACTGTGATTATCTCTTTTAAGGATTAATAGTGTGTCCTAAACTGGTTTAGTGCATTTTGATGTTTTGTTTTGTTTTTGCAAATTTTGAAGAACGTTTAAATGCATAATGTTGGCTCATATGACTCCCATAAATGGTTGCTCCTTCAATATACCATTGCCGGACCGATATACCAACCTCTCTATATACCCGCCCTTACGAGAGGGAAACTATAGGTACGTGAGAGCAGATGGTACATGGAACATAGGCGGTACGAAAGGGGGGATTGTCCTGTTAATGACACCTACCATAGAAGACTTATCCTCGCGTGCATGGGAATCACCCCAGCAACACTCGGTCAGATTTCGTCAGGATTTACGCCTAACAACAGTGACAATCGGGGAAATGGATGCAAAGCTAAGCCAAGGTGGTGATGAACCCACCGTTGGTCTTGCTCAAGGGCTGGGGTTTTACGACCAGCTCCTTGGTTTAATTTACCACGTGAAGTGTGTGTGGTTCATTTTATTTAATAAAAATGAAATGAGCAGCAAAAAGAAACTTTCCCTATGCAAACCGGAAGACAGCAAGAAACACTACAAACCGGAAAATAGCAAGTAAAATTTTGATTTTTTTTTTTTTTTTTTTTTTTTAATATAAAGCAAGAAAAATTTATGGAAAATTTCTCTACCTTTCTTTAACAACTAAAAAAAAAATTAAACAAATAAAATAAACAGAAATATTACAGCAGAAAATGACATGGACAGTTAGAAACTGTTACCTCTTTTCTGCCCGGACTTGCTGTTTCTGACTTTTGGCTTAAGAAAGGTACCTGTTAAGCAAAAAACACAGCAAATCTGATTAGTTTCTATGATTTAAAAAAATCAGGGAACGGTCCCACCGTGATCGCCACTGAAAGCATGAGATTCCGGAAGTAAAAGAAACACTATGCACAAAACAAAGAAAAGAGATAAATAAAAGAAAGACGTATTAAAGCACAACCCTCTTTATTCAAACTTCTTATCCTCGGTTACAAAGACATCTCCTCCCTTTTTAGAGGCTAGGAACGTTAAATGGAAGACTGTGTACATTTGTAACAGAGATCCATTTAACGTTCCTAGCCTCTAAAAAGGGAGGAGACGTATTTGTAACCGAGGATAAGAAGTTTGAATAAAGAGGGCTGTGCTTTAATACGTCTTTCTTTTATTTATCTCTTTTCTTTGTTTTGTGCATAGTGTTTCTTTTACTTCCAGAATCTCATGCTTTCAGGCACATCTGTTTATAGCTTCAAGCACTATTATTGATGCTAGCATTATCATGGCCTCATCATCATAGTCACCTCCACTTGCAAGAAGGATTTTCAACTTGAAGACACCATCAAAGATAAGGAGCTTGCAAGATATATATGAGGTAACTAGAAATGAAATTGAAGAAGCAAAACATTATGATTTTGCTTTATTTTTTGAGTGTGATCCAATTTTATTTGAAGAAGCAATTCAAAACAAAAAATGGTTGAGATCTATGGATGATGAGATAGATACCATACAAAAAAAATAGACCTAGAAATTAATGGATCTTCTAGTAGACAAGAAGACCATTGGAGTAAAATGGGTATATAAAAGTAAGTTTAATACCCAAGGTGAAGTTGACAGGCATAAAGCCAAATTAGTGGAAAAAAGCTACAAGAAAAAGTCAGGGATTGACTATCATGAGGTATATGCACCTATGGCAAGACATGACACAATCAGAATGATCCTAGCATTGGCATCCCAAAACAGTTGGAATGTTTACCAAATGGATGTCAAGTCTACATTTTTGAATGGAGTGTTGGAATAAGAAGTCTACATAGACTAGCCACTCGGTTATGAGCTAGAAGGGCAAGAAGGCAAGGTTTTAAAATTAAATAAAGCTCTATATGGGTTGAAGCAAGAACCCAAAGCTTGGTATAATCAAATTGATTCATATGTTCAAGACAATGGGTTCATCAAATGCCCATATGAGCATACTATCTACATGAAGATAAATGAAGAGAGGGAGATGATAATAGTCTACTTGTATGTAGAAGATTTGACTTATACTAGCAATAGCAATATTCTATTTGAATAGTTTAGAAATGCCATGAAGGAGTTTGAGATGACGGACTTAGGCCTAATGAAATATTTTCTTGGCATTGATGTTACCCAATCTGCGGATGGTATATTTATTTCTCAAGGCAAGTATGCAAAATATGTCTTGAAGAGGTTTAACATGGAGGATAGTAAATATGGAATTACGTCGATTGCAACAAACCTAAAACTGAGAAAGAAATATTGAGGTAGCAATATTGATCCAACTTTCTATAAAAGGTTAGTTGGAAGTCTAATGTATTTGACTGCAACTAGATAGGATTTAATGCTTATAGTGAGTTTGATTAGAAAAATTATGGAATCATCAAAGAAAACTCACTTGTAGGTAGGAAAAAGAATATTGCGGTGCGTCAATGGGATTAAAAACCATGACATATACTATGCATGAAAAGACCAGCTTGAACTTGTTGGCTACACATATAGCGATTGGGTTGGTAGTATAGATGATAGGAAAAATACTTTTGGTTATGCTTTCCATATTGGATCGAGAGCAGTTTCATGGTCATCAAAGAAGTAACCAATTGTTGCATTATAAACTATTGAGGTAGAGTATGTTATCGACACTTTAGCCACATGCTAAGCAGTTTGGCTCAAAATAATTTTAGGTGAGCTAAATCATCCACCAAAAGGGACAACAACAATTCTTTGTGATAATAATTCCGCCATAGCACTATCAAAGGATCTGGTATTTCATGGGAGGACCAAACATATCAACATCTGCTACCACTTCATCATAGAACTGGTAAAAGCTAATAAAATTGAGTTATTGTTTTACAGGTCCAAAGACTAGGTAATAGATATTTTCACAAAACCTTTGAAGGAGGAAGACTTTAAAAATCCAAATAAAATGCTTGGTGTCAAATTTTTCTAAAATTTTATTTAAAGGAGGATGATAGAAATTAAATTAGATTTCACTTGACAAATCTTTGACAGATCTTATCCTCAAAATCTTATCACCGTATTTTTGAAATGCTTGAAGTTATTACCAGTAGTTATAGTTGTTCAAAAATTGGATGTCTCCATACTTCTGAATTTATTGCATGTTAGAAGGCTATGAGCCTTTGCCTCCATTCCAACTATAAATACTATTTTATTTTATTATTTTGAGTGACTGATAGATATTGGAGAAAATGTGGATGAAGAAGTGTGAGAGAGAAGTGCTAAAAGTTGAAGTTGCAATGTTCAAAAACTTCCTGGTTGGTGTATCTTGCAATATTTCCAAGTTGCATATGTATGTGGATGTATTTCCATTTTATTCAATATATAATACTTTCAGTGTGTTTAATATTTCCGTGTGATATTTGAATGTTGAACAAATCTACTTTGCAAAGTTAATGTTTAATTTTATTCCACTTGTGGATGTCCTTTGATATATTCTATTGAAATTTTATTCTGCTCATACTCTCTCCATTTCGGTGAGTGGATTTGTGAATTTGGGGTTGGATAAGTAAAATCCTAGAATACCTTTGATAAAATTTTGATAGCCAATTCCTTGTAAAACTACATTCGAGTAATTTTTTGCTCCATGTGTGTGGCTTATTAAATTTCGGTGAGCTAAACCATAGTAAAATTTTAGAAAATTATTTTTCTTTTTTATATTCCACAAGTTATAAATTTCGCTACTCATTACTCCGCTAAGGCATTTGCAGAACTTCAAGTTGCGAAATTTGATTTCTACCAAAAAACAATTGTTAAATTATGCCCCATTCAATCGCTTTGTTAATTTTTGGTCTGTTCAAAATATGCTCGTCGATTTTCGAAAAGTCACTTCCAAAATTTTCAAGTTGCGGAATTCTTATTCCGTTAAATTTTTCAAAGTGTTCTATCATACCCTTTTGGTGATCCATATTTATTCTGTTATGCATCACGTGCTTGAGTGGTGCCAAATTTCTTCCATCACTCACTGCGTATTTCATTTTAACCATGTCGGTTCCTTGCAATATTTTACTACTATAATATATTTAGCCTCTGTTGTTTATTGTGTAACAACTTCTTGTGTTTTGCTTCTCTAGCTAACGGATCCCTAAGATAATTCAAATACATACGTACTTGTGGATTTTCCTCCATCCATATCACCTATAAAATAAAAATCTATATATACCTTCAATTGGCTATGTCTCGTAACCTAATAATAAATCACAACATATTTTGTATGCTATATATACTGAACTATCCTCTTCATGACTATCCAGTGTTCTTTGCCTGGATTTGACATAAATATGCTCACATCTCCCACTACCTGAGCTAAGTTAGATCTTGTACACACCATTGCGTACATAAGCTTTTTGACTACACGTACATATGACACCTTTGCCATTAAATTCTTTTTTGTGTCAATATTTGGACTCTGCTCATTGGAAAATATAGCACCTATTGGGAATGGAATGCTTACTTGTTTGTATGCCTCCATCCCAAACTATTTCAAGATATCAGCCACATACTTCCTTTGGATGATCGACAACTTCTTCATTGAGCGGTTCCTCTTGTCCTTGATTCCCAAAAAGTAATGAAGGGATCCCAAATCCTTCAAGTCGAATGCCTTTGAAAATGTTACCTTTAATTTCTAAACTCCATGTTGTGAACTACTTAGTAGAAGTATGTCATCAACATACAATTTTAGTATAAAAAACCTACTTGAATCCTTCAAGTAGTAAATGCAATGATCTGCATTACTCCTTACAAATGCATTTTCAATCACATAATGGTAAAACAATTTATACCATTCTCTCAATGATTACTTTAGGCCATACAACAATTTCTTCAATCTACAAACTAGATTACTACCACTAGTGTTAAACCCCTTAGGTCATTGCATGTAGATTTCCTCCTTCAATTCTCCATGAAGAAACATTGTCTTCACGTCCATATGCTCAATCTCCAAATAATTTGTTATTTCCATTGCCAAAAATAATCAAATTGAAGTTATCTTGGCTACTGGTGAGAATGTCTCAATGTAATCAATGCCTTCAACCTAAGTATAATCCTTCACAACCAACCTTACCTTATAACGCTCCACCAAGTCGTCTAGGTTATATTTATTTTTGAAGATCCATTTACAACTAATTAATTATCTCCTTTTTTGCATTGGCTACAAATCCCAAGTTTTATTAACACTAAGAGAAATCAAATATTCCTCATCGTCATTCTCCATTGCTTAGATTCTATGTAATTTAGAGCCTCCTTCATATTCCTAGGCTCTTCACAAAGTGTAATTAGCACAGAATAACTAAAATAACTAGGATGATAACCATACCTTTTTGGTGCTCTATTTTGGCATTGACTCCTTTGAAGGGATCGGTTGCACTCCTCAACCTCTATAAAAATTTTACTCTACACTTCATTTTTTTTGTTGGGTCTCCTTTGCAATTTCATTATTAGTAGATGTCTCTCCATTATTATTGCCAATTTGACTATCAATAGCTTGTTGATCACTAGGGCCTACTATGGCAAGTTGATTTTGGCTACTACTACCACCTACATAAGGTTATTGACCAATGATGAAATGTTGCTATGAATTGGAAGACTCTTGTTGACTACTATGACCAGCTACAAAAGGTTTATGATGATCTATAGGAGGTTGTTGATCATCCTTTTTCACCTAAACTTCATTTTCTTGACCTTCCTTCCACCAGCCATATTTTCCTTAAATATCACTTCACAACTTATAGTATAAATCCCCTTCGATGGTATCCATAATTTTTAGCCTTTCAAACCTTGAGGATAACCCATAAAAATACATTTTACAAACTTACTATCCAAATTGCTCCTTTTCTCCTTCAAAACATGCATGTAAGATTCACATCCAAACACCCTCACATGCTCTATAGTGGGTTTCTTTCCACTTGACTTATCCTATGGAGTAATTCCTCCCAATATTTAACTCAAGCACAAATTATTGACATGATTGGTAGTGTGAAATACCTCAACCTAGAACATCTTGTCTATACCTGCATATTCTCTCATGCTTTGTGCCTTCTCCATGAGAGTCCTATTCATCCTCTTCACCACAAAATTATGCTATGGAATGTAAAGTGTGGATATCTACATTGTAATCCCATGCAAATTGTAGAAGGCATCAAAATATCTGTAATAATACTCACCTCCATTATTTGTCCTCAACACTTTGACCTTCTTACTAGTCTACCTATTTGCTTCGACAATAGATAATTTCTCTAGTGCTCCAGTATTTTACTGTAACACCCCAATTTTGCCCACTTGGTTGTCTAATCACCCCAAGTCACTACCACTTGGTTGTCTAATATCAAAGATTTCCATATGAGAAAAATTTTCTTTATTTTACTCTATCAATTTTTATTTCTAGTTTGAGCATGTTAAAAATATCTTCACGAGTGCCATTCTGCTGCAGTCAGAATACTCATGAGATCAAGATTAGCCAGATCTCGTGTGGTTGCCATTTTGAACTTCACTCTCCTCCTGAGATCCTAAGTTCAAGTAGTGGGTTTATTTTCCTCTAGGGTCCATAACACCTAGAGGTGTGACACATACTTTCTCATGTCTTAACATGATTGCCAAATTTTGTGTCTTATATCATGTAAGACCATTCTCCCTAGAGCATTGTCTAGGGTCTTACCAATGCCCTGGTAACCACCCAATGCCATGTATTAATTAACCAACATGATGTACCATACCATTGTGTTGTCGGTAACACCTAGTCAAACACAGTTCACCACTCATCACTAGCAGAGATAACCTAAAAGGTATTCCTATACAAACCCTCGTTACCTCGATATTTTTTCCATTAGAAGTATAGTTAGAGCCTTGATCCATGATGATTACCTACCCACATCATCATTAAAATTTATTTCCATGATGATTGCCTACCCGCATCATCATTAAAATTGTCTCTTACAAGATTGTCCTTCCCACAATTCTTGTATCATTGTCAAGGTTGTCCTGCCCACAACCTTAGGTTGTGTGAAAATATTGTCTACTCCACAATCTTGGAAAATCTATAAAAGGTTGGCTAAGGTAAATATTTGTAAATAATCACCATTTCCTAATGGGTTTCACGGTTTAAATGTATATCAAAATTCAACTAGTTTCCCTATCTCTATCTAAGTGTTTATCACTAAGCTGAATAAAAATCAAAGAACTTTTATATTCCATGCAAATAAATCAAGAATCCTCAATCTACAATATTACTACATTATACGTCTCCTTATTCTTTCGTTTAAGAAGTAAGAACTATTTCTCCTAAAATTCATTTGTAAAATTACCATCTCTCATTATAAAATCCATTATTTAATTTAATATGTGAATAAGAGACTGCGTTATCTACAAATACCCAACTAAGTATAAAGGCAATACTTTCTTTAACATATATACCCCTTCTAAATTGCAATATAAAGAAATAACACCATTTAGCACTAATCATACTAAATGCCTATGACAATTTACATGCTAATTTAACTTTCAAAAGTTATGCAAAAGTATAAAGACATTCCACATCTGTCTCCTTTCAGTTTTACACAACAAAAATAAACAATATTTATTTCTCTATGAATTTCAAAACGGTTTTGGTTTTAAGTAAAGGAATCACTGTTCTAAAAATAGTTTATCATTGCACACTACACTATATCTTCTTTAACTGATATTTCAGGATTCTAGTGTATAAACCTTGCCTTAGATTTCATTTTTAAAGAAAATAATAATTTTATAAGAAATCCTACAAAGTATGTTATAGTAGGTTTCAACTTGTACGTCGTGCCTAATTCATTTTCTCTATTCTCTATGTCATTCAAGTCTAAATATACACAATTATGCTAAACTAGTAAGAAGTTGATTCCAAGTAATTGAAAGGTTTAATTTTCGACACACTACATTATGAGAAAATGGATATACAAAATAACATTCACTGCCCATAAAAGAAGAGTTCCAAGGTTATAATATAAACAATAAACTTCAGGCTTACACAGTGATTAAGTGTGATTCATGGACAAAAAATTTCCTTTGTTGAAAACATTTGTCATATAGCCACTAACATATGTATGGAAGAACTCATCCTATAAACCCATGAATCTCTAATAAAATTTGCCTAAATATCACGATACATAAAGATTTTTTTTTTTTATATCAGATGATGTTCAATATAAAGATAACATACATAAATTCATATGCAAATTTGGGCTTTTTGAATTGCTAAGAATATTTTATACAAGATAGTATATAATACACCTTCAACCAAGCAAATGGAAAACCACGGAGTTTTACTCGCAAATGCAAGCTAAAATTCTTTTCCCCAGGTTCCTTTCAGGCATGATTTTCAAAATACATTCTCTAAATTTCTAATGCAATCACAAGGTTCCTCCTTGCTCTTTCCCAAGGTTTACATAATTAACACAAATGCATGTAATAAAAGATTATCTATATCCTTCAATGACTCAGACACTATCACACCCCTGAGAGCTAAATTCCAGGTTCCTCTTCATGCATGGCAATATCTTTGTCCAATAGACTTATTTCTTTGACGCCGAGCGTAGTCTAAACTACTAAGAGATAGTAAGTGACATGCTATGCAGAAATCACCCAAATATTTCTTTACAAATTGATTATCCGGTGGATTCAAGGGTCAGAACGGTCATCCTAAAATGACATGCATCTATACCCTATATGCACACATATATTTTTCATACATAGAACAACATGCAAATTTTATCCAGGTTACCCAGCACATCATACAACATCATAGAGACTTTCAGCTCAGCATGCATCAATAATTAATTTGAAAGAAAATAGATTCAATATTTGGTTCACCACCAACCAAATATTTCTCAATACAATCAAATAAATGTCTTCCATTATTCCTTCAAATGCATGGAATACACAACTTTTACAAGTCACACAAAGAAGAGTTCACCTTTCAATAACACATTTAAATCTTTAAGCTTTCACACAACGCAACATGCAATGTTTTTATTTATAAAAACTCTCTACCAAATTTTTCCATTTTAATTTCATTATAATATATATATATATATATATATATATATATATATATATATATTGTGGTGTTATATTTAACACATTATTAATACTACTAATATTTAATTTTATTATTTATTATATATATTATTTCAAATAAATGGATTCCTTCAAGCATACATTGATATTTAGTATAAATACATAATGGTCAATTATCTTTACTTTAGCCCTTATAGTTGTTTTTTTTTTAAGTTTATCTAGGTTAACCAGCACATCATACAACATCATAGAGACTTTCAACATGCATCAATAATTAATTTGAAAGAAAATAGATTCAATCTTTGGTTCACCACCAACCAAATATTTCTCAATACAATCAAATAAATGTCTTCCATTATTCCTTCAAATGCATGCAACACACAACATTTACAAGTCACACAAAGAAGAGTTCACCTTTCAATAACACATTTAAATATTTAAGCTTTCACACAACGCAACATGCAATGTTTTTATTTATAAAAACTCTCTACCAAGCTTTTCCATTTTAATTTCATTATAATATATATATATATATCTATTGTGGTGTTATATTTAACACATTATTAATACTACTAATATTTAATTTTATTATTTATTATATTTATTGTTATTTATTATATATATTATTTCAAATAAATGGATCCCTTCAAGCATACATTGATATTTAGTATAAATACATAATGGTCAATTATCTTTACTTTAGCCCTTATAGTTTTTTTTTTAAATAAAACTATATCTTTATTTCACATTAATCCTTTTATCTAAAACTATGGCTCCCATGCATATAAGCACTTTCATTGCCAACCAATCATTATATTTTCATAATTGAACAAACACCAAGCATTCCTACCAATGCAACTACATGATGTGCAACTACATGGACCGTTGGCAAATGCATTGCCTATAGGGTTCTTTGCCCCTATCAATTGGCAAATACACCACCGCTCATCATATTCCTTGACTTACCTTACACCGTAATAATCTATCTATCCGTTGAAGAGACCTCCTTCCTTTACATTGCACTCACCAACAATGATACCTATCTCCTGCATCCATAGATACATTAGCAGTATCTCATTCTTGTAGATAGATTAAGCACATAATAAAATGTGTTTGTGGAGGGTTGTTACATTTACTTCATGAAGAACACCCAATATTTTCTAGATAAATTATCAATGAAGATGATCAAATATTTGGATCTCATCATGGACTGGTCCTCCATGGGTCCACAGATGTTTGAGTGCACTAACTCCAAAACATCATCACTTTTATACTCACTAGAATAGAAGGAAATTATCTTTTACTTTCTCATGATACAAGTTTTGAAAAAATCAAAGGAGTCAAACTTCTTACCTTTCAAGCATCATACCTGTTGTTTGCTACACATCTCCCAAAAACTCTTTTCACTAATGCGTGATATTTGATTATGTCACAATATAATTTCTCATGGACTATTGCTTGTTGCTGCACTTAGGTATGAACCAATACTACTGATAGGTTGTACTTCCAACTTGTAAAAAAATATTCTCCTTACTCCTCTTATCATTATCATGGTTCCATTTACCAATTCGCAACTATTTTTGTCAAAGATAGTCTCCAAGCCAGCATAAAAAAATTAGCTCATTGAGAGCAAATTTCTTGTCACTCTAGGAACATGACTCATGTTATTGATGTACTTCTCCCTTCCATATCTAAGCTTTACTATTAATTTTCCATTTTCTATCATGTCATAGTGATAGTTATCCCTAAGAAATACTCTCCCACAGTGACCCTTGTGGTACTCAAACCACTTTGTATGGGGTGTCATATGAAATAAGCATTGAAATCAATCAACCATGATTCCTCCTAGGCATTAATTGCATTAAGACCCCTTCTATGGTAGTTGCTATTATATATTCTACCTTCTCTTCCTAAGAATCATCCTTGAAATCACTTTTGATGTACCCTTTATTATTGCACTTTTAGCACATAAAATATTGCTTCTTGTGTTTGCTTGAAAATCACTTCTCAATTTTGATCTATACCCTTTTCCTCCTACCTTCTCATTATTTTTTCTTTCTCTATTCTTGCCTCTCACAGTCAAGGCCTCAATAGTCTTTGCGGGTTCTATGGTCTTTATCCTCATCTCCTCTTGCAAGAGTTGTCCCATAATGACATCCATATTTAGATCAATCAACTTTGTGCTCCCACTGATTGCAATGATCAAATTATCCTACAAATTTGGTAGATTGCACAACAAGTAGATACACTACTATTCATATTTGACTTGATCCCTAACTTTCATCAACTGATTGATCAACATATTGAAGGTGTTTAGGTGCTTTACCATGCTTTTTCCACCCACAATTCATAGCCCATACAACTTCTTCCACAATATGATCAAGTTAATCATAGATTTGGACTCATACAACTGTCCAGCCTTATCCAATATCTGCTTGGCTTTCGTGGCTCCGATGACATTTGAGAGAACTAAATAAGCCAAATTCAACCCTATCAATGCAATGGCTTTTCCATTTTTCTTATCCCAATCCTCTTGGGATAATACACCCGGTTTTGTATCATGCATGATTGCTTCCTTCAAGTCTCTCTCCACCAAAAGATACTCCATATTCCATTTCCACATAATAAAGTTCTGTCCATTGAACTTCTCAATGGTTGACTTCTCCATTTCATCTTCTAAGGTACTCCTGTGACTGTTGTAGCCGCTTCCAATTCTACCCTAGACTCCACAAGCTAGAACTACACCTGAATTTCCTCACCAAAGAAAAATATTGTCCTTCACGCTCTCATACCAAATATTGGCAGAAAGAAACGTGTAGAAGAAAAATGAATAAATAACTGAGAACAAAAATAATGTATACATTGAAGAGAATTTAACACAATTGAATAGAGATCATGAATATGCGTGAACAGAGGGAATATGCGTGGAATTAATGCTAAGATTGTAGGCATCAAAGAAAAAATTGTATCATTCCTCAATATAATTATTACATGTATAAAACTCATGTCTTCCATGCCTTGCTTTGCACAAATTACAGTCATAACAAAGTCGGTTCTTCAGGTTACTCTATCTACTGCAGTCCGCTCATCCCTTGTGCAGGCCCATTCCAATACATTGGACCCACGTACATATAACTGCAACATGATGGGGTTTGCAGCAATCTGATTAAATAGGAGATAGATTTCATTCATCAAAGTCTGCTTCCTACTTCTTATTTATATAAGCATGAGAATAACGGTTGAACTATTACTATGTAGCTACATATGACAATTTGAACTACCAATTCACATTAGTTATTCTGATACAATCTACCGCATGGAAATGTTTGGCTGTCATCACTTATCCTAAATACAACTTATTAACTTGGAGTGCTAGCAGTTACCAATCCCAATAAAAACCCTGTGGGGAATAAATTTAAACAGACACGCACGCAGTTATTCACAAAGGGATATCCTAAATACAACTTATTAACTTGGAGTGCTAGCAGTTACCAATCTCAACAAAAACCCTGTGGGGAATAAATTTAAACAGACACGCACGCAGTTATTCACAAAGGGCTTTATATTGTGGCCATCTTTGAATATGCTCATTTCTTCTCTACCATTTCATTGGGAAGGCAAAAT
This sequence comes from Wollemia nobilis, assembly GCA_028583015.1. Lineage (NCBI taxonomy): Eukaryota > Viridiplantae > Streptophyta > Pinopsida > Araucariales > Araucariaceae > Wollemia > Wollemia nobilis. The sequence continues at coordinate 8,220 of JAQPPZ010006152.1, read as the reverse complement.
AGAAACACCGGGAAGGTAGCAACTGTAAATAGAGGTGACATAAATTTATCGATGTCTTTCAATTCGGTTATTCTTCATTCAAAATGAAGAAAAATAGACAAGATGAATAACTTAAATATCAGTTCAGAATACGGAGGAATGTAGAAAATTATTTCCCCTCTTCTTTTCAGCAAGGTTGTAGTTTTCAACAATACCTTGGTCACTGTAGAAACGAGTAATCGTCTAATGTGGATGTGAGAAATGTGAAAGTTATAATGCATTTTGTAAAACATAATATGTTCAATCTGAAACATGAATCTGTGCTACAGTCTGAAACTAGATGGATTCTAATTTCAAGCTTTATTTATTAAGGATGGACTAATATTGATGTTTTTGACTTTTTAAATATTTCTTTTATTTTTCATCTAGCAACGCAATCGTTACTTGTGATCAAATTTCCTAATTTTCTACCTGCTTCCATACTGAAACATACAAGTTACGTGCAAAAATCTTTTACCTGCAAAATAACGTTTTGAAATTTTAGCGTATCTAAGAAATTTTCAATAATGGTTTCACTTAAATCTATTTCTTTATAATAAAATTTCGTTACATGTTTTATCACGACAATTTCTAACTTTAGAAATTTAGACGGAACAAACACCTGATACACCCAGATGATTCCCCACTTTCCAAAGTGATCCCATTCCCACTGGCCTTCATTGATTTCGTTTTTCTATCTCCGATCCACAGGTGTACGAAAGGTGAAAACTGTTAATTATATTATTGTTATTTTCTCTGTATGCTACACGACAATTCAGTTGATTTATTTATACGTAAATTACCGATGGACTACGTCTTTGAAGAGTCCGTCAACTTACGCGTAATTTCTTAAATTAAGAAAGTTTCCAGAGGATGAGCCTGGCTGATCTAAGATTCTCACGTATTTTTCGAGACAGATGCTGTGGAATTGGCCAGCTCATAACGATTAAATTTGCATTCTTGTCCATATATAACCATGTTATCTCAACTTATCGAATGACGCACATTTATGTCAAACGTGAGCCGACAATTCTTTTAGTCGGGAAAGGTGTATAGAAAGTCGACTTGAGCTAATTTTTTTAGCGTTTGACTTTGCACTAGAAGAAAGCTAAAAATATATTTTAAAGATTCGTTATTTAGATTGTATTTTTTTAATTGCACCATACACAAGAATACATCGTCGTCGTCGTCATCATCATCATCATTATTATTATTATTATTATTCTTATTTTATATATATATCACCTATCAAAGTGGATTTAGATTGACAATGAATTTTGACACCTCATTCGTTACCATCAAAACACTATACTAAAATACGTAAGCAATCACCAACTCACTATAACATCAACTTACTATGACATCTAAGATATCACACCTAACATTACCACCAACATCCTTCCTTAATATTAGGGTTATAAGACTCAATATAAAAATGGGGTTTGAACATTTACAAAATTCTTCTTTGAATGTCAACACTAAAAACTTATGTGACCTCTCTCAAGCCTAAGAGATGCCTAAGATATACAAACATAATTGCACATAAGATCTTGGTGAAAATATGTCTTGCAATATTAAGAGATGGATCACCTACTACTAGATAAGTTGTCTTATGTAATGGTGTTATACTACAATATACTGTTGGAAATTTACCATTGGTAAAAGGTTAAAAAGAGTATTTTACCTTGGGTAAGTTTACTTACCTTTTACCTTACCTGGACGGCAGTTGGACGATAGCATCTTTGGGCGGCAAGAGAGTTTTAATTTAATTTCTTCTCCCTTCCCTTAACTTCTCCTATTCCCCCCTTTTCTCTAGTATGGTTATTTTGTGTTTATTTAAATCATTTGTAACCTAATATTCAAGTTAATAGTTAATGCATATTTTACCTTTACATCAAATAGCTCACCTCTCACATTTGGTATTAGAGCAGAGAGCCGAGACTGGCCTGAATCTCGAGGTGGTGGGACCCGTAGTTCGAGGCGGTGACACGGATCCTGAGGTGGACCATAGGAGCAGATCAACATGATTCCCGAGGCATTGGTGGAGCTGGACATGACAGGCATAGGCAGACACATGGCCCGAGGTGATTCGTTGACGAGGCGACATGTTGGAGAGGGCGGCACATGGCCCAAGGTGGTTCTTTGGAGAGGCCACCTACGCGCGGCCTGAGGCGACCTACGCGCGGTACGTGGCAAAAGTATCACATAGCCTACAGACTGCCTATAGGAAATCAAAGCACATACAATGCTTTGCTTTTTTTAAAGAGCATCAACATCGCCGCATCGGCGATGTGGGACTATTAAGTCCCAAATAAAAAAATTTGCTTCACGTCGAAGAGCGAAGCCAAAACATTGCTTCGCATTTGACGCGAACACAATAAAGGCAGGGAGCCAACTAGTACTCCCGGATCTGCCTGGTAGAACAGCGACTACCCTTCCTTGACGCTTGCGAGGTCGCACGGTCGAACCTCGGTGGGGTCAAAAGTTTTTTTTAAAAGAAAATTTCTTTAAAAACCTTTAAGGTAATTTAAAAAATTTTGAAAGGTTTTATTTATCATTTGAGTTGATGATTGACATTTCCTAAGAGGAAATAGTTGTAAAAAAAAAAATTACGCTTTAAGAGGTAAAAAAATTAGTAAATAGTTGTAAAAAAAAAATTTACGCTTTAAGAGGTAAAAAAAAAAAAAATTAGTAAAATTTCCTAAGAGGAAATCTTTGTAAAAGAAAATTTTTGGGAAATTTTCTTAAATGATAAGATCGGAAGGATGTTACCAAGCACTTTGTAGTTTGTTACTGAGAACAAACACTGAAATCTTGATGAGCATGTGAGAAAACTAGGCATAAATTCGGTCTTTTCCACGAGTTGCAAAATGCGGTTATTGCACAACAGAGAAATCCTGATCTAGGATACGAAGCAGATTCAGAAGATAACTCCTTTGGGAGCAGATTTGAACAATACGACACAATGGAGATTGCTCCACAAGGATCTGAATATACTCATTATTGTAATTTAGTTGAAATCCTACAACCTCCTTCTAAAATTATATTGATCAGTGACGACGACGAACAAGTCGCTGACAATTTTGTAATTGCTAAATCACAACAACAAGAGTGAGTTGTTTATGATTGTAAATCAAGCAAGGCTTGATAGTTTGTAAAGTATTTTTGAAATAAGACTATATAAGAAAGGTTTCTTGTTTTAATAGATTGTAATGGGATCAAATAACAATCTACCAATCCTCGAATTCAGTGGGGATAATTATGAGTATTGGTCCATCAAAATGAGGACATTACTCATAGGAAAAGGACTATGGGATAGTATTGAAGACGGTTACACTGATCCAACAGATTGGACTACTTTAAGTGCAACCGACAAGAAGATCTTCAAATATGCACATAAAAATAACTATTTTTCCTTATACCATCTTCAAGCGGCATTAGATACAAGTATCTTTCCTAGAATTGCATCTTACTTAACTACCATAGATGCATGGAATGCATTGAAAGAAGGATTCCAAGGAAGTGATAAAGTGAAGCAAGTCAGGCTTCAGACCTTAAAAAGATATTTTGAAAATCTTAGAATGAAGGAAAATGAAAGCGTCGGTGACTACTGTGTACGAGTCAAAGTAGTAGTTGATATGATGCAAACTTTAGGTGATGACACAAAAGTTGAAACAATTGTGAAGAAAGTGTTGAGAACACTTCTTCCTAAGTGGAATCACATTGCCATCATAATTGAAGAATCAAAAGACCTTTCTACTCTTACATTTGATAGTTTGATTGGATCATTAACATCACATGAAGAGAGACTTCAAGGAGCACCTTCAACAAGCTATGGAGGTGATGACAAAGCCTTCACTTCGAATGAAGCTGCAAGACGAGGACAAGGAAGAGGCCGAGGCAGAGGACAACAACAAAGAGGCAAAGGCCAAAGCAAATCCTATAGAGGAGGAAATCAAAATAGAGATGAAAATCAAAATAGAGGAGCCAATCAGAACCAAAGCGGCAATGCAGGCAGTGGAAATCAAGGACGAGGAAGTAACAAGACTAAAACAACTTGTTTCAATTATGGAAAACAAGGACACTTTGCTCATGACTGCTGGTCAAAGACTTCAAAAGATCAAAGCAGTCAATATGGCTCATTCTACAGAGAAGAATAAGGTCCATCAAATCTTTTTCTCTCTTATGGACAGTCAGATCAAAATCTTAAAGATACATGGCTTTTGGATTCTGGTTGCTCCAACCACATGAGTGGCAAAGAAAATCTCTTTGCTACATTAGATTCAAATTACAAATCCCATGTTAAGTTAGGGGATAATAAATATTTGCAAGTTGAAGGCATTGGAGCTATGGAAGTTCCAACAAAATAAGGCCTTAAAAAAGTGAATGACATATACTATACTCCAAAGCTACAACACAATTTGTTAAGTGTTGGCCAAATGATGGAGAAGAATTACAAATTAGTTTTTGATGAAAGAAAATGTACAATCCTTGATAAAAACAATTGTAATAGAGTCATCACAGAAGTACCTATGACAAAGAATAGGTTATTCCCTCTAAAATTTGGTGATCCAGGGGGAGCTCAACTTGCAAACATTGCTATTACAAATCCAAGTGTATTGTGGCACTTGAGATATGGTCACCTCAATTCCGCTAGCTTGAAAATGTTAACATCACAAGCTATGGTGACAGGACAACCAAAAATTCAAGAACATAAAAAGGTATGCAAAGCATGTGCTTTGGGAAAACACTCCAGAGTGAAGTTTCCAAGAGGCCAAGCATGGAAAGCTATCCTCTTCAGCTAGTACATTCGGACATCTGTGGTCCAATGCAAACAAAAAGCCTTGGAAACAATTATTATTTTCTAACATTCATAGATGATTATTCTAGAATGTGTTGGATCTATTTTCTGAAACACAAAGATGAAGCATTTGATTGCTTCATAGACTTCATAAATAATATAGAAAAGCAATGTGACTACTATGTCAAATTTCTTCGCACTGATAGACGAGGAGAGTACTCAAATGAATTTTTAAATTATTGTAAGCAAAATAGGATAAAAAGGTAGTTCACCACTGCCTATACCCCACAAAAGAATGGTGTGGTCGAGAGAACGAACTGCACCCTTGTTGAAATGGCACGAACGATGCTTCAGACAAAGCATCTAATATATAGCTATTGGGCGGATGCAGTGAGAACTAGTGCATATATTCTAAATAGAAGTCCGACTTCTAGTTTAGATGGTATCACTCCTTATGAAGGATGGTACGGTAAGAAACCAAATGTCAAACATTTTCGAGTATTTGGTTCTTTAGCTTATGCACACATTCCTGAGGAGAAGATAAATAAGCTTGATCCCAAGAGTCAAGCATGTATTTTTGTAGGGTATTGTGAATCGACCAAAGGGTATAGATTGTACAATCCCAAGACACATAAAATAATTATCTCCAAGGATGTAATTTTTGATGAAGGGGGAGAATGGGGTCATAAAAAATTTGTTGATATAGACTCTAATTCGGAAAGTTCCACATTTGTACACCCCAATAAAAGTAGTGGAAATAGTTCCCCTCCACAAAGTCCACATCAGGAATCTTCATCAAGTACATCAAGTGGTACACCAAGTCCAAGAGGGACTCATTTATTGGCACCCCCAAACTCTTCGAAACGATTTTAGAGATCTGTAAGCACTCCAAGTCCGATGGATATTGATCTAGTTTCTCAAAGGAAAGAGATAAATAGAGGAAAGCGCATACTATAGAGTCATCCATCTTCTCAAATGTTGGATAGGAATTTCCAACAAAGATACACTAGGAGTCAAGCTAGTGAGATGGACGACATTTTTTCAAGACTTGAAAATCTTCAAATGTCAGGAGATGATGAGTCTCATGAACCAAGGGGTGATGTAGTCAATTATGCTTTGTTGGGCTGCTGCACGGCTAGAACCATCTAGCTATGAAAAAGCATGTCTTGAAAGTATATGGCAAGATGCCATGGAAGAGGAAATATCCTCAATTAAAAAGAATGATACTTGGGAGCTTGTGAAGCTTCCCAAGGGAAAAAAATGTGTTGGATGTAAATGGGTCTATAAGACCAAATTCAATGCTTGATGGAAGCATTGAAAGGCACAAGGAAAGATTAGTAGCTAAGGGTTTTACTTAGAAATATGGAATATATTATGAGGAAACCTTTGCTCCGATTGCTTGACAAGAAACAATCGGAAGCTGTTCTTTCCTTGACGGCCCATAAAGGATGGAACATTCAACACATGGATGTGAAAAGTGCATTTTTAAATGGATACCTGACAGAAGAGGTGTATGTTCAACAACCTCAAGGTTTCCAAGAACAAGGAAAAGAGAACCTTGTTTATAAATTGAAAAAAGCACTTTAGGGCCTCAAGCAAGCGCCATGAGCGTGGTACTCACGAATTGACAGCTATTTCAGCGAGTATGGTTTCACAAAAAGCAAGAGTGAACCAACTCTATACTACCTGAAGAATGGAGTAGATATCCTCATAGTTTGTTTATATGTGGATGATATAATATTTATGGGTAGTAATAATAAAATGAATATGGAGTTCAAAAACTCCATGATGAATCAGTTTGAGATGAAGGATCTCGGATTAATGAGATACTTCCTAGGAATGGAAGTACATCAATCAAAGAATGGGATCTTCATATATCAACATAACTATGCTCATGACATGATCAAGAAATTTGCTATGCAGTAGTGCAAATCAGTTGCAACACCAATAGGACATGAAATCTAGCTAAGCAAAGATGATGGAGCACCAAAATTTGACATGACCAATTTCAAAAGCATGGTTGGGAGTTTAATGTTTCTCACCAACACTAGGCCAAATATACAGTATGTTGTTTCTCTAGTATCAAGGTTTATGGCATGCCCATCCGAGCTGCATCTTCAAGCAACCAAATGAATTTTGCGATATGTAAAAGGTACATTGGATTTTGGAATCCATTACCACAAGTATAACTCTATGAAGTTAGTTGGTTATAGTGACAGTGATTGGGGCAGTAATATAGATGATAGAAAATCTACATCAAGGAACTATTTTAGTCTAGGTTTAGGAATAATAACTTGGAGTTCCAAGAAGCAATCTATTGTAGCATTATCATTTATAGAAGCTAAGTATATAGCCATTACCCATGCTAGTACTCAAATCCTCTGGTTGAGGAAAATCCTTGAAGAGATTGGTGAAAAAAAAATTGGTCCAACCAAACTGAATTGTGATAATATTAGTGCCATACAGTTGGCATATAATTCGATCCACCACAAAAGGTCAAAACATTTTGATATGAAGTATCACTTCATAAGAGATATGGTGGAACAGCAGATAGTTGAGCTTCAATACTGCAACACTTTGGATAATCTAGCAGACATCTTCACCAAAGGCATGGCTAAAGCTCAATTTATAAAGCTGAGAGACTGTATAGTCGGTCCTCTCAACTTTAAGGGGGAGAATGTTGGAAAATTACTATTGGTAAAAGGTTAAAAAGAGTATTTTACCTTGGGTAAGTTTACTTACCTTTTACCTTACCTGGACGGAAGTTGGACAACAGCATCTTTGGGCGGCAAGAGAGTTTTAATTTAATTTCTTCCCCCTTCCCTTAACTTCTCCTATTCCCCCCTTTTCTCTAGTATGGTTATTTTGTGTTTATTTAAATCATTTGTAACCTAATATTCAAGTTAATGGTTAATGCATATTTGACCTTTGCATCGAATAGCTCACCTCTCACATATACTTCATGTAGATATGGAACACTAGATTTTTGGAAAGTTGAATGACTTTTTGATTATCACAATAGAGTAAATATGATACTATTGGATGCTATTGGAGTACTAAAAGAATAAATCGTAACCAAGTAACTTCTTTAACTTACTCATTTGTTACTACATATTTAACCTTTGTAGTTGATAAGGTAATAGTAGATTGCATCTTACTACACCATGAAATTGGACTAGAACCAAGGAAGAAAACATATCCTATGGTAGACTTTTTATCATCTACACAACCTAACCAATATGAATAAGAATACTTGCAAGTGTCAAGTCTTCAAATAGTCAAAGTCCCCTAGACATATCTCAATATTCTCTTTGTTGCCCTCCAATGTGCAACCTTAGGAGGACTAAAAAACATAGAAACCACACCTACTATTAAAGAGATATCTAGTTGAGTGTGATTCA
>JAQPPZ010006149.1:0-64531 GCA_028583015.1 Wollemia nobilis | reverse complement strand
TATTCACCCATGCATAGCAATACACCCCTCTAAGTAGGAATGCATGTTATTTTGCATGGGCTATGATGACATATTGGATCTGATATTGGTCTAATAACAAAAGGATCAACGCAGTTGGGCCAACTTATGGAAATCATTGCCACTGTCATTGAACCCTACTAGTGGTTGGATGTGACTCCCAACTCACTAGATTTTACAATGTGTCATGGTGTATGTGGTTCTTTTTACTTTGCATGAAAATAAAATGCATAAAACAACATTCAAATGATTTTCCTACATGCTTTTCAAAAGAACGTTTGATTTTAAGAAAATGCATGACTATGCTAAATGATTTTTTAGAGAATGCAACTATCTATGAAGAAATTGGCCACTTATTGGGCCTCATACATGTAAACTCTAAACAAGCAATGTCCTAGAATTTTGAAGACTAGGGTGGACTATAGTCAAAGATCCACTATTCCTAGCAACGACTAGTAAAAAACTAAAAAAGCATCTAGGATTTCCCCATTTTACTTTTCACTATATTTTCTAATTAACATCCATCTATTGCATTCTACTTTTGTGTTACAGAACATAGAGAGGAAAAAATGACCCTACCTCAGATCCAAGTCTGATTATGGTGTTTAATATCTAATTTTTTTGTTCTCTGCTGATTGCATTTGTCAGGCACATCTACAATTTTTGCCCATGGCTCTATGGCACAACGACAACTGTTAACCATGGCTATTAACCACGGTTAGCACATGCAACAAAAAACAAAGAAAATACATCAATGACCATAAAATTTTTGGGGTTACCATCATGATCACCTTCTGTAGCAATCCAAGATGCATACACCTAAGCTAATAATAATTGAAACATCACATAAAGCATGAAATAAACACGAATTTATAAATAAAAAAAATTACGGGTTTCTTTTTATTAAATTTCCAATGAAAATCGATTAAAAATACATCCCTCTTAGGGATACCCAATGTGATACAATTATTACAATCAAGAAAAGTCCCCACACAAGGTTAGGTGTAATCTACAAGCTTCCTAGGTTGACACAAACTGATCTAAGGCTAATGCAGTCTTCTTCTCCATGATTAGAGGTATTTGTTGCTTTGAATTTCAATACCCTATTAACCCTGCATTCAAGAAACAACAAGAAGCAATTAGAAGCAAAGGAGGCCTCTCTTGATGAGGCTTTTAGAAGAAATGATACAAAATATTGTCATGAAAGCTTGAAATCAAGAAAGTACATAAAGCATGGAAATCTACTCTAAGGATGATAAATGACCATCAAGAAATGCAAAATAAACACAAATCAATCTATCTAATGCTCTAATTAAGAAATTGAAATAATAAGAACATGAGAATTATCCATAGCCAATCAAGCTACTAAATAACAAGGAAGGAAGTAAGCCTTAAATCCCTATTTCTACCACACAATTGTCTCTAATAAAGTAAATATAAATCAAATGTATCTAATACAATGCAAGTAAAATGTAAAATACTACTAAAATCAAGGGAAAAGGAGATTAGACCTTGATCGCGGGTCTGTGAAGCAGTTGGCACTGTTAGCCATGGCTAACAGCCATGACTGAGATGAAAATAAATTTACCCTCAAATGTTGGTCTTAAATCTTCAATTCTCCTTGATGAATTAATGATCAAGGGTCACCATGATATCCTCTGATAGATTTTGTGGATGAATCACTCATATTGGTGAGGTATTGGTCTCAATTGATTTTCTTTATTCCTCCTAGCCTTCCATGGCCTTCTTGGTTCCAAATGCCATTTGATCTCCAATTGGATAGCAAAAGTTTTCCTCTCAATGTATGCAAGTGAGTATGCAATTTGATAGGGCTTTGTTGCTCTTCAAATCAAGATTCATCTATATATTTTCCCATTTGGATGAGGTTTTATAGCACTTGAGGAGGCCATGTCTTAGCTTCATGGATAATCCAATATCAAGAAGGGATAGCTGGGGCAGTTGAATAAACACTTTTGGAGTTTTCCACCCTCTAACTGCTCGGATATGCAACCAATTGGCTATTGTAATTGATTTTGGGTCGATTAATGTCCAACTAATTTTTTAGGCTAGCCATAAATCTGAGGTGAGGTCAGCTTTGTTAACCACGGGTGTCAGTTGTGACCAACACTAATTAGGCCAAGATGCCTAAATGAGTGGTTAGAACCACTACTATACCTTGGAATCTATCGAAGATATTCCATATGGTCTTCTAGCATGTCCCATATGAGTAGTCGCCCCGAAATGACATGTTTTAGGTGTCTACACAAGCTTAATGAACATATCTTTTTCCTTGGAGATATCCATAGAGTGAATAGCTTCAGCAGCAACCACCACACCATCTAAAATCTAATGACCCTTAATAAACCCACATTGCTCAGGAGAAATAAGAAAACCAAGAACTTTATTTAGTTGATCTATAATAATCTTGGTAATAATTTTGTAAGTAACATTGCATAGGGAAATAAGATGGAAAGACCCCAATGAGCTAGAATTTTCATATTTGGTAATAAAATCAAGGAAGGTTGAATTAATAGCTTTAAGCATTTTCTTATTAACTTGGTATTCCTAAACAACTTTTAGCAGATCAAAAGATAACACTTACCAAAATTCTTGGAAAAATTCTATATAGAAACCATTAGGTCTAGGTGTTTACCTTTTTTCATTTGAAAAACCACTGCTTTAAGTTCCTCCACTGAGATGGAGTCCATTAGCATCTTATTCATATCATTAGAGATCAACCTAGGAATACAATCTAAAATTAGCCTTATATTAACAACATCATGAGGACCCTACTTGGAGAAAAGAGAGGATAAGAACCTAACTACTTCATTAGAGATATCCTCAAAGGATGAGAGAGTTTCCCCCTGATCATAATTAATTAAGACTATAACATTACCATTCCTACGATATTTAACCGAATTGTAAAAAAAAAGGTGTTTCCATCCCCTTCCAACAACCAATCAATCCAAGATTTTTGCTTCCAAAAAATCTCCTCATGAAGCTCCCATTTAGCAAGTTGACTAGAAAGAGAAGCTTCCATTTACAACAGACCCTTTGTGTATCTTTCATATTTAATTTTAAAAGTGATCTCCTCTAGGCTATCCTGTAGTTGCTTTTTCTTCTGAAAAATATTTCCAAAAGAAAATTTGTTCGATTTCTTGAGTTTGAATTTAACAAACTAGAGGCTTTTGAAAAAGTAAACATAGCAGTGCCAAATTTGGGTTTCCCTTCGAACCACAACCTCTCCACATATTCATACAAATACTTATCCCTAAGCCACATAAAATGAAATTTGAAGGGTGGATTTCTTGGAAATGAGAATCTTGAGGACTGAAAGAGAATGAGCCAATGATCAGAGCCCCTCTAGCCTAGAATATCTGAGAATGAAGTCCAGCTATAATAAAACCAACTATCTAAAGTAAGGAACTAATCCAATATTTTAGAAATAAAATTTGTTCCATATATTCTATTAGTCCAAGTATAGAGCCCATTTTGAGGTTTCACATTAACAAGATTAATGAAAGACATATTGTCCTGCATAAAATTAGAAGAAGGGCCTAAACACTCCACACAACCATTCTTCTCCTCCAGGGATATGATAGAATTAAAATCCCTATCCACAATCCAAGGATAATTGGGAGCAAGATATTGAATGAATCTAAGATGATTCCATAAGAGTATTTTACCTAATAAATCACTAAGGGCATACACATTAGATAGAAGAATAGAATATCCAAATGAAAAGTAGGTAGCAACCATAGAGAGATAGTTTTTGCTACCCACCCACCAAGAGGGAGTTAAGCTTCATAGATCCCACAAAAATGCAACACCACCCACTGAACCATGGGCTCCAATAGCAAGACAGTGACCACCTTTCCATATCTTAGAAGCAATTCTAACCATATCTTCACAAGATAATTTTATTTCCTATATGAAAATAATATTAGGTTTATGATCTCTGATCAAATTCTGAGTAGCTTTTTGTCTAGGGCTGCTATCCAAACCCCTAACATTCCAAGATGTCACTTTTATTTTTGTGGAATAGAGAAGTGAGAATCTAATGTCTTAACAATACTAGACTCAACTAAGGATTCCCATATCAATTTCACTTTTTCTTGATCCTTATTTCTTCCTGCTTTTACCACCTTCTCCACCCCACCTTTTTTTGATAGTTTTTGGGTGAATACCTAACACAGAAGAAACTTTATTTTTCCCTTCCTCTCTGACAATCCTATCCTGGGGAGGTTCAAACCTAGTCTCATCCTCTTTTGTTCAATCAATTTTTTAGCTAAAAGGGAATGATCAAGAACTTTATCAAGACAATCTGACACCTCTTTGGACTTATCTTCATTTCATACAAGAGGGTTATTAGGCACCACCCCTTCCTTATCAGAAGTTTGCATTTCAAAACAAGAATTAGGAAAGAACAAGTACCTTGATCTTGAATACAAGCATCCATATCACCTCTATTCCATACTTGATCCTCAACATGCAACTCCTCGAAAGTCTCAAGCACATCAAATATGTTACCAAAACCTCCCTTTCCAACACCTTTATTTTTATGAACAAAAGGTCTAGATCTTGAAGGAGACTTAATAGGAATAAATCCATCAGAATTAGGCACCTCATTAACCATAGGAGCTTTTAATTTTGCCTTTGTATATGCATCTTGAAAGTCAGATGAAGAGGATGAAGGCTAAGAATTTAGTTTCTTATAGTTTCTCTGAAGATGCCCATATTTATGGCATATGTGGTATCGAAATGGGAGAGCTTCATAATCTAATTGTTGGACCCAAGACATTTTTCCCAATTTAATATCCAATGATATAGGCAATAGATTATTCATATCTACTTCAACACAGAGCCATGCAAAGGAATCAAATTTCCTATCCAAATTTTGATGAGACAGACCAACCAATTTTCCAATAATCTTTGCAATAGAATGAAGAATATCTGACCTCTAATATTCCATAGGGAGTCATGGCAAATGGACCCACACAAGAATCCTAGATGGCCTCTCCTCCATTGGATCAAATCCTAAATACCAGGGTTTGATAAATAATCCATACTGATTGTGAAAGTAAGGACCCCCCTCGAACACTTTACTACGATATACCATATGGGATAACACCACAATAAAATACCCATTAGATACAAGAATAATCTCCAGATCACCTTCAGGGCTCCAATTTATCCTAACCCAATTTTCTAAAAAAGGTATATAAATTCTAAGACCCATGAATTTGTAGATGAGTGCATGATTAGATAAACATAAAACAACATTCTCAATAGAATAAGGACTGATAACCAATATAACATGATATTTTCTTTTCTCCAAACATCCATTATTCTTCGATTTTAAAGTCAGAGAGGAATTAGAAATAGGATCAAGGGTTGCATGCAGTAAAAAATTTATGGCATTTGCATGATCATAAGAAGAGACATCCCTATTCAAAATAACATCCTTAAAATATAAATATCGAGGGTCACCAACACCCCTTGAAGCTGCCATATCTAAAGCCAAACTATAGTCGAGGAGGATATAAATTTTATTTTGGATAATGGTCCATGGTTTTTTGGGAGGAAAGGACCATATTTTACAAAATGGAATATATGATTCTGACCAGATAATCAAAACATAAACATAGGTCCAATTTGGGTTCTATTACCAAACTTGCCAATTGTATACTAGTGTGAAGAAGTGATTGGAGAAATTTATAAATCAATTAGAGATTTGGTAGCAATAGATTCATCAATAAGAGCTAAGTCTAGAATTATTGTGGCTAGATTATGTGTAAACATAAATCTATCTAATAAAATTCCAAATTGAATAACATTACAGGATGAGGGAATAATTTGGCAAGAGGAAATTGATTATGAAAGAACAAAAATGTTTTTATGGCAACATAAAAAAATGTTATTTCTATCACCATTATTAAGACATCCCTCGGATTTTTTGTCTCAAGATGACTCTTACTAAATTGTAATATGCTATGATAATTAAAAATATTAATTACTTTTTTTTTGCATACTACTATATTGGTCTAATCCCTTTATTTCCACTATCTCTTATAAATTCTTGATCTTAGATTTTTTTTCCCTTGATAACCATTTGGAGAAAATTAGGGTCTTGTAGTTAAGTAAGATGAAAAAAAATGGATTTACATGACCATCATTCAATAGGTCACATCTCGAGAGAATTTTTTTATGATATGATCATGCCCATAAAAAATATAAAAATACATTCTATGCTCCATTATAATCAACTATTACATAAAAAAAATCCAATATTTGTGCCACATGAGATTTTCCAATATGTTTACTAGCCTATTTATATCAATAGTTTCAATAGATAGCATCCCAAAGGCCATATGAATCAATAAAAGTATAAAATTCCTTCATTGATTTAGACCATCCAAGAGTATCACATTTATTTTCCATAAGAGATATAATTGTGTTGAAGTCTACACAAGAATATAGAATATAATTATGAATCATTATTGAATTTCATAGAAATATAAATTAGGTCCTTCTAGCATCTATACCAAAGAGTAATTATATTTGGAGCATATATATTTATTAGACAAATTTTCATTTTTTCCTTATTCCTATGAAAAGGCTAGAAAATCACTCAATTCTTGGATCTAGGAATCATCCATCATGTATACAATCTTTTCACACTCACAATACCTCTCTAATACCCCATACTAGAAACTACTAGATAATTCTGCATAATCAAAATATTTTTTAATGCTTATTTAATTCTTTGCTAATTGTATTTACTATATTAAAAAAAATTCAATTCTAAAATGAACTATTAATTCTTTAATAATTATCTTTTGTTCATATTCATAACTTAAATATTCCAATATATCATTTTTTGTTGTCCTTGGGCTCAAGACCACATTTTTTAAATTTACATAATGTTTGTTATTTTTTTTAAAACCTTAATTTTTATGCTACACTAGAAACCCTAATGTGTAATCATTATCCTCCATCCTAATTTTATTATTATGCTACCTTAGTAACCATAAAGCATAAGTATGTGGAAATTAGAAATATTGTGAGCATATCACCTTGAGAAAGTAGATCATCCAAGAAATTTGAATCATAGGATGGCAAGAGCTAGTGGGTTGGTGGCGGAGGAACATCAAATCATGAGTCCATCGCTGGTGGAATGGGAAATCATGAGTCCTATGGTGGAGAGGCAAAAAACTAAGATCATTTAGATGGGGTTCTGGAAGTCATAGGTGTTGGGGGGATCCTGATCCTAACCCTCCTTGTTTTCAAGCACCTATTTCCTCAAAAATAGTTATAAAAGGGATGATGTCATCCATAAACCCTCCTATCACAAGTGTTAGGACTCTTTTATCGAATCATAGAGAGCTGGTAGTCTCAAATGAAATCATGAAATCCTTCATTTCCAAGGATTCTCTATCTCTGGTGGAGAAGTTTGTTGATTCTCATCTAGATATGGAGCCCATACACAAATGGGCCTTCACCAAATGGTTGTCATGTAAAAATATGGATTTGGTTGCTCTCCCTAGGGGATTATTTCTTATTAGACTTAACAATTCTAATGACACTAGTTGCACTCTCATAGGAGGCACATGGTTCTTTGGATGATATAGTCTCTTCATCAGAAGGTAGGATGCTAATATGGGTTAGGCTCCCTAGACTTCCCATCTAGTTCTAGCATGAAGGAATCTTTAGGAGTATCACTTAATCCATTGGGGACCTCATTGCTTTTAACCAAATAACCAAGTCTAAGTCCCAAATGATTTATGCTCATATTTGCATAAATGGTAATATGGAATCAACACTACCCACTTACATCAATCTCATTTTAGGCTTCTATCATAGGTTCCAATCCATTGAATACAAGAATAATCCAACCTTTCGTATTGAATGCTAAAACTAGGGTCACCTAAGAGTGCAATACCCCTCCCTAAGAATAGAATCAAAGGAGTGGCTCCGATCAAATAATTCCCAAGAGGATTTCTAGACTACTAAGAAACCCCCAAAAAAGAAATCAAGCTAACTCTTTGACTAAATATGTTATAGCAAATTCAAAAGACAAGTAACCAATACCCCTATCCATTGGAAGTTCTCTTGACCAAGCATGATCTCTTTTTTCTAACCCTAACCCTTCCAAACTACTAATTGAGCCTCAATATACTAAATCCAATCCTCTAGATGTTACATTTTTTAATATCCCTTAGGATAGATCCCTTAGGGATGCTATTATAGAAGAGATTATCCCTTAGTCACCCTCAAGGTCTGGCCCTTTAGGCCTTCCCCTATCTAGTGGTTTCCTAAGCCTCATTAATGATATTTCTCCTAAGAATGGTCCCATCATGTTCCCTCTTCGAATCATTAATTACATTGTTATTAGGAAGTCTTCAAGCCCTCCTAAGCTAGTAACTAGGAGTCAAAAAAAACTTTCTACTAATGTTGGTACGATAAGAAGAAATGTATACCTTCTATATAGGAACTAAGAAGGAAAGAAATTGAGGAGAATATCACCAATTATATTCAGTCCACCCTCCTTTCAAATATTCTAGATCAATCAAGTAAATATATTCCCAAGGAATATGAGAAGTGATCCAAACCTCCACACCGTCAGAGTAAAAGGGGAAGAAATATTCATTCAGATACCACAAATGAAGATCCTCTCCTATAATTTGAGGCCTCAATGGACTAACCAAATAGCAAGTGGTCTCATCCATGAGGAAAGATCTTAAACCCAATATCATATTACTTCAAGAAACCAAGATTGATGTAATGAATACTGAGAGGATTATCAAATCTATTTGGAAGCACAATGAAATCATAGCTATTCTATCCTGAGGTTTATTCAGAGGTCTCCTATGTCTTTGGGATTCTACTAATTTTTAAGACAAAATTGTATCTATAAGTGAAAAAAAGAGACACCATGCACTAAAAATGAAATCCTTTTATTATATTGAAAATAAATCCTCGGTTACAATAAACCCCTTTGAAAAGGGTGTTTTTACAATCCAACTTCTCAACAAAATGATTCCCATTTTACAGAAAACAATGGTATCATGATCTTATTCTTGCTACACTCAATGTTGGAGGTGGGTTTGTCGTGACCACTGCAATGGATTTGGATCTTATAATCTAGAACCTTTGAATCGGTGTGATCTTATTGAACCTAAAATCCTCGAAACTAAAACCTACACACATGGAAAGAGATAAAAAGATTTAGTAGCACCTGTTAAGATAGATCAAATGAAACTAAAATATGCAACTAAAAAATTAGATAATGAGTATTTGCATACATGCATAAATATTCGAGTAGCATAACAATAGCATTCCCTTCTTATAGCCCTCTCAATATACTCTCCTCTCTTTTCTTCTTGTTCTAGCTTCCTCTCAAATGAGAGGGGTATATATAGCCTTTGAGGCAAGGTGAGGGGGGGTTATGAGTTGTCCCAAGGTTAGGTTATATGCACCTAAGGTCAACCTATGGAGGGGTGGTCATATGGTGACCAAGGACTAAGCATAGGAAAGGGTTTGAGTGGCCAATGGGGATACAAAGGGAAATGTCCCTATTTAAATATTAAAAACCACTATTTTGGGCTGAATACTACCTAGAGTGAGTTATATGGTCCCAAAGAGGTTGATTTAGGTAGTCTTCTCAATATGACGTGATTTATATGTCTACAGATACCCCTTTTTAGGATGCATTTTGTGAAAACACAACATGGAGTAAAAATAGATGACCTTGAGTCAAAATGAGGGTTGATGATGTTCATGGATCTGATCAATGTTATATACCCCAATCATGGAAGGAAAATCACATTTTTGAATCATTACTTTTGACAAGTTGAAGAACTTGATTTTTCGGTAAACCTTTAGGGTAGTTAGGAGATAAAATTGAGTCTACATTGTGGCCACATAGGGTGCTTTGGAAGATAAAATTTTATCTGATCTCTAGCCTTCAGGAATACCAATTCGTTTGTATTGTTAAAATTTTTGCTTTTGCCCTAGCAAAGAGGGAAATGTATAAGTCTCTAGAAATTATTCTTGAATGAATAGAATTTGCATGATTGAGTGTTTAATTATTGATTTTTATTATGAATTTTTTGATGTATGACTATCGATGAGGAGATGGAAAGTGATGAAAGCGATGGGCCACTTGACCAAGATGACTTGTTTTGGATATTGTAGGACATTGGTGACTGTGGAATGGAGAAAATACCATTACCACTATGATTTCAACCATTATAGGTAATTGTAGACCTCTATCCCTTAGAGTAGTCTAGCAACATGGCCTTCTTAGGGAGTTGATATGGTAACAATTTGTTTCTTGCGTGATGTGAATCATTGTATTCGATGATCTCTTAAGGTGAAATGGGAGAATAAAATGTACACCTCTATCCCTTGGAGTAGTCCAACCGCATGGCCTTCTTGGGGAGTTGAGATGATAAAATTTCAATTATAATTGGAGATATTTTTTGTTCAAGTGGCCTTATGATAACTTATCCATCTGACCAAATTGCATGGATAGTTAGTCACTGCAACTGCTAGGTGTATAGGGTAAATCATTAGATATGAGGTTCACTTGATTTTATTGATTTTATGTGACCAAAGGGGTGAGGTGCCTTTGGAGCCTTTTGAAATTGATGTGACCAAAGGGCTTAAGTGCCTTTGGAGCATTTTTAAAATTGACCAAATGAGTTTGGGTACCTTTGGAGCCTTTTTATTGTGACCAAAGTAATTTGGGCACCTTTGGGGCTTTTTGTGATGATGTGACCAAAGAGCATTTTTGAATTTGACCAAAGGAGTTTGGGTACCTTTGGAGCCTTTTGATTGTGACCAAAATAATTTGGGTACCTTTGGAGCCTTTTGTGATGATTTGACCAAAGGGCTTAAGTGCCTTTGGGGATTTTGGATTAAATTGACCAAAGGAGTTTGGGTACCTTTGGAGCATTTTGATTGTGACCAAAGTAATTTGGGTACCTTTGGGGCTTTTTGTGATGGTGATCAAAGGGCTTAAGTGCCTTTGGGGTGTTTTGGATTATTTTTGACCAAAGGAATGTGGGTACCTTTGGAGCATTTTGTGATGATTTTACCAAAGGGATTAAGTGCCTTTGGGGCTTTTTGTGATGATGATTTTGTGTTTGTTTGTTTTTGTGTTTTTTTATACAATGAATCTAATATGCAAAAAAATCTAAATGTTAACCTTTTCAACAAAGTCATACATTTTAAAGTCAAACATATGTAATATGATGAAAATGTAGATGATGGAGGGAAAACTAGCAAGATGTTATAAGGGAACAACATGGTTTTCAGGAGACTCAAACATCCTAGTTAACCAGTCAAAAGATGCATATTGACTATATAGGATTTTGAAAGATAAAATTATGATAGGAAGACCAAGATATTCAATATCCCTGTGTGTTCATTTGATGTTCATTAATGACGCATAAGACTACCCCATTGCCATATAGATTTCATTCAACCCATTTTTGTAATGGAGATCACCTGATGGTCATTATTATCCTAATGTTGGATGTAGTTGGACGTTACTACTAGGAAATACAAGACACAAAAATATAGCTCATTCGTAAGATGATATTGGTCTATACAAAATAAGGTCATTAATGTGATAGACATATCACCATGCGTAAGACAACTTTGTTGGCATTTTTGCCACATTATTTTGATTGTTGATTATTCCTGCATAAAATGTTGAAGTTCTCATTCCTCTACGAGTTTTGATGCCAAAATAGCTAAGTCCGAAGACTGTCGCGATATCGCGACAAAAAGCAGCATGAAGAGCACAGTTTCAAAACCGTCGCGATATCGCGACATGTCGCATTATCGCGGGTCTTTCGAGGAGAGAGAAGCCAAAGTCAGAGAATGTCGCGATTTCGCGACGTGTTCCAAAATCGTGGTCAAAGTAGTCAACGGGGGTAGCGCAGTAAAATCGTCGCGATATCGCGACATGTCACGTTTTCGTGACTTGCGATGGCCATGGAGCAGAGTAAGAGAAAAGGTCACGAAATCATGACATAATTGGGCAATGACAATGAATCTCGTCACGATTTCATGATAGAATAGTGAACAAGGCGCAAAATATGAAGGACGTCGTGAAATCGCAACGTGTTGCGCGGTCGCGGCAAGGTTGAAGAAAAAGCATAAGGCATGAAAGACGTCACGATTTCACGACATTTTTGAAGATGGGGGCAAGCAAGAAGAAGACGTCGCGATATCGCGACAGGAAGCAACAACAGAAGAGAAAGCAAGGAAACGTCGTGATTTCATGACATATTGGAGAGAAAAGGCGAAATAGGCAAAAGTGTCACGTTTTCGTAGGTTGAGAGCTGAACCGTACAAGGCAAATGAAAATTGTCGCGAAATCGTGACATGTCGGCTTTTCGCGACAGGGAAGAGAAGATTGAGCAGCGGAGAGATAACGTCGTGATTTCGCGACTTGTTTGGTTTTCGCGACCTGGAGATAAAACAAAGGTGTCGATGGAAGAACGTCGCGAAAGCGCGACTTGTCTTGTTTTCGCGACGTATCAAGGAGACAAAGCCAAAAGAGAGAAAGGTGTAGCGAAATCGTGCCTTGTCACGTTTTCGCGGTTCAAAGCAGCCAAAGGACAACATGGGTAAAGGATGTCACGATTTCGTGACAAGTCATAGTTTCACGAAAACAAAGCGGAGAAAGAGCAGAATAGTAAGGAACATCGCGATTTCGTGACGCGTCACGTTTTCGCGAGCTAAGGTGACGAAGGAGACCAAAGAGCCGAATACGTCACGATTTCGCGACATGGTTGATTTTCACGATCCAGAATGACAAAAGTATACGGAAGCAGAAATATGTCACGATTTCGCGACATGTCGCGTTTTCGCGACCTGTCACAGTTTCATGCCAGAAAGCAGTTCAAACGGCCCGATGAAGCATTGCGATTTTCGAGGATTAAAAGCACTCCAAAATTAAATGTTTTGCTGCTTTCCAATGTATACAAGATAAAAGAACGTGTCCAAGCCACCAGAATTGAAGACGCCTCCATTATTCAAAGCTTCTGTTCATGATTTTTCTAACGGTTCAAGCATGTTTCGAGAATGAACATTTAATGAAGACGACCGGTTCCTTATTTCATTTAATTTTTGGTTTCTTCGAGGCTGGTTTAAGGGGATCATTTCCTTGTTTCTGTTGCACATTTTGTAGATCTCGAGGAAGTCCGTTGCCTGTTTTAAATGTTGTAGAGAGGCAAGACCTCTATAAATATGAATGTAGATCTCAGAAAGAGGGATCGAGAGAGAGACTTTTGCTGAAAGCTTTTCAAGTTCTTTGCATGAATGAAAGATATTTGGCCTCTGGTTTTGCAAGCAATTGTCTGTGTGGTTTTTCCTTCTATCTTATACATTCCTAATTTACGCTCGTATTTCTTATCTGTTGCTTAATTTGAATTCTGCATCTGAGTTTAAATATTGCTAGTGAGGAAGTGAGTTCTGGAATGTGATCTTGGAGGTTATCTGCATAAGGTTGTAAGTTAATTACGTCGCTATCTTTTGTTATATGTTGTTAGTGTGCTTGAGGATATCTGCTGCTAATCTTTCCCGATCTGAAAAATTTGGCCTGTGGCTATATTTCCCGTTTCTTTCTGCATATTTTTGATTTCTTTCCTGCAACTCTAGTCTTCAACAGTATAGAATTTAGTAAGGGAACCAGCCCTCTCTGGAGATTGGTCTGGGAGACATTTCTTTCTCTCAGCCTTTCAATGTTGGCCGGGTCTAGGGTGCATTTCGCGTAAAATCCTTTCCTATGGCAGATTCGTGACCAACAGTTTTTGGCACGCCCGGTGGGACAGACTGTTTCTATCTCAAAAAGATCCCATAGTATTGAGGGTTTAATGTTCGCCTTCATGCTGTATAGTTAGAACATTTGGTGACTCTACAGTACCCAAAAATCTCTGAACGTGGATACAATGAAAGTTGTACTTCATGATCACGAGATCAAAGTCCAAAAAAGTTGAAGATCTTGTTGAGTTTTTTGAACTTGACAGCACAAAAAAAGGTGAACACTCTAGGTTGGTTTCCCCATCGCTTGCATCATCTGCCATATCCACACAAATCCCTGGTATTGTTACTAGTTTTCCATCTTCTCAGTCATATACACTAGTCCCAATGGCCCAGTATCCTCCACCCCGATAGTTTTCAGCATGGAATAGCTCAGGAGCCTTGAATTTGCAGGTTCAAAATCCAGTTCCCTAGGCTGCTTTGAAAGCCTTGCCAACCTATGATGGTACGGGTAAGACTGCATATGAACATATTCATGATGTAGCTTCTTTGGCAGCCATTCATGATATAACAGATGAAGATGTGATGGTCAAGTTATTAGTGTTATCCTTGAGAGGAAAATTGTTGTATTGGTATCGATCTCTGCAACCAGGCACTATTGCGTCATGGGATCAGCTAGGAGAACTGTTAGTTAAGAATTTTCATGAACAGGCTGACCCATTTTCATTGTTGCATCAGTTTAACGCAATTCAGAGGCACCCACAGGAGGCGATAGCAGATTTCAATGTTCGTTTTACCAGAAGCTGGCAGCGAGTGCCTGAAGGTCTTCGCCCTACCCCTGAGCAAGCTACTTTCTACTACCTTCGAGCATTCAACACAGACATTGGTTTGGCGATCAGGCAGTCCAATGTGATGACCTTCCCAAAACTATTCGAGCAAGCACAAAATGCGGAGGCAGACTTGATTGCAATCGGTAGGCTTCCCCCAAAGGTAGCAATGCCCATTTTACCTGATATTCCACAGCAATTATATCCTAGTTCTTTTTCACAATCTATGTCTTCTATGTACCCTGTTCCATCATGGAGCTCCACTGCACCTCAGATTGCACCCATCCCAGTTCCTCAGCTCCCTACTTTAGCAACTCCCCAGTTGCCTGCACCCAGCATTCTGCCATTCCCTACTTCCACTTCATTCCCAGCATTACCAGCACCACCAGCACCTTTGCCCTTACCAACACCTCCTGTACCTGTAAATCCTGATCCTTATACGACACTCTTGCAAGAGGTAAAATCTGCCAATTCTGCAATAAGAGCAATGGGTAATAAGATCACGCTTATTGAAAGGAAGCAAGTTGAGCGAGATTTCCAGCCTAGGAGATTTCAGCCTCCGTCGATTACTAGAGAACAAGTTGTTTCAACAAGCAAAGCACCCGAGAAGAATCTGACTATTTTGGCAAATGAAGAGGCAGTCCTTGCAGAAAGAACATATTGGTGTTCAACATGTAATGATCCACATGGAGAAGATACTTGCATGGTTCATTTGAATTATGTGCAGACATTGGCTGCTAGTTCTTCGGGGGGCAAGTCAACATGATCTCTGAGGTAGGCCATAGCTTAATGGTTCCATCTGAAGAGCAAGTTTCAGTTCTCACAAGGACTGGAAAGAAGCCTGTTATAGTAGATCCTGCTGAGCTAGAGCCATTAAAAGTGCCAGCTGATTTGAAGAAACCAGTGAAAACTCCTGTGTCAGTTTCAAAGCTCGATGCGCCTGTTTTACCGAAAGACCCTGTTCCACACAGAGTACAAGAAAAAGCCACAACTGCATAGGCAAGGTCAGAAGCAGAGGAGCAAGCTAGAGAAAAGTTGAAGTACCCTTCATTGATGAAGAGGTTGAGAGTAGAAGCCACTCAGCAGTATCGAAGCAGATATGATCTCCCCGTTGAAAAAAAGGAATCTACTACGGTTGCATACAACATTGTCGAAGAATTGAAGAAGACCCCAGCTAAGGTTAGTCTTTATGATGCATTGCAATTGCTTGGGCAGGTAGATTTATTGCAAGAATATTTGAAATCTATGAAGGATAGTGAGAAAGGTCCTACCCAGACAATTTATGCTCAAGCTTTAACCACTTCCATCACTGGTAAGAATAGACCACCCCCGTTTTATCTATCACTACAAATAGAGGGTTGGATCGTGCATAACTGCATGATCGACTCTGGAGCCGCTACAACTGTCATGCCTAAGGCAGTTTGCGAAGTTATGGGTATGGAATACACATGAAGTAGCCCTGGAGTCTTGCAGTTAGATGGTACTCCTATGAAAATGGTGGGTGTAATCAAGGATGTCTCGATTGTTCTACACACTATGCCCCAGATTACAGTCATTCAGGAGATAGTTGTGGTCGATCTAGAACCGTATTTCAGTATGTGCTTATCCAGAGAATTTACTGCAAAGTTGGGAGGTTACCTTGCACTGGATTATTCCCACTTGGAGATCCCTTTCAAAGGAAAGAGACTCCGGATTCATAATGAAAAACCTTCCTCTTTTCATATTGAAAGGTTGGATGAAGCAGGAAAGACCATGCAGTCTGTCAACATGCTAACCGAAGAGTTAGAGGGGTCTGATTTGATGAATGAGGTTTTGGATGAGCTTCAGTTGGAAGACGGGTTTTCAATGCTTGATTTCAATGCTATGCTGGAGACCGAAATCGGGTGTTATTCTATCACAAAGCCCGAAGATGGCGCAATGCAGGTACCCCTTAACCAAGATGATCAGAGCTCTATCAAGGATCAACTATGGAAGTTATATTTTGATGGGGCGAGATGCAAAAATGGTGCAGGAGCAGGTATTGTTCTGATTTCTCCCTCTGGTTTACAAAGAACATATTCATACCATCTCACTTGGAATTGTACTAACAATGCTGTCGAGTACGAAGCATTATGCCTAGGCTTGAAAAAGGCAAGAAAGTTGGGAATCGAACAGTTGCAAATTTTTGGTGATTCTGAGCTGATTGTAAACCAAGTAACAAACAAGTGTATTTCCAAGCAGCATTATCTCAAAGCATACCGCAACCAAGTTTGGGACCTGTTTGAGTCTTTCACAGCTCTGAATATCCAAGCCATTTCACGAGAGCTGAATAAGCATGCTGATCTTCTAGCATCTCTTGGAGCAAATTTTTCTCCCATTGAGCAGGTAGTGAAGAAACCAAAGACAGTAAGGATGGTGTACAGGCCTAGTGTCCCAGACAAAGATACTTTTTGGCAAGTCTTCGAGAGTGATGAGCAAATTGTTAACTTTTTGATTCAAGAAGCTGCCACTATCAAAGGAAGAACTTTAGAGCACGAAGAAACTGATGGTCTGATTCAGTTGTGGAATAATCATATTTCGAAGGGTCTTATCACTCTAGAAAGTTTGTTTGATCAGCATGATCGGTCTAAGAAACATCGGATTGAGATCGACAAGAAAGAGTACATGGAGTTGCAGTTGGGACCCAATAAGGTCATTAAGATTGGGACTGATTCTACTCCTGATGAATTGCAAGAGATCAGGCAACTGTGTCAAGAATTTTTTGATATTGTGGCCTGGAGTTATGAGGATCTGAGGGGATATGATAAACAGATTGTTCAACATACTATTGAGTTGGAAGAAGGAGTCAGACCCTTCAGGCAAAAGCAGCGACCAGTGAATCCAAATATTGAGACTCTCATGAGGGCCGAACTTGTGAAAATGTTGCAGGCCAAGATTATATACCCGGTTAAGCACTCGACTTGGGTTGCTAATCTGGTTTCGGTTCGAAAGAAAAATGGAGACATACGACTGTGTGTAGATTTCCAAAATCTGAACCGTGCATCTCTGAAATATCACTATCCCTTGCCTCGCATTGATCAGATACTGCATGTTGTTGCTGGGGCTCAGCGTTTCTCACTGCTAGACGGTTTCTCTGGATATAACCAGATTTGGGTTAGGGATGAGGACCAGTACAAGACAACATTCACAACCAAGTGGGGCACTTTTGCTTATCAGCGAATGCCTTTCGGATTATCAAATGTTGGGGCCACATTCCAGAGAGCCATGGACATTGCATTCGAGGAGCTTTTGAACAAGATTATTGTCATTTATCTTGATGATATGACTGTCTTTTCACATAAACGGGAAGATCACTATTCTCATCTGAGGCAAATCTTTGGAAAATGTAGAGAATTTGGTATTTCCATTAATCCAAAGAAGTCGGTTTTTGTAGTGAAGGAAGGTAAACTCTTGGGGCATGTCATTTCAGAAGATGGTTTGGCAATTGATCCATCTCGAGTCGAAGCATTGAAGAAACTATCGCTCCCTGCCAATAAGAAGGAGCTGCAGTCTTTCTTTGGGCAGATTAATTTTATCAGGAAGTTCATTTCTGATTTTGCCCAGGTTGTCAAGCCCATGACTGAGTTGTTGAAGAAGGATGCAGAATTTAAGTGGACAACTCAGAGGAAGGAGGCATTCCAAGAAATTAAGGACAGAATAGCACAGGCTCCCGTATTAATTAACCCTGATTATTCGAAAGATTTCATTCTGTATGCAGTTGGGGAAGATGAGAGCTATGCCACAGTACTCACACAGAAAGGAGACGATGGAAATGAAAGGCCCATTGCTTTCCTTAGTCAGGTTATCTTACCTCATGAGGCAAGATATAATTTCATTGAAAAATAGGTATATGTTGTCATGAAGTCTCTTAAAAAATTCAAGCACTTCATATCTCAGAGTAGGACAGTCGTCTATGTTATACATCCCGATGTAAGGAATTTCATCATTCAGGGTGAGATGGGTGATAAACGCGCTGGTTGGGTCACCAAAATTCAAGAATTTGATGTTGAGATTCATCCGACCAAGCTAGTGCGGGGTAAGGCCTTATGCCGACACTTAGCAAAGACTACAGCATCTAGGATAGTTGATTATCAAGCAGATGATCTTGCTGGAGATAGTAATCTGATGAACCTCTTAGTTCAAGAACAAGATTGGGCAGATGACCTCATTAACTATTTCACAACTGGTAGATGTCCTTCACAGTTAAATGCCTCACAACGGAGAAGGTTTCATCTGCAAGCTCTCAGGTATGTGTTACTGCCCGAAGGATTGTTTTTCAAGAACATTGATGGCGTTCTTTTAAGGTGTGTCAAGGAATCAGAGAAGGTTAGACTCCTGGAGGAGTTTCATTCTGGCATATCAGGAGGACACTATGCAGGTAGACCAATGGCTTTAAAAATTATTTGGGCTGGTTACTATTGGCCAACCTTGGTCACGGATGCTTTCAGGGTTGCCCAAGCATGTGACAAATGTCAGAGATATACAGGAAGGGTTAGAAATGCATCATTGCCCCTACATCCAATTCAGGTTGAAGCACCTTTTCAGCAGTGGGGATTGGACTTTATTGGGATTATTGATCCCAATTCTTCAGCTGGACACAAGTATATCTTGACAGCTACAGATTATTTTATGAGATGGTCTGAGGCTATTCCAACCAGGGTTGCAAATCAAGATGTGGTGATCTCTTTCATCGAAGGGCTGATCACATGTTTTGGCATTCCTGATGCTATTATCACAGACAATGGAACTCCGTTCATTGGAGCTGAGCTAGCTGAATTTGCAAACAAGTATGGTGTTTTCCTGAAAACATCCTCTAACTATTACCCTCAGGGAAATGGCTTGGCAGAATCCACAAACAAGAACTTGCTATGGATTTTAAAGAGATCTTTGGGGGATAACAAGAGATCATGGCACCTTCTGTTGAATCAAGCTTTATGGGCAGATAGGATTTCAATCAAGAAATCTATCAAGACTTCACCATATGCCCTGGTATATGGAAAAGAGGCAAGGTTGCCTGTTCATCTAGAATTGCCAGTATTGCAGTAGTTGCAGGGATTTCAGGATGATGAAGCAGATATAGATTCCATGGATATGCGGTTGGCTCAGTTGTTGCAGTTGGAAGAGCAACGTTCTTTGGCCTATGAGGAGTTTGCTAAGCATACACAGGTTATTTCAAAGTGGTTCCATAAAAATTCCGCTGATCGTCCACTTAAGGTGGGTGATTTGGTCCTGAAATGGAATGAAAGGAAAGCCAAGCCAGGAATGCACAAGAAGTTTGATGCTCTGTGGGAGGGTCCGCTCCGCATTATCAGTGTCGGTGCAGCAAATTCGTTTTATCTGGAAGATTTGGATGGCAGCCCACTTCCTATTTCAGTGAATGGCTTTCATCTGAAAGCCTATACTCCATGAAGTGTGAGTCCAGTATTACCTTGTACAGTTATTTTGCTTTTATTAAAAAAAAAAAAAAAAAAAGAAAAAGAAAAGAAAAAAAAAGTATTGTAGATTTCATCTGTCAACTTCGGCTCTTTTTGCATGCGAGCCCGCAGGTACGTATTTCTTTCTTTTTTCTTCTTCCTTCCCAATAGTTAGTGGCTTCCTCTCTATTTCTTCCTTCCCCCTCCTTTCTTTTCATTCCCTTCCTCGCTCATTCCTTCTTCTACCATCCGTAGTTAAGCCACTACTATTGTTTCTCTTTCCCTTTTTGATATCCCCATTTCTTCTTTTCCTTTTCTTCTAATTTCATTGTCATTTTAGCATTTATCCATAGTTCCCACCATCCCACCTGCTTCCCTTCCATTATTCATTTTTTTCCTCCATCCCCGTAGCTGGTAGCATAGAAGCACTCTGTTACTGTATCTGTCGCTGTTGTTCCTTCATTTTCCATCATTTCACCATTCCATTCCCATTCCACAGCCTACACATTTGCTGGCCATCACTCCGTTCATTCCATTCATTTCCATTTTTGTACTCCAGGTGCTTTCATGGAGATTCTTTTACAGCACCTGGTAAGCTAAGCCAAATACAGATTCCTTTGAGTTTTTAGTAAGTCAGCAAGAGTTGTTGCAGCAGTCCATCGAGATGTCTCCTAGCAGCCAGCTTTTTGTTCTTTCAGTTTTTCTTGACTCTGTTGCCCAATGGATTCAGGCCTGGGATTCGTGCATACAACAGAACTGTATACCCCACGAGCCACCAAGAATGTTGGCATTTTTGCCACATTATTTTGATTGTTGATTATTCCTGCATAAAATGTTGAAGTTCTCATTCCTCTACGAGTTTTGATGCCAAAATAGCTAAGTCCAAAGACTGTCGCGATATCGCGACAAAAAGCAGCATGAAGAGCACAGTTTCAAAACCGTCGCGATATCGTGACATGTCGCGTTATCGCGGGTCTTTCGAGGAGAGAGAAGCCAAAGTCAGAGAATGTCACGATTTCACGACGTGTTCCAAAATCATGGTCAAAGTAGTCAACGGGGGTAGCGCAGTAAAATCGTCGCGATATCGCGACATGTCGCGTTTTCGCGACTTGCGATGGCCATGGAGCAGAGTAAGAGAAAAGGTCACGAAATCGTGACATAATTGGGCAGCGACAATGAATCTCGTCATGATTTCATGACAGAATAGTGAACAAGGCGCAAAATATGAAGGACGTCATGAAATCGCAACGTGTTGCGCGGTCGCGGCAAGGTTGAAGAAAAAGCATAAGGCATGAAAGACGTCGCGATTTCGTGACATTTTTGAAGATGGGGGCAAGCAAGAAGAAGACGTCGCGATATCACGACAGGAAGCAGCAACAGAAGAGAAAGCAAGGAAACGTCACGATTTCGTGACATATTGGAGAGAAAAGGCGAAATAGGCAAAAGTGTCACGTTTTCGTAGGTTGAGAGCTGAACCGTACAAGGCAAATGAAAATTGTCGCGAAATCGCGACATGTCGGCTTTTCGCGACAGGGAAGAGAAGATTGAGCAGCGGAGAGATAACGTCGCGATTTCGTGACTTGTTTGGTTTTCGCGACCTGGAGATAAAACAAAGGTGCCGATGGAAGAACGTCGCAAAAGCGCGACTTGTCTTGTTTTCGCGACGTATCAAGGAGACAAAGCCAAAAGAGAGAAAGGTGTAGCGAAATCGTGCCTTGTCACATTTTCGCGGTTCAAAGCAGCCAAAGGACAACATGGGTAAAGGATGTCACGATTTCGCGACAAGTCATAGTTTCGTGGAAACAAAGCAGAGAAGGAGCAGAATAGTACGGAACGTCACGATTTCGCGACGCGTCATGTTTTCGCGAGCTAAGGTGGCGAAGGAGACCAAGGAGCCGAATACGTCATGATTTCGTGACATGGTTGATTTTCACGATCTAGAATGACAAAAGTGTATGGAAGAGAAAAATGTCACGATTTCGCGACATGTCACGTTTTCGCGACCTATCACAGTTTCGTGCCAAAAAGCAGTTCAAACGGCCCGATGAAGCATTGCGATTTCCGAGGATTAAAAGCACTCCAAAATTGAATGTTTTGCTGCTTTCCAATGTATACAAGATAAAAGAACGTGTCCAAGCCACCAGAATTGAAGACGCCTCCATTATTCAAAGCTTCTGTTCATGATTTTTCTAACGGTTCAAGCATGTTTCGAGAATGAACATTTAATGAAGACGACCGGTTCCTTATTTCATTTAATTTTTGGTTTCTCCGAGGTTGGTTTAAGGGGATCATTTCCTTGTTTTTGTTGCACATTTTGTAGATCTCGAGGAAGTCCGTTGCCTATTTTAAATGCTGTAGAGAGGCAAGACCTCTATAAATATGAATGTAGATCTCAAAAAGAGGGATCGAGAGAGAGACTTTTGTTGAAAGCTTTTCAAGTTCTTTGCATGAATGAAAGATATTTGGCCTCTGGTTTTGCAAGCAATTGTCTGTGTGGTTTTTCCTTCTATCTTATACATTCCTAATTTACGCTCGTATTTCTTATCTGCTGCTTAATTTGAATTCTGCATCTGAGTTTAAATATTGCTAGTGAGGAAGTGAGTTCTGGAATGTGATCTTGGAGGTTATCTGCATAAGGTTGTAAGTTAATTACGTCGCTATCTTCTGTTATATGTTGTTAGTGTGCTTGAGGATATCTGCTGCTAATATTTCCCGATCTGACAAATTTGGCCTATGGCTATATTTCCCGTTTCTTTCTGCATATTTCCGATTTCTTTCCTGCAACTCTAGTCTTCAACAATATAGAATTTAGTAAGGGAACCAGCCCTCTCTAGAGATTGGTCTGGGAGACATTTCTTTCTCTCAGCCTTTCAATGTTGGCCGGGTCTAGGGTGCATTTCACGTAAAATCCTTTCCTGTGGCAGATTCGTGACCAACACAACCCAATTGTCATGTGGGTTTCATTCAAACCATTGTTGTAATGGAGATCATCCTATGATTTTTGAATAACTATTCCAAGGATTCAATCTCATTACCCCCTTATTTTCTTTTGATTCTTTTGATTGGGGATTCTTTCTCATTTTTGGTGAGTAAAGGGATTTATTTTCTTTAGTGGTGAAAATCAATTTTTACTCTTTTTTTTTGGGGGGGTATACTTGCTCATTTTTGTGGAGCAAGGGATTTTATTGCTTTGGGTATGGAGGATCTTGTCCTTTTGTCAATTCTCAATATCCTAGACCATGTGTGTAATAGGATGAGCAAGGAAAACCTTTCACTTAAGGTGGAAAGGATTACGTTGTAGGTTCATCCTTGTTTAAAATTGTATTTTAAAGTGTGATTTTGTGTTGGGATTTTGAGATATGCAAGGTACGAACAAAACAAGACCCTACATTAAAAAAACAAGATAAATTTTGATACAATATAAAAGGAAAACTAGGAATGGTTGAATGACCGAAACCCTAGTGAATACCCCATAGAAACTTGAGTAGTTGTGTTGAAAAACATAGTTACTCACAAAGGGGAATGGGGATGATATGATTTTTGTGATGTAGGGTATTTCCCTATCATCTCTTGTAGACTAAAAGGTGTTCCTAAAATAGTTAGTGGACATCTAGACACCATTGTTGATGTTCATCCAGTATCTACCCTATATTACGAAGACCCCTTAATAAGCAAGAGCTCATAAGAACAACTACAAATGATGATGGTGGATCAGGTTGATTAAGAATTCTAAAAATCATATAAATGTGGTGCTTATTTGGGGAAATGCAAGAATGACATTCCTAATGGAAATGCAATGAATGAATGATGTGGAATGCAGATTTTGTTGTTTTTTGCGTGTTGTATTGTTTTTGGATTTTTGGATTTTTATGATTTTTTTAGAATTTTGGATTGTTTTTGTGGGGTAAGGTGTGATATCTTAAGCATCCCAAGTATGAAATAATGTACAATAATGGACTACTTGTGTTTATGGTAAGGGTGGATGGCAAAATGGATGAGGATGAACAAATCGAGATGGTGATGGTTGTGGGTTCTCCTCGAGGAGGATGGGAAGAATGGGTAGAAAAATAAGGAACAAGCAAAGGCAATTAGGGACTTTGGTAGACTATTCAATGATGGAAATGATGGGAAAATGCATCTTTAGAGCTATCCACATTGACTAAGAGATTGTTCAATTGTTGTTTGAGATGATCTTTAGAAGTGTTAGGGGACTCCAAGTGGATCATGGAGTCTTGGAAGAAGTATGAAGGAATATCGATGATGGATTGAGAGGATTATAGAGCTGTGTATGTGCTAGATTGCTAACATGAAGCCATGTTGATGCTAGGTTTTTTTGTTTAGATGTTGGGATAGGATATGTATGAGTTATGCATGATAGAATCTCCCAAGCTTGAATTAGTCATGAGCACTAAGATAGGTGGTGTGTCTGGGTATGTTGAGGGTGGATGGAGACAATTAGATAGATGTGTATCAAAAGTCCTCAATAACTAAGCAGAAGTGGATGGTTCATGATGGTCTCGTATAGTGAGTATATCCACATGATCTTATTCCTAGTTTAGCTCCTACTCTTGTTCCCACTCAAACTTTTAAGCTATAGTGGCTTGATTTGGAGAGCTCTAGTTTTTTGTCACAATAGTGATCATTTCCTTAAAATTTTGGAGAAGCAAATTTACATTCACCCATATCACCTACTTTGGATGTTTTGGTTGATTGGAAAGTGTTATGTTTGTTTTTTGGTCCTAATACTTTAACTCTAAGTCCTCCTAGGCCTCATGCTACTATTGAGAATTATTGGGTGGACATGGTTGGGGTCTAGGGGGTGCATGAGGAGGATGATTTTGATTAGGTCTAGGAGGTAGTTTATATATGTGCACCATGCGCTCTTGATAGATATTATACCTATAGGTCCTTGGTGTGGGACCTACCTCTTGCATGGATTTGTGTATTTCCTCTTGGTATAGCCATTCATGGTATGCCCAATTTTCTTGCAATATCTACTAACTCAATTGGTATTTCCAATCCAAGCATTGTCTATGCAATCATAGTTGGTTCAACATTGTTGATTGCTCAACATTTTTTCTAAGGGCTTGCTCTTATTGATAAAAAATATTGGGATGAATGAATCTTGTATTAATATGAATAAGCATAGGCTTACTTTGGATTGTTACCACCGATTGAGGTGGTGTGATTTGGAGAGGATTTCAGGGTGGTGAAAACTATGACATAGAAGGAATGTGGATTCCCCTACTAAGTCCTTTGATGGGTCGGTTATACCTGTTAGTGACCCGGTATTGGCTTTGACCAAAAGGTTTATCTCCTTGATCGTTTAGGGGACCGAAGGGTACCTCATGACTTGGGACATACAAAAGGTAGGACTCCTATAGATAGTGTTAGTATTTTTATGAATACCTGGATGCCATGACAGAATTACTAGGTCCTTTGGGTTGAATCAGAGGCGTTCAGGGCCTCCTTGGAAATCTTCTATGATACTAGCCCTTGATCGGGCTTGGGTGTGTGTAGTTACCATGTGATTATCTCCTTTAAATTTTAGAAACACACAATCAAACAATCAAATAAATTACACAATCAAACAATGTGATTATCTCTTTTAAGTTTTAGATGTAAATCCCTAATATGTTTGGTGTGTTTTGATTTGTTGTAAATCTAAATTTTATTCTTAGTGTGTTTGGAAATGGTTGATGTAACTCTCAAAACTTTTAAAGGTTTTCACCTATACACTTGCACACACATATATGATGGTGAAGTATGGATTGTGAATCCCATAAGGCTATGGAGATGAAACCCATAACCGATGAGGAGAAACAGGTCCTACCGGTCCTCACCCAATCCATCATGAGCAACTATACACTCTCAAAAGAGAAATGCATGCTATTTTCCATGAATTCGATGGATCTTGGAGCCAAAATTGACCAAAAATAGGGTTTGAAGATCCACAATGCAATCCAAACATGTGGTGATGAAGTCCATTAGTCTTGATCGACGGTTGGTGGTGAAATCCAACTCATCGATGTTTAAAATAGGATGTGGTGTGTGGGGTTCATTTTATGCAAAAGAAAATAAAATCAAGGAGCAAGCGATGTCTTTTTTTACTAATGCATAAATGATGTTTTACATTCAAAGTCCTAAGAAAAATAACGTTTTAATTTCAAAAATCTAAAATGCACCCTAAGATGATATCTGCAAGTAGCAAACACACCGATCACAAAAAAAAATTGATTTTTTTTTTTAAATTTATATATCAAAATGATCAGTGCGACGAGATGATCACAATGGGCTAGGATTCAATTTTTTTTTGGGTCAATTTGTTATTTGTGGAATATTTGGCCGAAAAGGGCTAGTGGAAAATGACCAATTTGAGGAATTTTGCAAAAATAAATAGTTAGGACTCAAAAATTCTGTGAGATGTGTAGAAGGGGTTAATGAAGACAAAAAAATGAATTTGAGAATTTTTGGAGTTGTCTATAGCTTTTTATGAGTGTTTTAGTGCTATTTCCCCTATTTTGGCTTAAAAATTACTCAAAATAGAGTAATAATAAAACCAACATAACTTCTTTGTTATAGCTTCAATTTGCACGATTTTTTATTTGTTGGATGCGTAATAAAAAAGTAGAAATTTACTTTTTTTTAATTTTTTAGTTTTCTAAAGTTTTTGAAAAAAATAATTTTTGATTTTCTAACGTTTTGATATTCTGTTTTTTGTTTTTTTTTTAACATGAAAATTAAAAAAAATTAAAATGTTTAAATGTAAAAAATATATATATTTAAGGTTTGGGCAGACTTTGTGTTTGCCAGGCCTAGTGCAGGCCTAACCTTGTCAGGCCTGATGGGGACATGCCCCCTTGTCAAGCCTGGGTCCGCATAAGCTTGGCTCTGTCGGGCCTATGGTAGGTATGATGGGGACATATCCCCCTATCATGGGCACGTTGGCCTAATGGTACAAATGATCCCCCTGATTGGAGGGGGCAAAACTGGCCTATCAGGTGTAGGCTTCATGTAGTTCGGTCAGGCCTATTAGGCCTATGCGATAGGCCTAGGTGCTGCACACTTTGTGCATGCAGTGCCACGTGGGGAAAGGGGTGACTGAGGGGAAATGTGAGGGGAGTGGCATAGGATGCATTGTGTGACTTGCGCAGGGGAAGGGAAGGGAAGGGATAAGTGATGCAAGCTGCAATGTGTGGCCCGTGCGAGGGGGGAGGGAGGGAAAAAAAAAGTCCGTAGCCTGCATTTGGGCAGGTTTGCAAGGGGGAAGTTCCCTTGTTTTTTTATTATTATTTTATTATTATTTTTTAAATTTATTTTTAATTAAAATAAAGTTAGAAAACTAATGTTTTTCCTTTATTATTATTATTATTATTATTTTTTGTGGAAAACATCCCAAAAGGGATGCCACTTTTGGGTAAGACCCAAGGAGGCAGGGGTATCCATTCCGCCAAAAACGCCCAGGACTCGGACCTGGCCTACCACCTTTGACATACTCAAGGAGCAAACAAACACACAACCAAATTAAAAAAAGTAAATAACAACAAAAGTAATAAAATAAAATAAAAAACATGCTCCTTGAGTGTGTCAAAACCAAAAGCACAACCAAACAAGCAAAATAAGATAAAAGAAACCATAACAAAAACCACAAAGAAAAACACAAGAACCACATAACAAAACACAAACAAGACAAAAACAACAGAACACTACAAAGACATAACCCAAAAAAACATGAAAAATAAACACAACCAAAACCTAAAAAATAAAATAAAAATAAAAACAACCAACAACAGACAATAAACAAAAACAAAAACAAAAAACATAGAAAACAATCACACATAAAAAAATGAAATTACACAAACAAAGAGAAACCCAAGAACAAGAACGAAAAAAACACAAGAACAATCACAAAAAACATAAAAAAAAACAAAACAACAAAAACACAAGAACAACAAAAAACAACACAAAGAACACAAAGACAAAAAAAACAAAAGAACCCACCCACCTTAAAAAACTAAACAAAAAAACAAAGAAGACAAAAGAAAAAAAATGAACAAAACAATGAGCTATCTAGACCAGAAGACTATTAATGCAAGAATCAATAGAGGAAATAAAATAAAGAATAGAATGAGCTAGGGAACTAAAAAAACTGAATGAACCAAAGAGAAAAAAAAAAAAAACTAGGTACCTTCAGAACTGGAGCCATCCAAAGAAATGATAGAATGAAGAGCTTCCCTAATTTGAGAAGCCCACCATATAGGAGGGTGGCCATAACAAGTAAGATCACCTTTGTCCAAAGCCCAATTAGCTAAAGCATCAACACTCTTGTTTTGATCTCTGACCACATGATTGTAATCAACTTTCAAAAATCCCATCTAGATTAATTGAATCTTCTCAATAATTCTTTTTATTCTCCAATCCACATTATGATTCTTAGAAGGAGTCTTCAAGAGATTAATCATAAGTTGAGAGTTAGACTCAACTAACACCTTTTCCCATCCAACCTTAGTAGCCTCCTGAAGGCCTCTAAGGATACCATACTCCTCAGCAAGGTTATTGGAAAGAATACCCAAATTCTTAGCAAAAGTAAAAACCAAGGAGCCATCTGAAAGTCTACCAATTCCTCCCACACTGGCTTTTCTAGGGTTCCCTCTAGAGGCTCCATCAGTATTGACTTTTCCAAAATCCTTAGGATGAAGTTGCCAATTTCTAGTCCTATCCATCTTACTAATACTCACATTCCCTTTAAGATCGTTGCCCTTAGAAGGTTTAATCTTCAATCTCTGCATCACTTGATCCCATATTTGGTGGGAGTTTTGGGGGTGATTAAGGAGTTGATGGACTGATTCAACTAAGTTGGCTATGGTCTTTTGCAAAATATAGTGAATATCCTTCCTATCTTGATTAAAAATTCAGTTGTTCCTTTCATTCCAAATATTCCAAAGAAGAATGGTAGAACCCATCCAAACTAACTTCCTAATAAAATGATCAACACCCTCTTGATTAGGCCAATCCCTCCAAAGCTGTTCAAAAGTGAAAAAAATTGGACCACTGTAAGCCAAGTAAAGTTGCCATTCTACTCCATAGCTCAGAGGCTAAAGTACACTCAATAAAAATATGGTTCATATTTTCTACATTCTCTTCACACATTTCACATATAAAAGGGCCATGAAAACCATGCTTCACAAGTTGCTCACCAGTAAGCACCCTACGATGCAATAAAAGCCAATTAAAGAACCTCACCTTAGGCCAGAGCTTTTGAGCCCACAATTGAGAAAATATGTTAGAAGAATGGTTGGGATTATTATGGCATAAGGTCAAATAACCTTGAGCAACTGAATACTCACCCTTAGTAGTGTTGTTCCATCCAAAACAATCTTTTTCATGGGACCAAGAGAGGGATATCATATGAAGGATGCCTTGGATATCTTGTCTTTGCCTTTCTGGGATTTGAATAGGCCAGTCCTCAATAGGGATCCAATATCTATCAACCTTTGAATTACCAGTATGGTACCGATAGTAATTAGCCACCTTTATCCAATTAGCTCGGTGAAGCTCCTCCATCCAAGGCCTCCAATCGGGAAACTGAGTTATCAAAGGCTTGTGACCATCCCAAGAATCTGTCCAAAAATTTGCTTGTTGACCATTATGAATGATCCAAAATAATTTTTTCTTTATCAAATCCTCACCAGTATTAAGAACTGCTAAAATGGGAGAACCTTTGGTAGGAAGTTGATAGCGAACAAGGTCTTTAGGACTTTTGTTCTCAGCATATTTAGCACGGAGATTATTGGCCCAAAGAGCATTGAGGTTATGCAACATCCTCCAATATAATTTAGCAGCTAAAGCTTTGTTGTTATTAATTGAAGACCGGAATCCTAACCCCCCTTCACTCTTAGGAAGATATAAAGTATCTCGTTTCACCAAGGCCCATTTTCTTTTCTCCTTAGTACCACTCCAAAGGAAACGATGACTGATTTGATCCAATTCTCTAAGAACAGCCTTTGGGATATTCAAAACGGAAGAAACATAAATAGGAATAACTTGAAGGACTGATTTTA
This sequence comes from Wollemia nobilis, assembly GCA_028583015.1. Taxonomy (NCBI): domain Eukaryota; kingdom Viridiplantae; phylum Streptophyta; class Pinopsida; order Araucariales; family Araucariaceae; genus Wollemia; species Wollemia nobilis. The sequence continues at coordinate 34,414 of JAQPPZ010006149.1, read as the reverse complement.
CCAAGGTGATTCTACCCCCCAAAGAAAGCCACTTGTTGGTCCACTTTCCAATTTTCTTCTTGACTTTGTCCAACAACCAATTCCAATATTTATTTTTTTGCCTTTGAATATTTATGGGAATACCTAAATAAGTGATTGGAAGAGAGGAATAACTAAAATGTTCACATCTCATCCTTTTTTTGTATCTTTGATCCCTTCTTCATTCTAACTTTTGCATTGCAATTATTCTTAGTTTCTTCTAATATCTACTTTAAATAAAATTTGAAGAACATTATTATCTAATATGGAAGAGGATTTTTCTTTAACATTTTTTGGAAATGAAAAACCCTATAACTAAACCATCTTTTGCTACTATATGATTTACTTATTTCAACTTTTATTTTGTCTCCTAACTAAATTTTTTTTTTTTTTTTTTTTGAGTTCTCACATCGCAATATCTTGCTATGCGTCCAACCTTACAATATTTGTTGTCTCAAAATAAAATGTTTTAATAATTCACTTGGTGATCATATTATCTTGATTAAAATTTAATCTTAATAGATTATCGTAAAGGTTTTGAGATTTTCATGACTACATTCTTGGGTAGAGACTTTTTAGTTTTTTTAACACTTCTTATTTATAAGTTGATATGAAAGTCCAAAAATATTGACCTGCATTAAAATCCTTTCAATCATTGCCTCCATTAGAAAAATTCTCACTCTATACTCTTAAAATACAACCCATCTCTCCTCCCTAGACTATGGGACATTGTCTATTATTTTATCTCAAACTTCTAAATAAGAACAAGATAAAAATATTCTTTTTGAAGGAATATCATTAAATAATATGAATTCAATCCCCACTTAAATCTATGAATAAGTTTGGCATTAACCCTCTCCTTTTAAGAAGTATTATGTCATGCTCAATTATCTCAAATTTGATAATCGTGTTTGATGAAACATTTATCAAGTTGATAGATATTATCACAAACTTGTTCTTTCTTTTTTCCTCAACTAGGGCATCTTTACTTTTAACTAAGCATCCTTACTTCTAGGTAAGGCTTCCATAAATAATTTTTTCATACATGGGTCATAGCCTAGAAATACCTTCAAATATACATGCCTATAATCACATGAAGGCTAAATGCCCAATTAGAGAATTGATAAAAATTGCACAACAAAGCACTACAACACCAAATTACTAAACGACATATCAGAGTAGGACTCCTCAGAACTACAATAAGACAAAACCCTTGATTTATTTTCCTTGTATAGCATATATCCTATCGAAACCACATTCGAGAGGTCTTCATATCCAATGGCAATTACAAATTCCTACAGCTCCCAGCTCATCTTGCTAATCTCAATGCTTATTTGTCTGTCCTATATCCACCTTCCCATCTACATAGTGATTCAAACAATTCCTAATCATGAAACACAAGAGTTTCCATGTTGTTACTTATTCCTTCCCTATCATTGTGGTAATCTTCTCAAAGAAAAACCTGCAAGTCCATATAATCTTCCCCCAGATAAAGCCTCGTATCGTAATCCCACCAATGATGACCTCTCTCTATTCCCCAATTAGTCAATCTATCTGTAACTTTGTTCTTTTCCCTCACCAAGTGAAGAAATTTTATCTATGTTCTATTTTTTAAACCCATAATATTGTCGAATACTCGTTGGACCCTTTGTTCCATTCCCCCCTCCTGCTTGTTCAACCTGTTGATTAAGACTTGAGAGTTAGACTCCACCTCAATTCTCGAGTATCCTTACTTAAGAGCCATGGCTAAGCCTTTACAAATGGTCGTAGCCTCTACCACCATGTTGTTGTTCCTCCCAATGCTCGAATGAAAGTCAAAAACCATCCTCCCTTCATGCATATGACCCACTCTCACAATCCCCAAAAGATCTAATAACTCCTCCTCTAAGCATAAACTAAGAACCTTTGATTCCTCTTACAACCTCTCTAATATTAAGCAAAATTCTTAAGAGAATTAACTCCTTGAATGAGCATTCATCACGAAAAATACACCTATTGCCATATAACCACACCTACCACAAAGTAAAGGCCTTGAAACAATAAACTAGAAGGGTAGGACATCCCTCCCTCTCTTCGAAAAAGAAAAAGATTAATTTGTGAATACGATATTAATAATTATTTCATTCACGGTTATTATTATATTATTTGTGAATACGATGTTAATTAATTTTCACTTAATAAACTTTTGGAAAGTGAAGGATATCCCTCTCTTCGGAAAGGGAAAAAGATTCCTTCATATCATATCTTATCCTATTACAGAGACGTTAGTGGACTTCATAGAAGCCCTTTTGACAACTCGACTTCCGCTTGTCGGTTTCAAGATCAAATCTGCCCTTCACGTCCAAGTCGATCGCGTTCATAATTTTTTTTCCCGGTTGTCTGTTTTTGACCCGCCATATTAAATAATGAATTAATAACTGTTTATGTCCTGTTAGAACACTACTCTTTATATTCTGTTAGAATACCAATTTGGATTTTCATTAAGGAGACGTGTATGTAAGAGACGTGAAAGTTTTTAATTAGAACTCTCAAATTTAGACCTACACCACGACAAAGATGGCCTAAAAAAGACTTGTATTCAACGCAGCTCTGTCGGCAGTCAGCTACGAAAAAACGAATGGCCATGATGATGAACGGCGATGAAGATTCCTTTAACATATCATATCTTATCCTATTACAGAGATGTTAGTGGACTTCATAGAAGCCCTTTTGACAACTCGACTTCGGCTTGTCGGTTTCAAGATCAAATCTGCCCTTCACGTCCAAGTCGATCGCGTTAATAATTTTTTTTCCCGGTTGTCTGTTTGTTAGCTACTACCATTGAATTCAATCAACTCATGCGCAGTGCAAAATTGCATTAGCAAGCAATGACGATGAACAGCGACGAAGATAGCCATGTTCTGCACGCGGTGGTCGTGCCATTTCCTGCACAAGGTCACGTCAAAGCTCTCTTGAATTTCGCTGAATTACTGTCTACGCGAGGATTTTTCATCACCTTCGTTAACACTGAATGGAGCGAGAGACGCATTTTTGGCGATTCTCAAGTGTTTCAACGGCCTAATTTCCGATTTTTGTCGGTTCCGGACGGTTTGCCGGCCGAGCACGGTCGCATGGCAGAGCTGGGCGAGTATATGGGCGTATTGCAAAAGCTGGGCTCCGAGCTGGAGCAGCTGCTGCGCTCTGCCCGTGACAAATCGGAGATTCCTCCCGTGACGTGCATCGTCTCCGACGCTGTCATGTCTTGCACGCACTCCGTTGCGGCCAACATGGAAGTTCCCAGGGTTATCTTCTGGCCTGTGTGCGCCGTCTTCTCTATTTCCCAAAAATATGCTCCTTTACTTCTTTCTCAGGGACTCATTCCCGTCAAAGGTATTCATTTTCATCTTCATACTTTATCTTCGCTATCTTTTTCTTCCTTCGACCCACATTAACATTAACACCTCGATTATGGTTCAGTGAGCGAAGCAAAATGTCCAGAGAGACTGATAACCACTCTTCCGGGGAACATACCTCCCTTATGGCCAGCGGATTTATTGTCCTTTTACCGTGAGCAGGATGCATCCGACCTCATCTTCCAAGCCTTCCTTTACGAAGCTCGATTTGCCGACATAGGAGACTACGTCCTTGTCAACACATTTGAAGAATTAGAAGGGAAAGATGCGGTAGCTGCACTCTCTGCTAATGGATGTCCTGCTATGGCTATAGGTCCTGTATTTCTCGACAACGTTTTACAAGGAAAGAAAGTGAAGAGCAGTATGTGGGAAGAAGACGAAAGCTGCCTCAACTGGCTTGACATGCATCCGCCAAACTCTGTGCTATATGTATCATTTGGCAGTATTGCCGTCAAATCCCAACAACAACTGGAGGAGTTGGCGCTGGGGCTGGAAAGAAGCGAACAACCTTTCTTGTGGGTTCTGCGCTCGGACCTTGCTCAAGGAGAGTCTGGTGTTTTACCCGAGGGCTTCAAAGAGAGGACCAAGGCTCGAGCATTCTTTGTGAGTTGGGCGCCTCAGTTGAGAGTGCTTTCCCACCCTTCGGTGGGAGGATTTCTTACGCATAGCGGGTGGAATTCTACGCTGGAGAGCATTAGCACGGGTGTGCCCATGATTGGTTGGCCTTATTTCGGCGACCAGTTTCTTAATTGCAGATTCGCCAAAGATATTTGGAAGGTTGGCCTGGATTTCGATGATGTTGATGTAGATGACCTCAGGTTGGTGAGAAGGGAGGAGGTGGAGAGAGCGGTGAGGAGATTGATGCAGAGTTCGGAGGGGATGGTGCTGAGAATGAGGGCCCTACAGCTGAAGGAGGTCGCAACCAAGGCAGTCATGCCCGGAGGTTCTTCTTTCTCAAACCTGGACGTCTTCATCCACCATATGCGGGAAAAAGCCAAACCCCGAGTCTCTTAACATTGAAGTGCACGAAATGGGTAAGAATATATATACGGAGTAGAGAGTTGAATCAATAAAGTCCCTCGGATCTTATCTTAATACCTACTTAGGAAATTGGCGTAGGAATCATTTGCCGTGTTGAAGCAGAAGTGGTACCCTAAGGCCCAAGGGTAGTACCCGACGCTCAAATATCGTTGGCTTTCTAGCGGATTGTTAACATCGTTTTATTAGTACCAAGGATATTCTCCTCATATATCGAACTATAATATATTTAATTTAATGTGAATGAAGCCTTGGTTTAATGATTAGGATATGTGATAATATGGTTCACACCAAAATTTAAATAGATGTTGTGACCCACACTAAAGTTTAGTTTAGACCATATCTATATATATAATAATAATAATAATAATAAAATTAATTAAATATATATGTGAGATTTTTAATTTATAAATTATATATGTATTTTTTTACATAGTCCACATTTTGACTTTGGTGTTTCATCTTAATGACGAGACCAAGTTAAAATTTTGCCATTGTATACATGTATAATTGTCAAGTTATTATAATACCATTATATAATACCTATTGATGACCTATTTCAATCCCATATAACCCATTAAAAAAAATTAAAATACATCTCAATATTAAAATGATTTTTCCTATATTGATCTTGATTAATTAACAAAAACAAATTATATAACATCTATAATAAGTTATATTCATCTAAGAGAGTTAAAGAAATTATATTCATATTTACTAAATATTTTTCCCTATTTTAAAAATATATTGAATAAAGCATTATAATTTGAAAGAGAACAAATGATATAACATGTATATCCACCTATCAAAATTTCTTGTTTGCATTTATGACTTTAAAATTTACTTTGATCTCTAATAAAGATATTAGAATTCTTAATATTTAGGGTCATAATTTAATGCAAATTAACATATTTTACATTGAAACAAAACCTATCTCTTCTACAACCTTTGAAGACACCATCAAGACATGATTTTCCTAATATTTTTTCAAAGATTTCATTAAATTTTAAATTAGTATATCCTTATTTAATTGGTTTTTATTTAATGAAATCTTTTTTTTTTTTAACCATGAAACCTTCATTTGAGATATGAAATTCTACTTCATTCTAATGTTAAATAACCCACTTTACCATTTTATATTAAAAAAAATGTTGACTTTAAGTTTTTTTTTACATAGAGGAATTGGTAACTACCTTTCCTTTTTAACAACTGATCACAAGGTCAAGTTGCATTACCTCCTTTCCTAGCATCAAATCATGATGCCACCACTATAACCCCTATTTGACCTCGATAAACATAACTTGAATTGAGGGAGACCCCAGTGGCTTGGGGTTGGTATCTCCATCATCAAGCTGGCACACACTCAACAAACTCAGGTCAAACTACTACCTTTGCTCAAATTGGGCATGTCCCCAAGGTTTGAACTTGTTTCTCCTCTTGGTAAGTACCCAAGATCTTACCAATCCACTAACCCTTTATTTTTCTTTTTTTACCTCTTCTCTATTTAAAAAAAAAAACTCTTTTTTTTAGGGGGTGGGGGGTGATGCAAGATTTCCTATACAATTGGATGCTCCTACATAAGACACATCGAGTAAGAGAAAAATATTCACGAGCTTTGGTTTATGAATTGCTTTTTATTGAACTACTGCAACCAAGCTGCCACAAAAATAAATACTACTCCATTTTTTTTTACTTTTTTAACACGTGCAACAATATATGAGGCTCAAAATACACATATTTATCACCTCTACAATCTCTACAACTCTCAAATCCTCTCATTAGCCTTAAATCCTTTGAAACTCCTTAAGATTCTTCACATACACCTTCATCTTCGATGTTCTAGAACAACTCATACTAAAAATTCTAGATATTCTCCACATACACCTTGCTTTGATACCACTTTGATGCATTATAGTGGAAGGGATATATTAAAATACTACCTCTTCTAGCAGCCCCAAATAATTGACAAGCAAACACGTGCAAATAACAAAAAATAAAAAAACAATTATTTGCATTTCTTTGTTAAAAACAATTGCAACAATAATTTAAGCTTTATTTATGACCCTCTTGGTCTTCCCTTTCCAATACCCTGTTGGCCCTTGATAACTCCTTGTTTTTCATCCCAAATTGTTATCGACTCCCTTATCGTTATCTTTCTGGTCCCTTGCAAACCCCTTACCAATCCTTGTTAGTCCCTTACTAATCTCTTACCTATCCTATCTAGTCCTTTTCTAGTTCCTTTTTTATCCTTGCTAACTCCTTTTTGGCAAGATACCTCAAGCGAAAATGCAACCCTCATTACATGGGTGTGCCACTACCAATTTCTCCATCAATTTAAACTCACTTCATGCTAAAAAAATGTTGAGTGATTTTTTCTTTTCTTTCTTCCTTTTTTTTCCCTTTTTTTCCTCTTTTTTTTCTTTTTTCTCTTGTTTTTTTTTAAACTATTTTTCTCTTTTTTTTGTGATGCAATATTTCCATACACCTAGATGCTCTTGCATCAAAACTCTTTAACAATATATTCTAGTCTTCTTCCTATGTAGGTTACATCCTTGTTTTTTTTATAAGGCTTATAAGCATATTTCTTGACTATTCTATGACAATATTCCTTGACTATATATTCTAAGAAAATTATATATATGAATCTAAGGTAGTTACATATATGATTTTGTGATAATATTCTCCTACCTATTCCTAACTTGACATGTGGCTCTCTTCATATACCCCATATGGTAAAATAATATAGGCTAACATTGATCACATTCATGGGGTACATAACATGCCACCCCCTTAAAAAAACTTTGTCCTCAAAGCTAAAAAGTGGGAAATTATTATTGGAGTTCATGTAAAGTCTCCCACATGACATCTTTTGGTTGGATCTCATACCATTATACAAGGACTTCAATGATGTTGTGGAAGTGAAGGTGTTAATTCTATTAATGAAGGAGGACTACTGGTTTGAGAATAATAGATCCTTCTTCATATAGTTCTAGAAGGACCATATGTACTAGGGTATGTTTTCTCACCATCTTATTTAGGTAAGACACATGGAAAACTGGGTGGATATTGAATGATATTGATAGCTCTAGTTTATGATCAACTTTTCTCGTTCATTGGAGTATCTTATAAGGTTTGTTGAACCTGGGCACTAGCTTATGTCAACCCTTTTTTAGGGATATATGCTTGCAGGGTTGAAGACAAAGAAAAACAAAGTCACCTTCCATAAAATATCTCTCAATGTTATGTTGATATAACTATTATTTCATGAGGTTTTGGGCGATTGCTAAGTTTTGTTTTAGGTAACTAAGATATCCTATTGACAAGTGAGGATTGTATTAATTATTTTGAACTACTTAGAATATGAGAGGCAAGTGTTAGACATGATTGACCATATAATGCCTCATATAGAGTCATTTAGTTGTTGTATGAAAAGTGGCATTATACGACCATTTTTCTAGGGAAAGCCATTGGCTCTACTTGGATTGTTAACTTGAGATAAAGCATCTAAGGTATACCTCCAAAAATTTGTTGATCAACTTAGTCTAACCATCATTCTATGGATGATGAGATATGCTTCTTTTTAGCTTTATCCCTTGAATGTGGTGGAGTTCCTCCAAAAAATTATTGTGAAAACCTTATCCTGGTAATTGACTATTGAATGGGGGATTGCATGGAGTTGAAAGATATGGTCTATAAAAATTTATGCCACTATCCTTATAGTGTAAGGATGACCCAAGGGGTAAAAGTGAGCATACTTAATCAACTTGTCTACTATCACCATGATAACCTTTATCTACCTAATAGAGGGAACCCTTCAATAAAGTCCATAAAAATATCTATCCATAGTGAATCAAGAAAGGGTAAGGGTTGAAGCAGACCTAATGTTTTAATTATTTCCACTTTTTGATATTGGCACATACCACATGTATCCACAAACTACTTCACATCAATCTTTAAACTAGGCTAGTAAAAACTACATTTGACCTATTCATAGGTACAAAATAAGCCAATGTTTCCTCCTATTGGTAAAGAACAAAGCTTCATTAAAATTTTGGATCTAAGTTCTAAAGTGGATGGAATAACAACCCTCTACTTGTAGTATCCCTTTCTTCAATGTGTAGTTAGGATTATTTCCTATTTTTATCTAAAGGTCATGTTAGAGTATATTACATCATTTGGGTTATGTAAATGTACCACCTTTGGTACATAACTAGGATAGGAGTTTACTTTAGATTAAAGTTAGTTAGTTACTTCAAGTAATGTAATAAATGCACAAGTATCAATGTGCAAGCTGTAAATGTACATGTAGTCCACATGTACATAAGTCCTAAGTAGAGTAAGGGCCAAGGAATCTATCTTCCTATATAAAGGGCTCATAGTGAGTGATATAGGGAGTAGTAGAAAATATAAAATGCAGTAGTAAATATAGAGAGTGTGTTATAGTTTAGTAGTATGGTACAATGTAGTTCTTTCATACCTGTTCATGGAGTGTTCATGTCCTCCATTATATAACATTGTACTATTTTTGTCACTTTCATTAATGACATATTTCTGAGTTATTTGTAGATGTTTATTTCATTATTTTCCTGCATATTATTGTGCCATTAGTTTATATATATCTCAGATCAATTATCTTGCATCTTGTGGTTGTATTCCCTATACTATAGTCTCATCAAAAGCTAACAGTGGTATCGGAGCACATGGTAGATCAAATAGAAAATAGAGAGAGCCACAAGTGAGATAGAGAAATCCAAAAATCTCATTTATAGAATTTTGAGATTACATTTGGCTAGAGTCTTTCCACAGGGTTACAGAAAAACTCGTGAAGACTAGGACTTAGCATAAATTCCACTAGATTGACAAATCAACTAGTGAAGGTTATTATCTCCAAAATTATAAAATTTTCTATTCCATTTTCTAACATCTTGTTGCAAGAAAAAGAGATTCAAAGAAAGTTGGGAAGCTTCATGTTGTGGTTGTTCCACAATGTACCCCAAAATTGGAGACCCACTTTTCATTTTTTGTTTTTGGGTATTTTTGTTTCATTTTGAGTGATTAGTAGGTCACTTGCTTTCCGGCTATAGTTTTTATTAAGCTGTTATCATCAATTTTTTGTCGATAATTTTTATCATCAATTTTCTATCGACGATTTTTATCATCAATTTTTTGTCAACGATTTTTATCGTCAATTTTCTGTCGATGATTTTTATCGTCAATTTTCTTGTCAATGATTTTTATCATCAATTTTTTTTTTGTCAATGATTTTTATCGTCATCTTTTCTGTAGACGATTTTTATCGTTAGTTTTGTGTCAACGATTTTTATCGTTAAGTTTTTTGTTAGTGTTTTCAGGGTTAATGTTGGTGTTTGTTTTCTTTCGTATGCTTCAAGTTATATTTAAATTAAAATATTAAAAAAATAATAATAAAGGAAAAGGTATAATGTATATATATCATATATATATTATATATAAAAAATAAAAGCTATAAAATAAAATAAAAAGTTCATTTTTATTTTTATATTCTAATGTTCTTTTATTAAAGATAAAATGAAAATGAATTTAATAATAAAAAAATTAAAAAAATAATAAATGAATAAAAATAAATGCATTGGAGTGCCATGTTATTATGCCCATTGTAATTTTATTTTTATATAATGTGGCTTATATTGTTTTTCTCGTTGCAGGTTACTGAGGAGGCGATGGCGAACGATGATGATGTGGTTGGTGTGTTCGAATGGCGAGGTGAATGGTGATTTCATCATACAAGAAACATCTTCGTAGAGGGGACCAAAGAAAGGTAGTTGTGAATATGTGGAACCCAAGCATCGGATCCCACAAGGTGACAATAAATTTGGTAGAATAACGTGGCACAACATAGATGTGTACAACTTATAAAATGGACGAGGTGGCAACATCAACTTCAATCTCATAGTAAACTGTGGTTGTGAGCTTGATGGCAACACCAGGCACAAACTGCCGAAAGAAACTACACGAATCTGATGTGGCAGTGAGATGGGTCTAAGCGAGATGACTAGGATGATATTTGTGGCTCCAAAGAGGGGTAAGCTTGGAAATATCGATGTGGAGCATCACACGTCAATGTTGTCATCAAAGCGCATGTCTGTTTGCATAAGAAAATAGAGACGAGACAAGTAATATTTTAATATTATCTTCAAAAGGGTTAAATAAATGCTCAAAATCCAAACAGAGAAATGGACCAATCAAAAGGTGTTAGTGGGAAATTATCTACACTGTCAGCAATCCATAGGGGTTAGGTACATACATGGAAATGTCGAATAAATAGGAACATCATCCAAAGAAGGAAAAGTTTGATGAATCGTGGGCACTAACAGGTGAATAGACACCTAGAAAATATGAAAATGGAGATGTTTGGATCGCTTAAGCATCAAATTAAATGGAGAGCATCAATAGGAGGCTGGTAACATGTGTGAAGTGTAGCATGGGTGAGATACATGGTGTGGGGAATGTGTGTTAGATGAACCCTACCAGTTTGATGACACATTGGCAAGGAGTGTAGTATTCCCACCGAGGAGTGCGTAGATGCAGCCACACCATAATGACATGGATGTTTTTGACCGATATCATGATCCATAGATGATGGTGAGGATAAATACACCAGGGGTCCATGCAGTGGCTACTATCATGTAGTATGGTGGACACCTAGACACATTGACAATGATGATGAATGAGATCCGGTTGATATCAAAGAATGATTGAATATCCTGTGTGGCATGAAGCTAGAGGATAGACCCGATGAGCTAGATGGAGAAATTTTAGGTTGATGCATGTGGGTTTGCGGTAGTGTGCATAGCCACGAAGACTAAGGGTGTACACCTAGACACGTGAAGTCATAAACAACCATATTGGCTCGAATAGTGTATAATGCGGTAATGGCCCCACGTGTTAGAGGAGGTTCAATCCAACGATGCAATGCAGTGGTGGTTACAAGGTGCAGTTGAAATTTTTTAGCAATACAGTTGGAAACATCAAGTAGCCACGATGGTAAAGTGACAATCAAGGTACCAATGCGGTGTTGACAATGAAAATAATGAATAGTTGGTAAGAAATACAACATACATAGGGTCACATCATCAAATTCATGATGTCAGTATAGCTCGGGCTGGTTGTGGATTTTAAAATGGGAGCCAACATGAAATTATATCATCAATCTATTAAACTATATAAATTTTAGTAACATGAAATGATAAACAAAAAATGATACCAGAATAGAGATGAGGAGCGGTGGAGGAAGGAGGAGCAAAAATGGCAAGCAAGAATTTTGAACCAACGGAAGGAGAAGATCCAGAGGCAGGGCAGAATGTTGTAGCTGGAAAGGAAAAGGATTCCCTGTCAGCTCAGTTCAAAAAGGCTAAAGGTACAGATCCTCCAGATAAACCCTCAGACAAAGGGTCCCACTGGGGTTCGAGAGCTGGCAACAAGGGCCCAACCTTTTTGGAAATGTTGAAAGGGAAAAATAAGGAGCCAGTCAGTGAACTACCGCCCCTAATACCAAACAATAATAGGTTAACTATGCCAGTGGAGATTATGGAAAGATTCTTGGATATGGAGGCATCATCCTTAGTTGGCAAGTTTTTGGGAGGAAGGCCGGACATTGAGACTATTCGCTCATGGGCCGCGACAAAGTGGAAAAATTTAGGAAGCTTAGAAATCGTAGCCATGTCAAGAGGTTTTTTTATGATAAGACTCAACAACAAAGATGATGCAGAGCGCATCTTGACAGGAGGACCCTAGTTTCTAGGAAGGCGTAGCCTCTTTATGAGGAAGTGGGGGGAGGATTTCAACCCTGAGAAGCAGAACATTAATATAGCACCCATTTGGGTCCGCTTACCAAACCTCCCAACCCAGTTTGTTAATGAGTACTGGCTTAGTGGCATAGCAAAGATGATAGGAGAGCTCGTGGCAATAGACCATTCAACCCGGGCAAGGACTAGACTGATGCATGCCAGGATCTGTGTAAATGCAAACTTGGATTCTGATCTACCTTCTTAGGTGGAACTAGCATATGGAGAGTTTCTAAGGATTCAGCCTATGGAGTATGAGAACAAGCGACATTTTGTAGCGTGTGCAAAACCCAGGGCCACCTTCAAGCCCAATGTCTGACAATAACTACAAACAAGGAAGCCACGAGCGAAGGTTTTTGGGGAAAGCTAATGGGAGAGGGATCCCAAAGTTTCAAGGACCGCGTCTTAACTTGGAAGGATACAGACAAGTTAAGAATAACAGTGACCAAGCCAACACGGAATGGCAAAAATCCAGGAGAAAGGAAAGCAACATAATGAGGGAGGCAAAAATCATAAGGTATGTAATAAAGATCCCAGCTTGAACATGTTTGATATCCTAGCAAATCTAGAAGTTGAAAAAGAAAATAGTAAGGATGATACCATCAGTGTCAAGTTTCCTGAAACCCTAGACTCCCCATCCAAATCGGGACCATCCACAGTTATGACAAAAAGCCCCAAAAGCTATGCTCAAAATGAAGAAAAATTGCCAGGTCATTTTAGTTTAAACATGGAAAAAATAGAGTCAAGAGTCGAAGTTGTGGAAACAAGAGGCAGGAATGTAGCTCCTAATCCGGTAGTGGAGCAAATTATCCCTTATCAGATGAGCCCAACGGTAAAAGGTTCCTTGAAGGAAAGCCCCCTGTTTAGGAACCAGATAGGAGAGGTGAACCAAAACAAGGTTGAGGATGAAGAGGGAATTGAAAACCCCCAAAATGAGGAAGAAGGTTCAAGCCCTAGACTATCACAGTATATGCCCCCTCATTTCAGTCCAAAATAGACTAGAAGCACTACCAAGCCTCCGATAGATTATGGAAGTGAAAGAAAGAAAGGGAGAATATCTACAATAGAGCACTATAGAATGAGAATCAATGAAGAAATTGCAAATGAAAAGCAAAGAACATTGTTACAACAAGCTATTCCTGGCCAGGATAATAGCAAAATTGACAAACCCCCTTTGGCTCAGGGAAGGGGGCGGGGAAAAAATATCAAACAGTCTAAATGAAGGTTCTCTCATGGAATGTGAGAGGCCTAAACGGCCCACCAAAACAAAGGATGGTGAAGTCTATAAGGAAGGATTGGAATCCTACTATCATTTTTCTTCAAGAAACCAAAACAGATGCGGCACAATCAGCACTTATAGCTAGAAGGATTTGGAAGCAAGGGGAAGTGGCCTTTCAACAGGTGAGAGGAGCATCTGGGGGCCTCATGATCTTATGGGATCCTATTAAAATAGAAGGAAGTATTATTCAGGAAAATGAAAGAGTCTTAAGCGTATTATTTCATGATTTTGATACTAATAAGAATTGGATTATGTCAAATGTTTATGCCCCCACCTCTGTCCAAGGGCGGTCTGAACTATGGGAGTTTTTGGGGCATTTGAGCCAAGCTTTTAAAGACATTCCTTGGGTGATTGGGGAGATTTCAATACCCCCCTTTACCCATCTGATAAGAAGGGAGGATCTGGGTTACCCTCAAGGAGCATGGAGGACTTCAATGAATTCATTAACACAAATGAATTGATGGATGTAAGACTAAAAGGAGCCAAATTTACATGGAGTAACAAGAGGATAGGAAGTCAGCTGATTCAAGAAAGGTTGGACAGGTTTTTTATCCAAGGAAGCTACAACAATGTTTGGTGATTCAGCGTTACAAGCCCTTCCTAAATGCGCTTGAGACCATAATCTTATTCTATGGGAGGCATTTCAGGCTAACTCCTTTAAAAAGCCATTCAGATTTCTGTCAATGTGGGTTAAACATCCGGACTTCAAGAAACGAATAGAGGAATGGTGGCAGTAACCTATCCAGGGAAGTGCTTCCTTCAAACTATCTCAAAAACTTAAGATGGTGAAAAACAACCTTAGAATATGGAATAAAGAAGTCTTTGGAAATATTTTTGAGAATAAGAGAGCAGTGGGGGAAAAACTGAGAATAATAGAAAGCAAAATCCAAAATGGAACCTATGATGAGGCGACAAGGACTGAAGAGAAGGAAACCCTTTGTGAGTTTTATAATATTTTAGCTTGTGAGGAGATGTATTGGAGGCAGAAATCAAGGGCATTATGGCTAAAGGAAGGGGACTCTAATTCAAAGTTTTTCCATGTTACCACATTGAGCAATAGAAGCAACAATAATATTAGAAATTTAACTAAGGTGGATGGATCCTCAACTCAAAACATTCAGGAGATCAGGGACGAGGCTATTAATTTTTTAGTTCATTATTGGGTGAAGAACGGGCCTGTAATGCCCAAGCAAAGGACTCTCTCCTTCAATTCATTCCACAACTCATTGATGAAATGATTAACGAGTCTCTTACAATAGATTTTTTAGATGAAGAGATCAAGGAGGCTTTGTTTAACATGGATCTTGACAAAGCTCCTAGGCCGGATGGGTTTTCACCATGGTTTTTCCAAGTTTGTTGGGATATTGTTGGAGCAGAAGTTATTACTGCAATCAAGGAGTTCCAAAGTTCAAATCATATTCCAAGGGGTTTCAATTCAACTTTCATTGCTTTGATCCCTAAAGGCCCCAACCCCAAGACTATGGCTGACTTTAGGCCGGTTAGCCTATGTAATATATCCTATAAAATTTTGTCCAAAGTTTTAGCCAATCGTTTGAAGAAAGTTCTACCGGTTATCATTGATCCAAGTCAAGGAAGTTATGTACAAGGAAGATCAATCTTAGATGGAGTTATTACTATTCATGAGGCTCTTCATACAGCCGCTCAGACCAAAAAAGTAGTCATGGCTTTAAAGTTAGACATGAACAAAGCTTATGACAGGATAAATTGGGAATTCCTAGAGGCAGTTTTATTAAAATTTGGCTTCAACATGAAATGGGTCAAGTTAATAAGAGAGTGTATTTCTAAGCCTTGTTTTTCAGTTTTGGTTAATGGGTCTACTACAGGTTTTTTCAAAGCAAATGTGGTCTAAGACAAGGAGATCCCATAAGTCCTATGTTGTTCATCATCGTAGTTGAGGCCTTGGGAAGAACCATTAAGGCAACAGTGGTAGCTGGACTCATATCAGGTATCAAGGCCACGTCGCTAACTACCCCGGTGACACATCAACAATTTGTTGATGATACATTGCTACTGACTTTGGCTTCTATGGTTGAGGCAAGAAGGATTAAAAATATTCTCATAATGTATGAAGAAGCGGTTGGACAGAAAGTGAATTTTGATAAGAGCAAACTTTATTTCATCAATACCCCCATTCCTAGGCAAAACAACATAGCAAGGATCATGGAATGTCAGATTGCATCCCTTCCCACCTCCTATTTAGGTCTTCCCCTATTTACGGGAAACCTGAAGGATCAATGTGGAACATAGTTCTGGAGAGGATCCAAAAAATCTAGCAGGTTGGAAAGGACATCTATTATCTCAAGCAGGCAAAGCAGTTTTAACTATGGCTTCACTTCAAAGTATACCCGTTTACTTCCTATCAGTGTTCAGAGCTCCCAGCAAGGTGTATCACAAAATTGAGCAGCTTCAAAAAAATTCTCTGGTCAGGGATGAGGATAAGAAAAGGATCCATTTAGTAGGTTGGAACAAGGTTTGCAAACCTAAAGGTGATGGGGGTTAGGATTGAGGAGAGTTGCTCATCTCAATACAACTCTGTTAGCCAAACAAGCGTGGTGGTTATTGACTAAGGTCGATAATGAATGGATTGCCATAGTTAGGAGGAAATACCTCCAAGGTGTGAACTTCCTTAATGACAACTTAGCAAGCAGAGGGTCTACTTTTGGAAGGCAATCCTCACGAGCAGGGATCTTGTCAAGAAAGGTCTTAGATGGATTCTAGGAAATGGGCAAACAATAGACTTTTGGAAGGATCGGTGGGTGAGAGCTGAGGAGTTATCCCAGAATCCTCGTTTGGCTAGGATTCAAGAGCATATGGAGCAGCATATTGGGAAGAAGGTTGCAAATTATATGTGGCAGGATATAAATATCAATAGGTGGAAACACATCAGAGTACAGGGTTTTGAAGCGGAGTCTGAAGAGCTTTATAACATTTTAACTCAGCAAATTATTCCCTCTGGAGAGGATGAAGATCACATTGTTTGGGTTGAGACTGAAAGTGGTGACTTCACAGTTAAGTCTGCCTATAATTTGCTTCTCAATGTGGAAGGTCAACAATTTCAACCGAGTTTGGTTTGGATCAAAGGCTTAATTCCTAAAATATCCTTTTTTTCATGGTTGGTGATTCAAGGAAAAATCCTCACTATGGACAATATGTTATCCAAAGGTATGGTTATTGCTAACCATTGCTACATGTGCAGGGCGGATGGGAGACAACCCAACACTTGTTTTGGGTGTCCGGTAGCGGAGTCCATCCTGGATGAACTTTTCCAAGCCTTTAGGATCTCGTGGGTTAAGCCTGCTCTTATATTCCAAGTGTTCCATCAATGGCCTCAACCCTTTGTTAGCCTAAAACTTAAGTACCTATGGAAAATCTATTGGCATCATTTTCTCTGGCAGATTTGGCTAGAAAGGAACCATAGAGCCTTTAAGGATACCATTCACAACCCAAAAACCATCCTCAACAGGATTATTGTCTTTGCGAAAGAAAACCTTAGCACCTTAGTGGATGAGAACCACTCAATTCCTCCCCAAGAAAAACAATTAGCTCGGGCCTTAGGTATTGAGGACAAACCTTCCATTCCTTTGCCCAATCCCAGAAATGGGATTTCTTGGGAGCCACCCCCCCAGGGTTGGTTTAAACTAAATTTTGATGGTGCAGCCAAGGAGAACCCGGGAAGAGCTAGAGCTGGAGGAATAATCAGGGATCATCAAGGAAATCTGGTCAAGGCCTTCGTTGAACCATTGGGAATCAGAACTAATAATGAAGCAGAAGCTAGAGCCCTTTGGAGAGGGTTGCAAGTAGCCCAAGCAACTCAAGGTAACTTGATGATTGAAGGTGATTCTATGAACATCATCAACTTATTAACCAATGGCAAAAAACCTCCATGGAGAATCGAGGGAGTCATCCATGAAGTGAGGATCCTTTTTGCGGCAAGACAGAATAGGAGGGCTCGTCACGTGTACCATGAGGCCAACAGGTCAGCTGACAAATTAGCCAACATAGGTGTTGATGTTGGTAGTTTGGTGACATGGACACAAGGTGTGCCACGTGAAGTGGAAAACATTATTAGTCATGAAAAGAAACCTACCCGTTAAGGAGAAATATGAATGGGTGTTCTTTCCCCATGGAGCTGGTAATAACTATGGGGTTTCCCTCTAAATCATACCAAATTGGAAATGAAGGTAACAGGGTGTAAGCCTTGGAGGATTTCGACAGAGAATAGGAAATGGGCAAGCAACAGGTTTCACAAGTGCAAAGTTCCAAACTTCAATTTCTGTCAATGTAAGTAATGTTTACAGTTATGTTTAGGTATGGGTGTGCCTTGTTAGTAAGGTGTTGTAGGGGATTCAACACAAGTTATGGTAAGAAAGTTTCAAGGATGACTAGGATCTACAATCTCAGTAGAAGGCTGGATATTGTAATAGGTTTTGGGTTAACCTTCATTCGATGGAAGCCTTGTCTTAAGGCTAAGTTCAAAAGTTTTTTTGTTGTTGTTTCTTTTTAATATATATTATGTATGCTCTTAATGGAGTTATGGGTTTTCCTTGTATTATACTATGGTGTATCTAATGTATGGGAAAGTTAAAGGATTTTGTTACGATTGAGGGGGATTCATACAGAGCTTCGAGAGTTATAAGGAAGAAATGGATATGTAAAATATATATATTATTATATATGTTATATATATAATAACATGTAATACAAAATATGAAAATAAAGTAAAATATTATCATTCCCTTGGTTGTTTCCTTTTATTATTATGGTATAAACTATGGGAGTTATAAGGAAAAGGGGGAATGTTTTAAGATTAATGGAAATGAAGAGGCAAATGGGAAAGTGAAGACCAAGGGTCAAGTTTTAGTTTTTTCATTTAGGCCCATGAAATTTTCAAAAAGGGTTGGAAATTTTTGTAAAAAAAAGACAATTTTTTGAAATCGAATGCATACATTTTGGTAGGCATACACTTTGTGAGAAAAAGTACAGGAGATTTTTGGTTGAGGGTTATTGTGTTTATTGTTTATTATTTTAATGCATCTTGTTTTAATTTGTATCTACGTATTTAATGCCTTTAGGGGGTTATACTAGGTGAAGATTAAAATTGATGCAAACATTATTGAGTCCTTTGAGTCTTACACTAGATCTAATCCGATTGTGTTTTATGCAGGTTTTCTTAGATTTGGTTACCTTTAGACTTGTCTCATAATCTGTGGTTTTGCAGGGTAGGGGAGTGTGATACCATAATTTATATGCATGTTTTTTCCAGCTTTGGTGTAAATAGATTAAATTTATTTTTTGTAACTTGTTTATTCTATTTTGTGGAAAGTCATTTTTGTTTATTGCTTTCCATTCTGGTCCATTTTCCAGAATTTTAGTTCTTTCATTCTGGTCCATTCCAGAATTTCAGTTCTTTCATTTGGTCATTTTCCAAGATTTTTGCACTTTGTTTTCAGTTCTTTCCATTTTGGTCATTTTCCAAAATTTTTGCATATTATTTTAGTTATTTCCATTCTGGTCCTTGTCCAGAATTTTTGTAAATTTTTTGTTTAGTTTATTTGCATTCTGGTCCTAATCCAGAATTTTTGCACCTCCAAATTGCACCAAACTTTTCAGTTTTTCAAATTTAAATTTTAAGATAAAATCAATCTAGGAGGGAGGGTACTAACACCTACTCTACATTAATGGTAGATAATGCAAATGAATGTTGACTTACTAACTCACTAACATATCCATAGTCTAACTTAACATTTAGTAGAATGCTCATAATGAAGATAAAATGAATCTACTAACTATAAAATGAACCTCACATTAAAGGCATGGAGTTTAAAATGAAGTGGACTATTCCATGCATCTTTTCATTTTTTACACCTTTAATTTGAAGATAAAATGGGCTTACTAATTGGGATTCAGGGTAAGACAAATTAATGCCAAGAAAATTAAAAGGAATCACTTTTCACATGAGCAAAATTCACATTCAGGAAAGAAATCACTAAGTATGTATGAATTAAACCATCAAGGCCCCTTGTTAACTGTCACTTGCAGGTTATTGAGCTAGTTCTAGCATATATTATCTCATTTTATCTTTGCTTTCACATATATATGTAGAATGCTTGTGTAACAAAACCTTGGAGAAATTTGAGTTTTCACTTAATTTCTTTGTAAGAGAGAGTTTTCAATTTAATACTCTGATTGTGGTGATCATTTTGCAATAGGGAAAAATATCCCACTCAATATTTTGGTGCAAGAAGGAGGGCCTTATTTCATAGCTTTGTGATTTAGATCTTTGGTTTTATAATAGTTAATATGGGTAGTTTTATTTCCACCTTATTGTGCTTGTAGGTACAATGTTTATTCAGGTCTTATTGTGAGTGATTTGTGAGAAGCCTTGTAGAACATTAGTTTCCCCAAGCTGGCCCAACCTGAGTACATCGCTACTAGGTCCAAAACCACTAGGGAAACCATATTTTAAAGTCTTTCTCCCAATTCTAGGAAGCCAAGAAACAAAACTCAAGAGATCAAAATCCCATCCAGTATACTTGATCTAGGTTCATCTTTAGACTCAAGTACATCTAGTGGGTCTGTACCCACTGTTTCCATTATGGTATCTACATCAAGTGTATATGTCCCCATTACTTCAATGGTTTCTATTAATCCTATTGGGCCACCACCACTATTGAATAACATGGCCCAACCACCATCTCCTTGGTACGGGGTGCTTAATATTCCATTGAACATACCCGAGGATGTCCATGAAATACCTAGGCATATTGAGAGGTCGATACCCAAGTTTAAGAATGATGGTTCTGTTACAGATGAAGAGCATATCTAGAATTACAAAGACCACCTGATTAGACAAGGAGTAAATCATGAAGACGTCGCTTGTCGACTTTTCTCCGTGAGTCTGGATCAGATGGCTCATGATTGGTATATGAATCTCACCGCAGGGTCCATCACCTCTTGGGCCTAATTAGAGGTAGCCTTCATTAATTAGTTTAGATCACTTTTAGATCCTACCATCATATATAATCAACTTGTGTCTTGTAAAAGGTTACCCAATGAGCCGATTAGGATATTCAATGCTAGGTTCTAGAAGCTTTACATGAGTGTAACTCACCATTTTGTGGTGGATGCTGCTGTGGCCCTTTAATTATATTTTGTAGCTCTAGATCCCATGACAACCATGTTTTCTAGAAGGAATCCCCAGGTTACAACCCTTTCCCTAGCTTATGCGGAGGCCATGGCCATTGAGCAATAAATGATATCATAAGGTATGGGGATACCCCAATTTCCCATGGTAGGACAATTTGGTTCGTATAGTTAGTTTACCATGATGAACTAGATTATGGCACCACAAGTGCCTACGATGAACACCCTACCATACCACCAAAAATACCCATTCATGCCCATGTATCCATCCTTCACCACCTATCCTAATGCAGCCATTCTACCTACCACACCAACGTTGGCAAACAATCAAATAACCATACTAGGATTCGATGCGATCAACACTCAAACCTCAACAACTTATCCTATGGTCCCACCTCTTCAAAGCATGAATCCTTTGTGGAACCAAAAATCTTAGAATCAAACCATCACGTCTAGTCAAGAGGTTGCCAATGTAGGAAATACATTTGGATGTGGCACTACACCGCCCCAACCACAAGGATCTAATTCTAGGGTTGAAGAATTGGATAAGATAGTTAGCAAACTAAGCAATGACGCATTCCACATATAGAAGCATGCTTATAAAAACCTCTAAGTCTAATAGAAATCATAACCATAGAGGAGGGGGACCGTATAATACCCACCCCAATAATGGGTGCATACCTAACCTAGTAGCCAATCAGGCAGATGCTTTGGAGGATTATGGTGAGTTTGAACCCCAAGGTGAGGGAACATCCCATTGTTGCCAAGGGAAACATGATTCTTTGGTAACAAAAGTTGTCCACTATCAAGAAAATGAGGAAGGAGAAGAGGATGTTGAAATCTTTGGAGAAGAGGATGATGAAACTATGGAAGAGGAAGACCAAGCTATTAGATAGTTTGGGAAAGGAAGTCATGGTTATTACATGAGAAGTTCCAAAAATCCTAAAACTTTCTCCACTTTGTCAAATAATATCCTTTTTCCTCTGGATATCAAAGGTGATAATAATCCACCTCCTCCATCGACTATTGAATTATCCAAACTTATGCAAAATATCAAAAAATCTACTTATGATATAGTAGAGGACTTGAAAAGGACTAAGGCTAATATCTTGATTTTTGAGGTTGCTAAATTGTTGGGTCAAGGGGAATCTTTGGTGAAATGTTTGTATCCATCAAGTCAAATACATGAGGACAAAGGTGATGAGTCTCAATTAGTGTTATGTAAGGAAAAGTGAGAAGTGCCTCCTTTTCTCATAACCATCATAATTATAGGTAAAAACTTGCATAATTGTCTGATAGACTCGGGCACCTCGGGTAACATCATGTCCCTCAAGATTTTCTAGAAGTTAGGATTCAAGCCAATCCCTTCAAAGAGTAAAGTGATACAATTGGATAGATCGGTTGTGGACGTAGTGGGAGTCATGAATGATGTCTTGATTCAAATAAATTATGAGCCTAGAATTCAACATCATGTGGATATACTTGTGCTCAATATCACGATCAAATACGATATGGTGTTAGGAAGATATTGGAGTAAGAACCTGAATGGTTACATTTTTACATATTCTTTCCACATTGGTTACTTTGGAGGGGAGTAGTAAACTAAATTTTGGTGGATAGTGAGCCGAGGCTTAAAGAGATGATTACAGAGTATAATAGGTCTAATGAAATCCAATTTGCTTAAACTAATTTAGGGGTCTATAACTTTGACATAGAAGAAGCTATCGAAGAACCTCAAAAGGAGAGTTTCTTGTGACACTTCTGAAGAGTATAGTTTGGTTTAGATTCTCATATTTGATGGATCCAAATCAAAGCAAGGTGCTAGAGCTGGTATTAAGCTTACATGTCCTGGTAGCAAGCCTATGCTAGTTTCCTATAGATTATAGTTCCCAACCACCAATAATGTGGTGGAGTATGAAGCACTAATTTTTGGACTTCAGTTGGCTCTGAATAAGAAGGTTAAGTGTCTCAAGGTCTTGGGAGACTCAGAGTTAGTGGTTAAATAGGTAAAAGGGCAATATGCATATCGAGATAAAATATTGAGCCTTTACAAGACTAGAGTAAGGGATCTGATAGATGAGCTTAATGCTTTCAATATTTACCTTATCTCTAGGAAACACAATCAAATGGTAGATTATTTAGCCATTGCATCAAGTATTCTCAAGTCAGTCGACCATAAAAAATGCAAAAAAATTTCTATTGAGCTAGTGCCCTGTCCTTCAATACCAGACAATGTTACAATTTTCCAAGTATTTAATAGTGACAGACACATTTTTTAATTTCATCACTAACTCTGGTATTTTAAAAAATTAGGTGATAGATGAGGATAAGAGAGGACAGGAAGAAACATACCTGGATAGTGAAATAACCCAAATGATGAATACAATGCCAAAAGACATTGTTTCACTAGAAAAGATATTTGATATTGGATATCAAACCAAAAGAGGCAAAAAGGTACCACCTCCTAAAGAAGCATGTGATCTAATCAACTTAGGGAGTGCAAAAAATCCACAAGAGGTGTTCATTGCTAAGGCATGTACAAGTCAGGAAAAGGAGTCTATTGCTCATGCACTAAGAGAGTATGTGGATTGCATAGCATGGAGTTACAAGGATTTGAAAATGTATGATAAAAATGTGATAATGCACATGATTCCATTAAAATTAGAATCCAAGCCTTTTAGACATAGATAAATACCTATCAACCCATTATTAGAGCCCCTAATAGAGAAAGAGGTGAAGAAATTACTAGAAGCAAAAATCATCTTTTCTATTAGGCATTCCACATGGGTTGCCAATCTAGTCACGATAAGAAAGAACAGAGAGATAATAGTGTATTGACTTAAAAAATTTGAATAAAAACTTCCCAAAAGGACAATTACCCATTGCCCTCCATCGATGAGATTCTTCAAATGGTTAATGGTTTAGAAATGATGTCATTCCTAGATGGTTATTTGGGATACAATCAGATCCTTATCCACCCAAATGATAGAATGAAGACCACTTTCACAACTAAATGGGGAACATTCATATACAGAAGAATACCATTTAGATTATTGAATGCTGGTGCCACTTTCCAATGAGCTACGAATTTTGCATTCAAAGGGCTCATTGGTAAGTGTATCATTGTTTACATGGATGAAATTCTTGTTTTTCTAAGAAGAGGGAAAATCATGTCAAGGATTTGAGGAAATTTCTCCAGAGATGTAGGGAACATGGGATCTCCCTTAATATAAAAATATGCATCTTTGGGGTAACAAAAGGTAAGCTATTGGAAAAAATTATTTCAAAGGAAGGAATTTCCATTGATTTGGAAAGGATAGCTGCTATACAAGACATCCCACCACCAAATAGCAGAAAAGAGTTAAGTTCTTTCTTTGGCAAGATCAATTTCATAAGGAAGTTCATTTCAGGATTCACAGAGATTGCCAAACCTTTTAATGACATGTTAAAAAATGATGCTCAGATTAAGTGGAAAAACAAAAATAGTGATGCTTTCAAAATCATCAAGGATGCTATCTCTAGGGTCCCTATTTTAGTTAGTCTATATTATTCAAAGCATTTTTATGTCTACAAGTTTTCTTCGGATCATTCCTTTTCTAGTATCCTAACTCAAAAGAGTGAAGGTAACATTGAAAATCCTATCACCTTTTTGAGTGCTCCATTGAAGGATGCACAATTGAGATATTTTGTTCTTGATAAACAAATGTATGTGCTATTCAAAACCATAAAGAAATTCAGACATTACATACTACATAGTAGGGTTTTTGCTATAGTTCCTGACCCTATTGTCAAGTCTTTGTTTTTGCAAAATGAACTAGGTGAAAGACGGGGAAAATGGATTTTGACCCTCTAAGAATTTGATCTAGAAATACAACCTATGAAAATAGTTCACGGACAAGGATTGGTCAAGTAAATCGTAGAAATTGACCTATTAATATCATGCCAAAATTACAATGTGGAAGACATAACTAAAGATGATTGGTATGTTGATATCATATATTTCTTGCTGAATGGTAAGTGCCCATTATATCTCACTTCTACTCAACATAGAGCTTTGCATTTGAAATCTACAAATTTTTTGATTAAGTCTGGTGTTTTGTATAGGAGGAACCACAAATGGATTTACCTTCATTGTTTTAATCAAGAAGAGGCAACCCAAGTACTTAAGGATTTCCATGATAAGTATGGAACTAGACATGGGTCCGCCAACACAATGACTCACCATATTCTTAGGGTGGGATACTATTGGCCCCATCTCTTCAAGGATGCACATGCTCATGTGCGATCTTGCCATACATGTCAAGTGGCGGTCAATAGAGAAAGAAATCCAACAATGCCATTACAATCTATGGTGGAGGCAAGACCTTTTGTACAATGGAGACTGAATTTTGTTGGGGTTATCAATCCCAACTCATATAAGTCTCATAAATATATCCTTATTGCCATAGATTACTACACAAGGTGGACTGAAGCAGTCCCTATAAAGCATGATACCACTAATGTTGTTATTAAATTTTTAAAAAATTGCATTGTGACTTATTTTGGGATACCCAAAATAATAGTAAGTGATAATGGTTCTGCCTTTTCTTCCATGCAATTTGCAAATTGGGCATATGATAACAAGGTAAGCTTGAAATTCTCTTCAAATTATTACCCACAAGGTAAAATTTTGGCAGAATCCTCTAATAAAAATTTTCTATGTGTGATCAAAAAGTTGCTTGAAAAGAACCCAAGGGATTGGCATAGTAAACTAAAGTTTACCCTTTGGGCTGATAGAACTAGAATAAAAGAGTCAATTGGAACATCTCCATATCACTTAGTCTATGGGCAGGATCCTATATTTCCCACTAATTTAAGATTGCAAACCCTTCATTTTATGAAGGAATATCTTGGAACAAATAATCATCTTGAAACTATATTAACACATTTAATGCATCTTGATGAGAAGAGAGAGGAAGCCATGCTTCACTTTCGTAAACATCAAGATGTAGTAAAGAGATAGTTTGATAAGAGGTCTACGGTTAAAACATTCAAAATTTCATATCTAGTTTTGATGTGGGATAAAGGACATGAAAAGAAAGGGGATCATGAAAAATTTGATTGTTTGTGGTTGGATCCATATCAAGTTTATGAAATCCTAGGTAAAAATATTTTTAGATTAAAAACCTTGGATGGAAAATATTTGTCTTTTTTTGTTAATGAGCTGCATCTAAAGCACTATTTCAAACCTTGAAAGGTGTATAGGCTTGTATTATATGTATATATGCTTGGTGTTTTGGTTTTGGTTTTTGTTTTGTTATTTGTGTTGTTCTAATTTATTTTGTGTGTTGTGTTATTGTTGGTGGGGTCTAAGCCAGATTTTGGTTCTCTGGTTTCTTGGGTGTGTTAAGGTTGTTCCTTGGTTTTGAGGTAATGTTGCGTTGTTGCTAACTGATGGATTCTGGCTAGTGTTTGCATTCTATAGTTTAGTAGGATGGAATATCTAATCTAAAAATAGGTGAACTGGATAAATGGGGATGAATTATTTTGTGATTATTCCCAGTTATGGGGGACCAAGAGGGTGGAGAGTGAAACAATGAAATTTTTTGTTGAAGCTCCACATATAACTCACATATATTAAAGGGTATTTTTGAAAATATGAAAGGGATAAATCATCCTAATTTGCAAAAAAAAGCTATTTTTTGTAATATGCTCAAGTTTAGTTATCTCATATAGATTTGCAAATCTCTCTCCAAAAAAAAAGAAAAAAAATGGAGAATATAAGCAATGCAAATATTGATCAAATTTGTCACCAAGTTTAATATAATCTCCACTAGGGCTATAAACGCTTGACTGATAGTGGGGCTCTATCTGAAACAATGCTTGATAAACATAAAAATAAAGAGTGATGAGCATCAAAAATTTTGATCAAATCAGTCACCTAGTTTAAGATAATATCCATTGGGGCTATAGAAACCTGACTGGAAGTGGGGCTCTATTTGAAAAAATTATGCTCAAGAGACTTTAAAAAATGTTATTCAAAGCAGAACATCATGGACAATATTTTATAGCTTAATTGCAAATCAGGTGAAGGAATCCAGATGGTTTTTGAGAGTATAGAATGAATCACTTCTACACACATTGAGCAAAATCAGATGGATTAGTTGTTCTCATTTCAAAGCTACTTACCCCTATCTTCTTGGGATATTGCTAATTAATGTTTATTTCGATGACATTTTATGTTCTCATTTCAGGTTGGGTTTTTCACCCAAAATGCTCAAGAGCATTTCCCAGCAGAGTCGCCATTTGTTGTGGTTGTTCGACAATGTACCCCAAAATTGGAGACCCACTTTTCATTTTTCGTGTTTGGGTGTTTTTGTTTCATTTTGAGTGACTAGTAGGTCGCTTGCTTTTTAGTTGTAGTTTTTATTAAGCTGTTATCATCAATTTTCTATTGATGATTTTTATCATCAATTTTTTTGTCAATGATTTTTATCGTCAAAGTTTTTTTTGTCAATGCTTTTTATCATCTTTTCTATAAACAATTTTTATCATTAGTTTTGTGTCGATGATTTTTATCGTCAAGTTTTTTGTTAGTGTTTTTGGGGTTAATTTTGGTATTTGTTTTCTTTCGTATGCTTCAAGTTATATTTAAATTAAAATTTTAAAAAACAAAAAATAAATAAAGATATAATGTATATATATATCATATATATATATTATATATAAAAAAGAAAAGCTATAAAGTAAAATAATGAGTTCATTTTTATTTTTATATTTTAATGTTCTTTTATTAAAGATAAAATGAAAATGAATTTAATAATAAATAAATAAATAAAAATAAATAAATGAATAAAACAAAATGATGCTAGAGTGCCATGTTCTTATGCCCATTGTAATGTTATTTTTATATAATGTGGTTTATATTGTTTCTCATTGCAGGTTACTAAGGAGGCAATGGCGAATGGTGATGAGGTGGTTGGCATGTTCAAATGGTGAGGTGAATGGTGATTTCATCATACTAGTGAAATATTCACAAAGGGGACCAAAGAAAGGCAGTGGTGAATACCTGGAACCTGGGCAACGGATCCCACAAGACGGTGAGACATTTGGTAGAATAACATGGCACAACATAGACATGTACAACTCAAAAAATGGATGAGGTGGCAACATCAACTTTGATCTCGTAGTAAACCATGGTTGTGAGCTTGATGGTGATGTCGAGCACAGACTATCGAAAGAAACTGTATGAACCCAATGTGGTAGCGATATGGGTCCAAGCAAGATGAATAGGATGCCATTTATGGCTTTGAAGAAGGGTAAGCTTGGAAAGGCCTATGTGGAGCATAACACGTCGATGTTGTCACCAAAGCACAGGTCTATTAGCGTAAGAAAATAGAGATGAGGCAAGTAAAATTTTAATGTTATCTTCAAAAGGGTTAAAAAAATGCTCGAAACCCAAATGGAGAAATGGACCAGTCGACAGGTGTCAGTGGGGATATATCTACACTATCAACATATCCATAGGGGTTAGGCACATACATGGAAACGCTAAATGAATAGGAATATCATACAAATAAGGAAACATTCGATGAATTATGGGTGCTAACGAGTGAATAGACACTGGGAAAACACAAAAATGGGGATGTTTAGATTGCTTAAGTATAGAATTAAATGGAGAGCATCAATAGGAGGCTGGTAACATGTGTGAAGCATAGCGTAGGTGAGATATACAATGTGGGGAATGTGTTTTGGATGAACCTTACTAGTTTGATGAAACGCTGGCAAGGAGTGTAGTATTTCCATCAAGGAACACATAGATGCGACCACACTATAATGATATGGATGTTGTTGACCTACCTCATGATCTGTAGATGACGATGAGGATAAATATATAGGGAGTCCATGCAATGGCTACTACTATGTAGTATGGTGGACACTTAGACATATTGATAATGGTGATGAGTGAGACCTGATTGATGTTAAAGAATGATTGAATATCTTGTGTGGCATGAAGCTAGAGGATAGAACCAATAAGCAGGATAGAGAACTTTCAGGTCGATGCACGTGGGTTTGTGGTAGTGTGCATAGCTACAAAGACTAAGGGTGTACACCTAGGCACGCGAAGGTGTAAACAACCATATTGGATTGGACAGTGTATAATGCAATAATGGCCCCATGTGTTAGAGGAGGTCCAATCTGATGATGTAATATGGTGGTGGTTACATGGTGCAGTTAAAAAAAGCTAGCAATGCAAATAGAAATATCAGGTAGCCACAGTGGTAAAGTGACAGTTAAGGTACCAACGCAGTGTTGACAATGGCAATTATGAATAGTTGGTAAGAAATGCAATGGGAATAGGGTCACAACATTGAATTCACGATGTCAGTAGAGCTCAGGCTGGTTGTAAGTTTTAAAATGGGAGCTAACAGTGCAAAATGCAGGTATGGTAGAGAAATTGAAATGGATGAGTAGTAGCTACCTAGCCCTTGTAGATGATGCATAAGGGATTGATTAGAATCTTGTCAATAAACCCTAAAATCCCCATGTACCTTGATTTATATTATTGAGTGTTTGAAAAGAGGAAGGTTAATAAAAAAAAATTGTTGGGTAAATTTTTTTTTTTCGAAATTCTCCCCCACAAAGAGCAGATAAAGTTAAGGAATATTGAGGCACAGATATCGCAAGTGGAGCGATCATGGATGCGCTACTATGTTTTGAATGATAGCATGGAAACATGTAGGGACGGAACCTTCATTCAATGGAAGCCCTGTTTTAAGGCTAAGTTCAAAAGTTTTTTTTGTTGTTGTTTCTTTTTAATCTATATTATGTATACCATTAATGGAGTTATGGGTTTCCCTTTGATTATACTATGGTGTATCTAATGTATGGGAAAGTTAAAGGATTTTGTTATGATTGAGGGGGATTCATACAAAGCTTTGGGAGTTATAAGGAAGAAATGGATATGTAAAATATATATTATTATATATGTTATATATATAATAATATGTAATAAAAAAATATGAAAATAATGTAAAACATTATCATTCCCTTGGTTGTTTCCTTTTATTATTATGGTATAAACTATGGGAGTTATAAGGAAAATGGGGAATGTTCTAAGATTAAGGAAAATGAAGAGGCAAATGGGAAAGTGAAGACCAAGGGTCAAGTTTAGTTTTTCATTTAGGCCCATGAAATTTTCAAAAAAGGGCTAGAAATTTTTGTAAAAAAAAGACAAATTTTGGAGATATAATGCATACATTTTGGTAGGCATACACTTTTAGAGCAAAAGTACAAGAGATTTTTGGTTGAGGGTTATTTTGTTTATTTTTTATTCTTTTAATGCATATTTTTTTAATTTGTATCCACGTATTTAATTCCTTTAGAGGGTTATACTAGGTGAAGATTAAAATTGATGCAAACATTATTGAGTCCTTTGAGTCTTGCACTAGATCTAATATGATTGTGTTTTATGCAGGTTTGCTTCAATTTGGTTACCTTTAGAATTATCGTGATACCATAATTTATATGCATGTTTTTTCCAGCTTTGGTGTAAATAGATTAAATTTATTTTCTGTAACTTGTTTATTATGTTTTGCGAAAAGTCATTTTTTTTATTGCTTTCCATTCTCGTCCATTTTCCAAAATTTTAGTTATTTCATTCTAGTCCATTCCAGAATTTCAATTCTTTCATTCTGGTCATTTTCTAGTATTTCTGCACTTTGTTTTCAGTTCTTTCCATTCTGGTCATTTTCCAGAATTTCTGCATCTTATTTCAGTTATTTCCATTTTGGTCCTTGTCCAGAATTTCTATAAATTTTCTATTTAGTTTATTTGCATTCTAGTCCTAATCCAAAATTTTTGCACCTCCAAATTGCACCAAACTTTTTGGTTTTTCAAATATAATTTTAAGATAAAATAAATCTAGGAGGGAGGGTACTAACACCTACTCTACATTAATGACAGATAATGCAAATGAATTCTGACTTACTAATGACTAACATGTCTACAATCTAAATTAGCATTTAGTAGAACGCTCATAATGAAGATTAAATGAATCTACTAACTGAAAAATGAATCTCACATTAAAGGCATGAAGTTTAAAATAAAGTGGACTATTCCATGCATATTTTCAATTTTTACACCTTTAATTTGAAGATAAAATGGGCTTGCTAACTGGGATTCAATGTTAGACAAATTAATGCCAAAAACATTAAAAGGAATCACTTTCACATGAGCAAAATTCACATTCAGGAAAGAAATCACTAAGCATGTATGAATTAAACCATAAAGGCTCCTTTTTAACTGTCACTTATAGGTTATTGAGCTAGTTCTAGCATATATTGTCTCATTTGATCTTTGCTTTCACGTATATATGCAAAATGCTTGTGTAATAGAACCTTTGGAGAAATTTGAGTTTTCACTTAATTTCTTTGCAAGAGAGAGTTTTCAATTTAATGCTCTAATTTTGGTGATCATTTTGCAATAGGGAAAAATATCCCACTCAACACTTCCTACATAGAGCTAGGAAGAATATCTTCATAAAAATTATTCCAACACTGGAAACAACAAGTAGAATATTGAATATTTTAAAGACCTAAAATAATATCCCATTATAAGAGTTGCAAACCTACAAATTACAGAAGTGAAGAAAAGGCTATAGTAGCCTCATTGTAGACTTAAGGAAGAAGATACTGTAGAGATGAGTCAAGGAGGAGATAGAATATTGGTGATATCTATTCAAGATCAAAACTTGTAGAGTGCAAAAGTAGAAAATGCCACAAGAGCCTTGTTATAAACTCAAGAAATAAAATAAGACTTTAATAAAGAGTCTCTATGAAGATAGGATATTGGTGATATTTAGTGTAGATTGAATACTTCACCCTAAAGAAGTTGAAGAAAATATTAGAAGGTCTAGTTACAACATCCATTTTTGAAATAGAGATTGGTGATCTCCATTAAAGTCTACAATTTTTAGAAGAGAAGAAGGACTAGCAAGGTCCTATTCTAGAATCCAGAAGCAGTAGATTTTAGATATCCAAGAAGAAGATCTCATTACCAACACTTCCTTAGTAGAAGGTTGAAGGAAATGTCTCATTTGGAAGACCATAAGAGCTATGAGATTGAAGGCCTTGGTGAGGTCTCAAGGAGAAATAAGGAGGAGGCTTGGTGAGCCTCATTAAAGGAGGTCAAGAGAAGGCCATTAAAGTAGTTCTTAGAAGAACTCATTGGAGAAATTTACTACCAAGGAGAAGTTCCTGATAGTAAAGAACTTGGGACAATTGTTGCCATCCGACAACAAGACCAAGAGAGAAATATTTGGCAAGGAATTAGCCAAAATTAAGAATACCTCAAGAATTCCATATTCTTGAGAAGAAGTCCTAGATTGAAGTTAGTATATGACAAGGAAATTGAAGTAGAAAAGGAGCCAAAATTTACTACCAAACCTGAAAGGTTTGAAGATTTAATTTTAAGGCTAAAAGGCTCATTCAAATATAGGGGTTTTCTAAATCTATAGCAATATTCTGAAGGGTTCTTGAAGGAAAACTCAACTGTGATTTGGGATATTTCCCTACCAAATGTTTTAGTTTCAATAAAAACATTGTAGTGCAGATATTACCTACAAAAGAGGCAACAATCAGGATAACATTACTTAATATAGAAATCCAGAGTTCCAGGATACATCCTAAAGGTTAATAAAATCACTTACTATAGTTAAAGTGCACCAAGTAAGAGGTTTTTTGGAGCTTCAAAAAGGTAGTTAAAGAGTTATTTTGGACAAACAAGCATAGCTACAAAATCCATCTAGTTAAAGGCAACAATAAGGTGAATTTAATCACATAACAATCCTTCATATTTAGAGATATTAAAGGTAAGAAACTTAGGTGCAAAGGGTTCATTTTATGAACACTTACATTCAGTTCATTATTTAGTTTCATTGAGCAACTTATTAAGAGTTTTAAAGTTGCAAAGAGAAGGTTGCATTATAGTATTCAAGAGAAATGTAAAGGAATTTTTTTGTTAAGGTTTATACTTGCATATTAATAGGAGTTAGATACATTTTATCATATTCCAATTATCTAGTTATAACAAATAATACTGCATTCAGTTGCAGAGATTATTAGTGCAATTGAAAGATCTTTACGAGTTACTATTAGTGCATCTTACAAATAGAAATAAGGTGAGATTACTGTTGCACTATTTTAGTTATTTGTAACTATATTAAACTTATTACTCTTAAAGGATTATTATGTGCATTGGTTTTTAAGTGTGAGTGAATAACCAAAATGCACAAATCAGCTCATATTAAAGTGTCTAGATACACTATTCAGTGCACTAAACTTGCAGTATTTTGTGGCCTAGAGAAGCCACCATAACAAGGTAATATTCCTCAAAGGTGTGGAGAAGAAAGCCACCATTAAATCGATGAAAAGAGATACAAAATATGACTAGGAGAGTCTCAAGTTTTAGGTGTAAATCAAAAAGTATTATAAATATATACAAGCACTAACTTTGTGTCTACTATTATATTCAAAAGAAACAAATAAAAGTGTCTTAAGGACACACTAGGTAGAACATCCTCTATGTATACAAGAAACTATCATTAGTAGAGGGAAATCACCAGTAAATGTGCTTGAAGATGAGCCATCCTAAAGGGATCGACATCAATTATCAACACTAGCAGAGGTGCTTGAAGAGAAGACATCCTAGAAGGCTCAAAATCCACTGCCAACAAGGTGCAAGAATAGTCAAGGTGCTTTAGAGTAGATCCAACCCTAGAGGCTCAATACTTGCATCACCAAGGTGTACCAAGACACCAAATCAACTCTCACATAGCAAGAAAATTATAGCATCAACATTCCTACATAAGAAGCTAGAACTCATTAAAAGGAGGTTAATACCAAGGGAAACAAAACACTAGATACATAAAACAAAAGTGCTTACCAAGCTCCAACATGGAATACGCACCATCCAAGAACCTCCATTGTAGCACTTGATAGCTGGATCCATCCTTGTGGGAATACATCATCCATATTTGCTGGAGAAAAGGAGAATCCATCTAACTCTTTACTATCCTGAAGGAGGTAAAGAAAGCTTGTAAATAGTTGGCAAGAATAAGCATTAAAGAGTTTTTAAGGAGCTAGAACGATGAAGACAAGTGTGCATGCAAAGAATACAAGAACACATGTCTTAACAATACAAATATATTGTGCCACTCGGCATAATGGTGTAAGAGAATCATCATATACCAATGCCTACGGTCAAGAAGGAAGAAGTGCTCATCAAAGAAATTCTCATCATCATCATGTTAGAGTTATATTCCATTATTCGGGATATTACCCATATTCCTACATTAGGGTAGATATCTTTGGTAATTTAATTATTACCATAGTTAGTTTATCTTTACCTAGGTTAGTTTCTTTCTATCCTAGGTTAGTTAGTAGTTTATCGACATTTCTATTGTTGATAGATATTAGCATAGATATTATTTGTTAGGATATTATTAGATTTATTGTTAGAGTTATTCTTAGCCTATCATGTTGTATATATATCATATTTATTATTATAATGTAATCGCCTATTCTATAGTATTACATGGTATTAGAGCCTATGTTGGAGGCTCGATTTTTGAGGTCCTAATTTCTTGGACTTGGACACAGTTCCCGAGGTAGGGCTAGACCTGCAACTCAAGCATGCATCGTGAGGCAAGTGACAAGTTG
>JAQPPZ010006148.1:0-75618 GCA_028583015.1 Wollemia nobilis | reverse complement strand
ATTATTGCTTGTCATTGTGAGAACTCAATAAAATGTTATTGATCCTAAATTATAAAGACAAAGTATTTTGTGAAATTTATTCTTTAATTACTAAGGCTAGGTTCTTACGAGTGTTTTTAAACAAAATCACATATGATAGACCTAAAATCCAATTACCTTATTTGTTGTGTTTTATCCTTGTTGAATAATTTTTGACAAACTATTTTCTTATTCAAGAGTAGTTTTAGTTGGGTCCCCCACCCTTAACAAATCACAACTCTCTCCTTTAGAGCTTTAGAGTTTACAAACAAATTCAATTCTAATATCAATTGAGTTGCTATAGCTAGATACCTACATTTATTTTCATATTAAATTCAAATTTTTTATTTTCATTTTCTAGATCTCCAATTTTCTTTGTAAATACAAATATTTCAAAATTTAACATCTTTCTTCTTGATATTTTCTTGCAGTTCCCTTTGCAATACCAAAAATCCATCTCTACTATCTATGCACTGTCTTAGTAAAGTAATATATCTCAAACATCATGCTATCACAACCCGCTTTACCAAATATGGATCGTTAGTTTCCTTCCTAAAGCGTAAGTGTAACCACAAGAACAATAATACATAGTTTATATAAAACACACTAATGTCATAAAATACAACAAATATTACCAATGAAAAATAAATCTTAATTGTATTTGATTCAAAGAGTCAAAATTTTATTGTCAAATAAACTTACTACTTCCTCTATCCATAGAAAAGATAATTTAACACTATTAAGGGTATTATAAGAACAATTTGTTTGTTGTTTGCATTAAAATTATTTAACACATTTGGGATTTGTATGTATCAACCATTTGTATGCGAAGTGTTTGATGTCAATATCATAAATTAGATTTGTGGTAGCATTGGTAGAGTCCAACAAAGGCTAGGAGATCACTAGTTTCAACATAAACTCAATTTGTTGTTGTCGGTCACCATTCAACTCTTGGGTTAGAATTTAAATCAAATTAGAGCTTGGCATAGAAAGCCATTATAACAATTTTTTTTTTTAAACAAAGGTAAAAGGAAAAGAAAGAATTCACTTCAACAAAGGGCAAAGAGAGCAAAGATTCTTTAAAATCGTTACTTTTCACAAAAAAATGTGGAAGAAAATATTTTCAACTTGGTTAAAGATTCTTTAAAACCTTTACTTTTAACAAAAAATATGGAAGAAAACATTTTCAACTTGGTTAATCTGCTTTGCGGCAAAAAAACAATCTGACTGTTGTAGGTACCAAATATGGAACAACAAAGTGAATTGTTCTTCAGCATGACACATCAAAATACATGCAATCTTCTCCTATGGCAGAAGAATAGTAAAAACAAATATGTTGGTTTGTAGGAAAAGACCCAATAAGTTAGATTAGTAAAAAATAGATACAACAATTACCTAATATACTAATAGCAAAGCAAAGAGGGCAAGGTGCAAAATGACACTCAACAAAGATGGATCCCAAGCAAGCAAGGATGTACCTGAAGACCTCAACTAGGCTTTAGTACCAAATGATATGTACCTATAGTAAAAATTATAAGAGCTAATTGCAGACATTTGAGAAGCAAATGAGAGAAGATACATGCCAAAATTGATGATGCACACTCTTTATTAATGAGGCAGACACCTCAAATTTGTCTAGCTTACACCCAGTTAGTGATCTATATATGTACATGTGCATGGACATACAAACTAAGACTTGAGCTCAAGCTAGTAACTAATATGAACTAGACATGCAAACTAGGATCTAGTTAGTAACTGAGATGATCTAGACATGCAAACTAGGATCTAGTTAGTAGCTGAGATGAACTAGGCATGCAAACTAAAACTCTAATTACTGACTGAGATAATTACAATGACAGAGATAACTAATAATAAATATCATTACCAATCTCATCAAAAAATACAACTACAGGATGCTTATTAGTGAGATTGAACTATGATGCCATCTATTCTACTTTGACCAATCTTGTATTCTACTAGGAAGAGTAATGTCTTGGGATATTGAAGCCATTCAAACTCCTGGTCACTTGCACTATGGTTTTCCAAACAATTTCGTTGAAGTCATTTTCACTTGGAATTTTGATGTAGGTTTTAGGTCAGTTCTATTATGCCTAGTTTATATTTTTGTATTTTCTGTAAGTAATAGTTCTCAAAGGACTTTGACAAAGTAAATTTGTATCTTAAGTATGGGACCTAAGAAAAAATCTTCATTCATGTTCAATTTGTAAATCATCATCTTGAGTAAACAACTACAAAAGATAATACTCCCTATGTTTAGACTACAGACTTACAGGGACTATAATATTGATGGGATAAGACAATTACAAACAAGGGATACAAAGGTCTTTACAATTAGAAGCAAATTACCACACTTTAATTCTCTTGAAATTGAAAAAATCCACATTTGATACACTTTACTATGGTTTGCATTTCTAATTTTGTGCATCAATATACTACTTAGTTGCAGTACAACTTCATCTACTAAGTAGGCATAATAATGCAATATGTTTGAAGTTCAAGCTTTTTGGTGAAAAAGATGCATTTGATTCTGAAAAAAAGATTTCTCCAATGCATTTTTCCTGTGGTTAAGAATAGCATGTAATCTAAAACTTCAACTCTTGAAAGAAGTATTCTAATAAGGTTGACCAAAATTCCATTCAAAGCTACTAGTTTTCAAACTCCATGGTGTTAATCACAAATTAGAACACTATTAAGATCCCACAAAGGTATGGAGAATGTTGATTTAGTCATGGATAGGGAATAAGTCAAACAGTTGTAGCTAATTCAAAGAAAGACCCATTCGTTACTTGGAAGGAAGAAGAAAACACTCGATGGATAAGAAGTAAAACTGGGATCTACTCAATTCTAATCAAGATAGACCATCTAACTCCCAACCCAAAATCTGGAATGTATAGAAAAGAAAGCTTGACAAAGGTAAAATCTTTACTCTGGCTTGTTTTCAATAGGAAAATTTTGTCATGGGACACACTGATTAAAATAATTTTCCCAGGAACTTCATGGTGCTACATGTCAAAATAGTGAAGAGAATCCAACATACTTTCTGATACACTGACAATAGGGTTAGGATATCTGGTCATGGATCTTAAAAAGATTGGAGTTCTCTAGGGTTAGCTCAGCTAGTATTCATCACTTAGTGCGAAGTGTTTGATGTCAGTACCATGAATTAGATTTGTGGTAGCATTGGTAGAGTCCAACAAAGGTTAGGAGATCACAAGTTTCAACATAAACTCATTTTGTTGTTGTTAGTCATCATTCAGCTCTTGGGTTAGAATCAATGTTACTGGTTTGTTTTGGGTTCGGGTTCGGGTTCGAAGAACCCGGTTTGCCAGTACGATAATTTTTTTTTATCTTAGGTTCGTTTTGAGTTCGACCGTACAAAAATTGATAAATATATATAAATTTTCAAAAAAAAAACTAATTAATTAAATATAATCTATAATTTATGTTAAAAGTTTTAAAAAATTATAAACAAATACAAATATAACTAAAAAAAACTAAAATAACTAAAATTACATTATTTACGTATACAAATGAGACCTATCTAAATTAAATTATAATTAAAAAACATATTATCATCGAATATATTACATTATAATATTATATAAAAACTTCATCTTAATTCTATATATTATAATTTAAATATTATAGTTAGTAATTTTTATTTTTTTTATTTGGTTAGTGTGAGAAGTCTCCTCCCAACCATGACCCCTTAATTTTATATATTATAATTTAAATATTATAGTTAGTAATTTTTATTTTTTTTATTTGGTTAGTGTGAGAAGTCTCCTCCCGACCATGACCCCTCACCCCTCGTAAATTAATTCTATATATTGTAATTTAAATATTATAGATAGTAATTTTTATTTTTTTTATTTGGTTAGTGTGAGAAGTCTCCTCCCAACCATGACCCATCGTAAATTCGAGATCTATGCTTATCAATAGGGAATTTAACACACACCCACCACACACCCACCCCCCTCACAACTCACCCATGCCGTGGTTTGAACCTT
The DNA here is from genome assembly GCA_028583015.1 of Wollemia nobilis. Taxonomy (NCBI): domain Eukaryota; kingdom Viridiplantae; phylum Streptophyta; class Pinopsida; order Araucariales; family Araucariaceae; genus Wollemia; species Wollemia nobilis. The sequence goes on along the minus strand of JAQPPZ010006148.1, from coordinate 71,569 downwards.
GGACCTCCCGAAGAAGAGCCAAGGCCCGTCCCTAGAACTAGTTAATAATTTTTAATTTATTTATAAAATTCATAATAATTATCCCCATGAGTGTGGTCTACCGGCAAGGACGCCACTTACATTATCGTGATGTGACCTGGGTTCAATCCCAATGGTGGATGTGTATAAAAAGTAATAAAAAAAAAATTATAATAATTAAATTAATTATAGTTTTATTAATATGAGAATTAAATGTGCATTTAATTATAAACAATATAAACAATCGCTAATCAAACATTATAATTATTATAATTTTATTTTCTTCACTTTATAATAATTCTTTTATTTTCTCTCTCCCTCTTATTATTATTATAATTTTATTTTCATACCGTCTTCACTTTATAATATCATGGAATTATAATTTTATTTTTGTGGCCTCCTCACTTTATAATTTTATTTTTGTGGCCTATTTATGGATATTTCAGTCGTTTGGTTTACTTCCATAGTATCACTATGTATGGGGGTATTTCGCATTTGCAGCACACGGAGAACTTTCTATTTAAGATAGATGCAAGTCTGAGGTCGACGAATCGAATCCCTGATGGACATTTGCCTGTGTGTATCTGTCCGCAAGATTTCTATTAGTATTTTAAAAAATTTCTATTCTACGAGAACTCTCAACAGCGAGATCTCGAGTTCGAAACTCGTTGTGGATGAAAAGCCAAGCTTTCGCTGTTATTCTCTCCTATTTCTTTTTTGGGTCCTTTCTGTTCGAGAAAATATTAAGTGCCCCCAACAGAGTCTCTGTGGTCCTGTGAAAAACACGACAATTGACAGAGGAAGGAAATGGTTACGTCATCGATTTAATTTTATTAAATTTCAAGGGGGGTTTTCTATATTTTTTTTACCTGTTCATGGGTTCTACCCAGGTCCGCCCAAGGTTCGGCCTTGACGAACCCAAACATACCTGGTCCGCCTAGGCCGAACCCTGGGTGGACCACAAGCGAACCGGACCCGGACCAGGACCGGGAACGACCCGTACCCGGATTCGAGGGTCTAGGGGGCCGAACCGGTAACATTGGTTAGAATTTAAATCAAATTAGAACTTGGCATGCACACTAAAACTATAATTACTGATTGAGATAATTACAATGATGGAGATAACTAAGAATAAAGGTCATTACCAATCTCATCAAGCATCCAAAAGTATGCATCTAAAAAACAAAAGTAAAAGGGGTGAGGAGGAAGATAATGAAAACAACAACTTCCAAAAAAACACAACTACAAAATGCTTATCAGTGTGATTGAACTATGATGCCACCTATTCTACTTTGGCCAATCTTGTATTCTACTAGGAAGAGTAATGTCTTGGAATATTGAAGCCATTCAAACTTCTGGTCACTTGAACTATGGTTTTCCAAACAATTTCGTTGAATTCATTTTATATTTTTGTATATTCTGTAAGTAATAGTTCTCAAAGGACTTTGACAAAGTAAATTTGTATCTTAGGTATTGCACCTAAGAAAAAATATTCATTCATGTTCAATTTGTAAATCATCGTCTTGAGTAAACAACTACAAAAGATAATACTCCCTATGTTTAGACTACTGACTTAAAGGGACTATAATATTGATGGGATAAGTAAATTGCAAACAAGGGATACAGATAAGGTCTTTTCAATTATAAACAAATTACCTGACTTTCATTCTCTTGAAATAAAAAAAATCCACATCTGATACACCAATCTACAGTAACATTTTTTTACTATGGTTTGCATTTCTAATTTTGTGCATCAATCTACTACTTAGTTGTAGTACAACTTCATCTACTAAGTAGGCATAATAATGCAATATGTTTCAAGTTCAAGCTTTTTGGTGAAAAAGAATAGAAAAAGAAACTTTTGATGCTGAAAAAATATTTATGCAATGCATGTTGTCTATGATTAAGAATAGCATCTTGAAAGAAATATTCTAATAAGGTTGATCAAAATTCCAGTCAAACCTACTAGTTGTCAAACTCCATGGTGTTAATCACAATTTAGAACACTATTAAGATCCTACAAAGATATGGAGAATTTATGTGGATTTGAATAGGCATAGGATTAGATTTCATAAAATATTTTTTATTTTATTTTCGGCATGGATTGTCAGCAATGTGTAATTGTCCTTGTGAGATGTGCCAGTTGAAGGCGCTTGGCGGTTGAAGATTGGTAGCACGTGGCGATCGATTTGCGCTTTGGACGTGTTTCCTTGGTTGCACTTTGGTTGTTGACATTTTTAAACAACATTTTATTGTTTTATTTGTTTCTCTTGCAGGAAGATGTCTCACATTCACAGTGTGGCACAAGGCACCATAGTTGTAACAGTCAGCCCATCAGGCTGGCTAGCTTGTTTGAGTTCTTGACCAGACTGTTGTTGACACTTGGTCGTGGGTAACACTGTTAACTTCAACGCAGTTGTTGAGCGTTGCGTCATTGACCTCTCTCTGCTATTGAGTGTGCTAACACCAACCGCTATTGACTGACACAATATTTTTTTAAGGGTTTAAAATTAAAATGTTATTTTTAAAACCTTAAGAAAATTCAGAATATTCCAACGAATATTCCCTTTCTACATTGTAAAAGGACAACTTGCCCCTTTTATTTTTCTGTTGTAGACCCCTTGATGTAATTCTCATTTTTCAAGGCTTGATATTTTTCCAAGTATACGCTTGCATATAGTCGTTGGAAAGCTCTTTTTGAGCCGGTTCTAATAGGACTATTATTTTGATGTTTTGTAAAGGTCTTCTTGACCTTATGGTGCTTGGAAGATTATGTTGTCTAAACCTTATTTCTTAAACAACTTCTTGTAATATGGAGTGCATTCTCGGTTGAATCCGACACTCCTTAATCCACCATTATCTTTTGAGATATTTTTGGAAGTAGTTCTTCCTTCATAAATACCTTTGGCCCTTTCTATGTGATCAGGGATATCACATGGGTACTCCACACATTGGAGTTGTCTTTACCCCTAGTAGGCTTGTCTCTTCATGGATTTTCAACTACCAACACCATATTAAGCATCGCTTCCGCATCCTCGAAGACTAAAGATATTTCGACACTTTGAACCATAACCACTTTTGAAGACTAGAGAGTCTGACACTTTGGAAGCTTCTTCTTCTCAATATTATGCTTTTGTAATAAGGAGTGCAGTTCGGTGGTACTTGACACTCCATTCTATGCTTGTTTTGAATCCCCATGATTTGTGCCTTTTTCCTCCACTCTTCCTCCATCGACTATAGTTACAAGATGCTTGCTTGGCAAGATCATTTGTACTAAGTTTTGGGTGCATGCTTATGGTTCAACATGGTTGGTGTGAAGAGTTGTGACTTCTTGAATATTGAACAACATTTTTACAAGGCCCTTTTTAAGCATAGTAGTGCTCATTCCTACATGCTAGGCATAGTAGTGCTCACTCCTACATGCTAGAGGTTGACCCAAGAGGCAACAAACCTTGAGATCCCATTGGGGATTCCTAAATGGACCCTTTTTGAGCATGTGTTTTGCTCGTTGTTACTCCCTTTGATGGAGTTGTGGTGATCTCCTTGGGGCTCTTGTACATCATCTATCTCTCTTATTTTTTAAACCACTTTGGAGGATTTCATTTTTGGGCACTTCTATTTGTAATATCTTCTCTTCCACTTCCTTGTAAAAGCATTGGAGTCCAATGCTTCTATGGTGGAGAGGGATGATGTGGATTTGAATAGGCATAGGATTAGATTTCATAAAATATTTTTTATTTTATTTTGTTGGTATGGATTATCGACAGGTTATACTTGTCAACAAATAATATTTTGTATTTGGCATCTCGAATGCCTATTTAGATTTGTAAATTAATAAAAATTATGAGTTGGGTTTTTACCCTTAGCAAGAATGTTGATTTAGTCGTGGATATAGAGTAAGTTAATTGATTTTAGCTAATTCAAAGAAAGATCCATTCATTAATTGAAAGGAAGAAGAAAACACTCCATTGATAAACAATAAAACTTGGAACTACTCAATCAAGTGAGGCTACTCAATTCTAATCAAGACAGACCATCCAACTCCCAGCCCAAAATCTGGCATATATAGAAAAGAAAGCTTGACAAAGGTAAACTCTTTACTTTGGCTTGTTTTCAATAGGAAATTATTGTCATGGGACACACTGATTAAACTAATTTTCCCAGGAGCTTCATGGTGTTGCCTATCAAAACAGTGAAGAGAATCCAACATACTTTCAAATACATTGACAATAGGCTTAGGACAGCTGGTCATGGATCTTGAACATATTAGAGTTATCTAGGGTTAGCTTAGCTAGTATTCATCACTTAGTGCTATGATGACCATATTTGGAAATAATCACCTACTAAAAACAATTAGGAAAGGAGCAGCAGAAATCGCCATTTGATTAAATCTCACATGAGAGGAACACAAGAATCTTCTCTAATAAATAGACAAAAGCAAAAAAGCCAATTACTGAAATTGAAACCTCAATCCAAGAGGTTGTTACATACAAAAGCCCCCGGGAGTTGAGGTTACCCTTAGAGAACAATATTCTTTAACTAATGAAGTCTCCCTCATCTCCGCTAGTAGGATGAGTTCAACTCATTTTTGTGCTTGCCAATTGGTCAATCGTGAAGCCAAACACATGAAGTGGAACTGCAATGAAGCATCATATGGGAATACAGGTCTTGTAGGTGGTGGAGAAATATTCAGATACAATTCAAGGAGGATAGAAGTGGCATATGCCTTCTGAATCCTAAGAGGGCCAAATAATGAAGCAAACGCATGTCAAGATCACTGACTTTGTATTGGTGTGTTTGAAAATCTTGGAACTTTGAAAATAAAAGGGTATTTGAAGATTTTGGTGGAGGCATTTAAATCATACAACATGGTGAATAAAGAGATTTGAGTTATCCTTGAGTAAGCTTTGTGTTTAAAGTCAAAGGTTGACATAACATCAACCGAACTTGCCATAGGGAGGTCAATCAACCAACTATTACCCAACTAGGGAGAGTAATGGAAGACGAGAGACTATCAATTATTGGGACCCATGAAACTAGATGATAAGATCCAAGGATATAATAGAAATAAGTGCTTCACTAATTACAAAAAACAAAACTGAACCCTAGTTGCACAAGAATAATGCCCAAATGATTTGGTCTGCATGTAATTCATTGGTTCCAATGCAAATTGCAATTGAAGATCTGATGAACCGCCATGCAAATGTAATCAATATCTTAGGATGCTTCAACAATGACTAAATGCTTATGCTTATTTAGAATTGTCAAATGCCTTTTTCAACTTGCCTACCTTGAAAACAACTTTAAAAAACATAAGAGAGACTGAATAACTTAGCTTGTGACAATTTGATGCTAACAAATGGTTGATTGTTTGAGCTCTCCAAACAAGAGATTGTTCCCCTAAGACCTAACTATAGGAAAATGGAAAGACTATCTATGTTTTAAGAATAAAATTGGTTCAGTGCCTAGAGGAAGTTGTGTTCATAACCACCCATTGCTGTTAGAAAATGTGGGATAAAAAAATTCTTTTTTAAACCCATAAAAAATAGTAGAGACCGCAGGTTTATAGACCAAACGATAAACCCAGGCTCATACCCCAAGAAAAATTACCCGCCCAAATACAAAAACTTGCATTAAAAATTACATTAAAAATGCAAGATACATAGCGGATAAAACATGTTTTAAGAAATTTTGTTTTTACAAAGATAAGCTCTCAAGGGTTTTTTGTTCCTCCAACAAATTATGCCTCGAGCAATGTGTTTGAGCTCTCTATCTTTTCTCTATTTTTCAAAAATTGGAGAAATAATATTTATGTCGATTCGAAGATCTCTGACAAAATGGCAGTTGTCCAACTTCAAAATAAGAGGAATTATTTTTATTTTGGTTCCGTGTCTACGTGCTGCTCGCTCCAAAATTCTAGCCAAAAGTGAAGGTCTACCATCAAATTTAACTTTCTCAAACAAAGGCAAGAGAAAATTCATTTGATATCCCCTAACTTTGAGTCTGTTAAAAAATTTATTTTTAATAGAAATAAATCCATCCCTGGAGCTTTCTCTAACCAAAAATATGTTGAGTTCACTCATGATAAAGGCCTTTTTTCTGATGAACTAGATGATGGGAGGAAGCAGGGATGTATTGGTAGGCATTCATCGGCTTCTAAAATAATTTGGTGCAAAGAATTCCAGTCTGAGCAAAATCAAGTCCCTTAAAAAATATAATATCCAGAAGTGTTACTTCAAAATAAAAAATAGAGGAAGTAATTTTAATATTGTCATAGAAGGAATCGTAGGCAACAAGAAAATGCCCCTGAGCTCTTGAATATAATTCTATTTACACAAGGCTTATATCATGGTGTTATGGGTTACAACAGTTGGAGCAATTCCCATGTCATCCATTTGTGCAAGAAACAAATTGACTCTAGGGAAATCACCATTGTGCCCAAGACCATTCAAAAGCACTTGTAGATACCATCAATTAATGTGTTATATGTAACAGTATCTGGAGAGCAATTAGCATCCTTTATTTCTGCTACTAGTCTGAAAGCTTCATCTACTCTTCCCACCTTGCAATGACCATCAATTAGGGTGTTATATGTAACAATATTTGGAAGATAACTAGCATGTCTCATTTGATGAAAAAGCCCTTGTGCCTCTTGAATATGACCCCATTTACATAAGGTTTATATCAGGGTGTTATGGGTTACAACAGTTGGGGCAATTCTCATGTCACACATTTGTGCAAGGAGCAAATTGATCCTCAGAAAATCACTACTATGCCCAAATCCATTCAAAAGCACGTTGCAGAGACTACAAATTAGTGTGTTATATGTAACATATTTGGAGAGCAATTAGCATTCTTCATTTCATTTACTACTCTGAAAGCTTCATCTACGCTTCCCACCTTGTAGAGACCATCAATTAGGGTGTTATATGTCATTTTATTTGGAAAAGGGCTAATCTTCATTATTTGGGAAAACAAATTGCAGGCTTTCTACCTTGTAGAGACCATCAATTAGTGTGCTATATGTAACAATATCTGGAGAGCAATAAGAATTCCTCATTTCTGTTACTAGTCTGAAAGCTTCATCTACTTTGTCCACCTTGAAGAGACCATCAATTAGTGTGGTATATGTAACAGTATTTGGAGAGCAATTAACATCCCTCATTTTCGCTACTAGTCTGAAAGCTTGATCTACTCTTCCCACCTTGCAAATACCGTAAATTAGTGTGCTTTATGTAATAGTATCTGGAGAGTGTTGAGGGGTAATTTTGCCCAGTTGTGAAATCACACTCATAGTTAGGATTTTGGTTAGAAAACCCTCTCTTGCAAAGAAATATAAATTTCTCCAAGGTTCCTTTCACTTAATGTGTTTATATGTCATGAAAATGCATCAAAATAAGTGCTTAGAATACCTTAATGATTTGCAAGCAACTATTAACAAGGGGTCTATTTGGTAATATTTTATTGCGTTATGCTATTGATTGTTCATGAAATTAATTTCCCACATGTAAGATTAAAAATCAAATATTGCCAATAAACTTTATTAAAATGCAAATATTTGAATTAAACCTTAGGAAAATGATTTAAATAAAATTATTCACATAATTAATGTTGGAACTTTATAATTATTTGAAAATTTTAATTAATTAAACTCTAATGTTTATTTCAGAATATGAAATTCCAAGAGTTTAATAAGTGAAATAACATTTACCCTAATATCAAATTGAAACTTTGCATGAACTTAGGGTTTTGATTTTCCATTTAATTAATTAAACTCTAATGTTGATTTTAGAATATGAAATATCGAGAGTTTAATAAATGAAATAACATTTACCCTAATATCAAATTGAAACTTTGCATGAACTTAGGGTTTTGATTTTTCCATTTAATTAATTAAACTCTAATGTTGATTTTAGAATATTTTTTTTTTTGAAAAAATTGAAAAAAATTGTATTAAAACAAAGATCAGTTACAATTGGGAGAAGACACATCCTAGCCGAAAATAATGAAAGCACATGATTACAAGAGAAGAGGAAGATTTGCAATGGATCCAAATCTCTTGAACCAAAACCAAGCTAGTTGAGAGAGCTGATAGATCTGTTACAACAACTTATCGCGAAAACGTGCAGCAAACACCAACTTCACCTCTGGCCGCGAAAAAGCTACAAGTCGCGAAATCGCGATACAAGACTCCTTTGACCGCAAAAAGTCAACCTGTCGTGAAATCGCGACAATAATCCACCCTTGGCCGCGACGGAGCAACATGTCGCGAACCTGTCGCGAAATCGCGACAATAATCCACCCTTGGCCGCGACGGAGCAACATGTCGCGATATCGCGACAACTTTCCTCCAGCGGCCGCGACAGCGCAACATGTCGCGATATCGCGACAACTTTCCCACAACGGCCGTGACGGCGCAACATGTCGCGATATCGCGACAACTTTCCTCCTTTGGCCGCGACGACGCAACATGTCGCGATATCGCGACAACTTTCCCTCGGCGGCTGCGACGGCGCAACTTGTCGCGATATCGCGACAACTTTCCTCCTTTAGCTGCGACGGCGCGACATGTCGCGATATCGCGACAACTTTCCTTTGGCGACCGCGACGGTGCAACATGTCACGATATCGCGACAACTTTCCTCCTTTGGCCGCGATGACGCAACATGTCGCAATATCGCGACAACTGATTTTAGAATATGAAATACCGAAAGTTTAATAAATGAAATAACATTTACCTTAATATAAGATTGAATTCTTTATATTAAAAATTAGGATTTTGATTTATAGGTGAAATGAAATGAAATAAAACGAAAATGATTAGGGTTAAGAAAATAAAAATAAAATGTGTAAAAAATTGGAACAGACAGAAAGATTACTAAAATGAAATTTGTCAACCTTGCATTTACAGAAAAGAATTTCCTAAAATCCTTAACCTACTCTACTGTGATCTACATTCACACTATCAATAGTAAAATAGATGCAATATTCTAGGATAATGAAATGAATGACATATTAAATTATTTAATATAATCACCATCTGCATGCGCAATTTTTATTAAATAAAACAATAAGGTCAAATTCAATTAAAACATTAAACTTAAAAAAACCTGAACTCGTCCTTCCATGCAACAAATATGTTCTTTAATTCTCCAATATATCTTCTCTCTCGATCTTATCTTTCCAATCTGTTCGACCCCTATTCTTGATTCTTAATCCTCTATTTATAACTTGGCAGATTCATTGATTTTGTTGATTGATTTTGTTACATTCCGTTCCTAGGCAGGTTTCTCAACGACTTTGTAATATTTGAAACATTTGTATAACCCATACTCACCCGCCTCCATAGACAATGTTTGTGCTGCATCTAGATTAAAAAGCAAACCGTGAATCTATTCATGACGTGTATTCAAATAAACAATTACAAGCACAAGCGGCTTTGTGTTATAATATTTGAAATTTAACTCATAGATATTGCAGTCACTAAAATCATTTCCACATTAAGAGCGTGTCCGCTGGGTATCTGTCGCCATTTGTGGGGTTTGTAGTGACAACCATCATCCATATAATCCAATCACCGCTAGATCAGGCGTCTGACGCTGTATCCTAACTGGGCCAACATATTTCTTGTATCTTCTCTAGATGACGTTTCATTCATTTACTGGAGGATGTGAATACCTTGACCTTACATACTTTGGCACACATATGCTATCTGCCCATACTTCATTATCCCCTATTGGGCATCAATTCACATGACCTCACCAGAAGCTCCATCTCTTACCGAACTAAATCTACGTTCGGCCCTTAATTAACGCTATTATCTCACATGGTGCCATCATATCTTCTGCGTGAAAATATAATTCTTCACTACGAAATTCATCTCCTGCATTCTGATTGTCACGTTACCATCCATTACTTGTTTGTCCGGGTTCAAACCTAGTCATCCACAACCTTACATCTAAGTATCTGTCAGTCTCGGCAATTTTCTCATAAATCGTCCACATCACCCTGCTTCGGTCGAAGTCTTCGTTACATCCAATCATTCCACGATGGCCATGTAATTTCTCCATTGCGGACGTTTCTACCTAGAGACTATTATTAAAAACCTTGAGCCAAACCTTTAGCTGTAGGAGTCCATTTAGTCGTGTAATTATCGATGGTGCACCAAGAACAACACTCAAAAAAATTACCCTCATGTAGTGCAGCAACAATATATTAGAGGGCTATGGGAAGTCTCCACACCTCAGCCTAGATTACTTCCTTTTCCTGATATTTATTTGTGGTAGTTTCATAACTGCAATGGCCTTATCATTAGTAGGATAGGAAACCCAGAGTTCAGAGGGCTAAATAGCTCAGTTTTTCTCAAAACAATGATTATCCAGAAAAAAAAGCACAAAACAGCCAAAGATCGTCATTTTGTGGTATAGCCCATTTTGATCATCTTTCTGAGGTGATCGTTTTGGTATATAACACCCATACACTTTTTTGGACCCTTAATAAAAATAGTAACCTGCTAAAAATGACAATTTTAATTTTAGTAAATGCCACCAAAGACCAGAACTCAAGCAATGGATGCAAAAATGCACCAGATGGAGAAACAACTAAGTTGGATGCCATAAATGAACTTACTGCCTAGATGTCTACCCTCACTAGCATGGTTGCAGATTTCAAACATATACGAAACTCAATGAGCCAGGACATTGAAGGGCTTAAGCTTAAAAATTCAAATTTTGTTGAACACACTAAAAATAGCCCCAAAAGGTCATAAAGGGATTGGCAGTCACGAAACAACAAAGGCATGACTCCTAAACTCCCCAAAATAGATTTTTGATCCACAAAGTTTGTTAATCAAGGTCAAACAATGGTATGAGCTGCATGAGACACCCATCAACCAACGGATTTTTGTGGCTGCCTTCCATATTGACCTTGAAGGACTCCATTGGTATCAATGGTTGCAAAAAGAAGTACTAAACCTTGGTTGGACACAGTTCAAGAATGAACTCCTTGGCCATTTTGGTTATTTAAAGTTTGAAGACTTTACTAGAGCCTTAACCAAGCTCTGATAGACAAGAATAGTACCTAAATACATTGCAACTTTCGAGAAGTTAGCCTATAGAATAGAAGGCCTTTATGATATCTTCTTTAAGAGTTGCTTTATTAGTGGCTTGAAGGAGAAAATCAGAACTGAGGTGCAAATCAGTTCTGAAGGCAACTTTCGAGAAGTTAGCCTATAGAACAAAAGGCCTTTAGGAGAATATTGTCATAGAATAATATATGTACCTGTCATTAGAATATATACTTAGGGAATATTGGTATAGAATAGTCAGGAGATATGCTAGTAATCCTTATAAAATGGCAAGGATGTAACCTTCATGGGGTACAAGAAGATTGGAATTCATTGCTAAGGAGGCTGTCCCCTCAAAGAGGCAAGTGATATCAATATAATTGCTCTTGTTCTGGGTTTCCATGTTTCACTTAGTGAATGTTTGTTTTATTGGATATGCAAAATTAATCGTTCTTTTGTTGTTAGTCCTTGTAGTTGCAATCAAACTTATCCTTGGAACATAATTTCTTGTCTCAGCACAGCTTAAAACCAAGAATTTCCAGGTAAAACACTCACATCAGCAGAAGAGGTTCATTTCATACAACCAATCTCAACTTGAGGCTGAGCAACATGACACTCAGCAAGGTTGGATCCCACGCAAGCGAGGATGTACTTGAAGACCGTATTCTGAGTTTCCATGTTTCACTTATTGAATGTTCGTGTTATTGGATATGCAAAATTAATCGTTCTTTTGTTGTTAGTCCTTGTAGTTCCAATCAAACTTATCCTTGGAACATAATTTCTTGTCTCAGCACAGCTTAAAACCAAGAATTTCCAGGTAAAACACTCACATCAGCCGAAGAGGTTCATTTCATACAACCAATCTCAACTTGAGGCTGAGCAAAATGACACGTAGTAAGGTTGGATCCCACGCAAGCAAGGATGTACTTGAAGACCGTATTATGAGTTTCCATGTTTCACTTATTGAATGTTTGTGTTATTGGATATGCAATATTAAACCTTCTTTTGTTGCTAGCCCTTATATTTGCATTCAGACTTATCCTTGGAACATAATTTCTTGTCCTAGTACAACTTAAAACCAAGAATTTCCAGGTAAAATACTCAAATCAGCAGAAGAAGTTCATTCCATACAACCCATCTCAACTTGAGGCTGAGCAAAATGACACTCAGCAAGGATGGATCCCATGCAAGTGAGGATGTACTTGAAGACGTCAACAAGGCTCTAGTACCAAATGAAATGTACCTATAGTAAAAATTATAAGAGCTGAATACAGAGATTTGAGAAGCAAATGGGATAAAATATCTGCCAAAACTGACAATGTACACTCTTTATTAGTAAGGCATAAACAGATTTACAAAGATGAGGTTGAAGGTTTACAAGCCGCCCTTGAACTAGGTCTGCATAGACACCTCAAATTTGTCCAACTTATATGCAGTTAGTGATCTATATATGTACATGTGCATGGACATGCAAACTAAGACTTGAGCTAGTGACTAAAATAAATTGGACATGCAAACTAGGATCTAGTTAGTAACTTAGATGAACGAGACATGCAACCTAAAACTCTAATAACTAACTGCGATAATGACAATGAAGAAGGAGACAACTGTAGAATGCCTATCAGTGTGATTAAATTCTGATGTTGCCTATTCTACTTTGACCAATCTTGTACTCTAGTAGGAAGAGTAATGTCTTGGAATATTGAAGCCATTCCAACTCGTGGTCACTTGTACTATGGTTTTCGAAACAAATTTATTGAAGCCATTTTGACTTGGAATTTTGATGTAGGTTTTAGACTCGTCCTATTATGCCTGGTTTAAATTTTTGTATTTTCAATAAGTAATAGTTCTCAAAGGACTTTGACAAAGCAATTTGTACCTTATGTATGATAACTAACAAAGAAACTTAATTCATCTTCAATTTGCCAATCATCGTCTTGAGTAAACAACTACAAAAAATAATTCTGCCCACGTTTAGACTACTGACTTGTATGGACTATAATGCTGACGGGATAAGACAGTTGCAAAGAAGGGGTACAAAGGTGGTCTTTACAATTAGAAACAAATGACCACACTTTCATTCTCTTGAAATGAAAAAATCCACATCTGATAACACAACTGCCACCTATCTACAATAACACTCTATTACTACAGTTTGCATTTCTAATTTTGGGCATCAATCTACTACTTAGTTGTAGTACAACTTCATCTGCTGAGTAGGCATAATAATGCAATATGTTTCAAGTTCAAGCTTTTTGGTGAAAAAGAAAAGAAAAAGATACATTTGACGCTGAAAAGAGATTTCAGCAATGCATGTTGCCTAAGAATAGCATGTAATCCAAAACATTTACTCTTGAAAGAAGTTTTCTAATAAGCTTTGACCAAAATACCATTCAAAGTGTCAAACTCCATGGTGTCAATCACAAATTAGAACAATTTAAGATCCTAGAAAGATATGGAGAACATTGATTTAGCCATGGATAGGGAGTAAGTCAACTGGTTGTAGCAAATCCTTAAAGAAAGACCCATTCCTTACTTGGAAGAAGAAGGCGCTCCATGGATAGGGAGTAAAACTGGGAACTACTCAATCAAGTGAGGTTACCCAATTTTAATCAAGACAACCCATCTAACTCTCTGCCCAAAATCTAGTATATGTAGAAAAGAAAGCTTGACAATGGTAAACTCTTTCCTCTGGCTTGTTTTCAATAGGTAAAATTTTGTCACGGGACACACTGATTAGAATCATCTTCCCAAGAGCATCTTGGTGCTGCCTGTCAAAACAATGAAGATAATCCAACATATTTATTGAGATATTTATGATACGCTTAGGAGATCTGGTCATGGATCTTGAATGGATTGGAGTTCTCTTAGGTTACCTCAGCAAGTATTCATAGCTTAGTGCTATGATGACCAACATTTGGAAAGAATTACCTACTGAAAACAATTTGGAAAGGAGCAACAGAAATTGACATTTGATCAATCTCATAGGAGAGGAACACAAAAATCTTTTCTAATAAATAGACAAAAGCAAAGAAGCCAATTATTGACAAGAGGTTGTAATAGACAAAAGCCATCAGGAGTTGAAGTTAACCCTAGAGAACAATATTCTTTAACTAATTGAGCTTCCCCCCTCACCACTAGTAAGATGAGTTCCAACATATCAATTCTTGTGCTTGTCAATTGGTTAGTCCTGAAGCCAAACACATGAAGTGGAACTGCAATAAAGCATCACATGGAAATAAAAGTCTTGTAGGTGGTGGAGGAATATTCAGATACATTTCAAAGAGGATAGAAGTGGCATATGCCTTTTGAATCCTAAGAGGAACGAATAATGAAGCAACAACATATGTCAAGATCACAGACTTTGTACTGCTGTGTTTGAAAATCTTGGAACTTTGAAAATAAAACAGTATTTGAAGATTTTGGTGGAGGCATTTAAATCAGAAAGCATGATGAATAAAGAGCTTTGAGTTATTCTTGAGTAAGCTTTGCATTTAAAGTCAAAGGTTGACATAACATCAATTGAACTTGCCATAGGGAGGCCAATCAACCAGCTGACCATTACCCAACTGGGAAGATTCATGAAAGACAAGAAACTATCAATTATTGGGCCCCATGAAACTGGATGATAAGATCCAGGGATATAATAGAAATAAGTTCTTCACTAATTACAGAAAACAGGATAACTGAACCCTGGTTGAACAAGAATAATGCCAAAATGATTTGGTCTGTTTGTAATTCATCGGTCCCAAAGCAAATTGCAATCGAAGATCTGATGAACCGCCATGCAAATGTAATCAATATCTTACGATGCTTCAACGATGATTAAATGCTTATGCTTATTTAAAATTGTCAGATGCCTTTTTCAACTTGCCTAACCTGAAAACAACTTTTAAAAACATAAGTGAGACTGCATAGCTTAGCTTGAGTCAGTTTGATGTTAACAAATGGTTGATTGTTTGAGCTCCCCAAACAAGAGATTGTTTCCTGAAGACCTAACTACAGGAAAATGGATAGACTATCTATGTTATAAGAAAACATTGGTTCAGTGCCTAGAGGAGGTCGTGGGCATAACCACCTACTGCTGTCAGACAATGTCTAGGACTAAATTTTATGAAGCACCTATATAATAATTACCTGAGTGTAACAAACACCTACACAATTCTATAGTAGCATTCTCTATACATCATACTACGCATAAGACTACTTTTAAAGTTAACTTTTCTTATATAATTCTACATCTGATCCATCAATAGATTAACCCTTTTCAAGTCATGTGTTTTGCGGAGACCATGAAATAGTATGTTGTATGTGATGGTATTTGGCACCAAGCTTTTTGCTCTCATCTCATCTAGCATTGAGAAAGCAGTATCGATTTTGCCTGCCTTGCAAAAACAATCAATCAACATACTATATGTTGCAACATGAGAGGGAATCTCATCAATTTTAATGTTTTCAGAAAGCCACAAAGCTTCATTTATTTCACAAGCCTTGCAATGGTCATAGATCAAACTAGTATACATGACCACATCAGGAGCAAAGCCTTCATCTACAATCTTATTCATCGGTTTATATGCATTGGGAAGATCACCTTTCTTACACAGACCATCAATGATTGTTGTGTATGTTACTTCATCAGGTTTCAATCGCCTCTTTTCCATCTTCCATGCCCCGTTCATGTATTGTGTTCTACAGAATGCATGAATCAAAATAGTATATGTTATCACACTGGGAAGATATCCATATGTAACATTTCAGAAAGAAATGTGCATGCTTCACTTATCTTGCTGACTTGGTATAACCATATATCAGGGTGGTGTAAACAGCATCATCTGGGGCAGAGTCGTATCTCATTGTCTCGTCTCATTAAAAAACGTCGGAGACTTTACTTCCTTTGTTTCACATAGAATATGTGTCAAAGAATTATATGTAATCACATTTGGCTGCAAACAGTTTTGGACATATAAAGAAAAAATTTATGTGCCTTGTCCACCATACCATCTTTGCATAATCCATCAATAATTACATTAAATGTCACTTCATTTGGGAAAGGGCCAATCTTCATCATTTGTGAAAACAAATTGCAGGCTTTGTCTATTTTGTCCGCCTTGAAGAGGCCATCAATTAGTTTGTTGTACGTACCAGTAACTTTGTTGTACGTACCAGTAACTGGAGAGCAATTAGCTCCCTTTATTTCGACTACTAGTCTAAAAGCTTCATCTACTCTGCCCACCTTGCAGAGACCATCAATTAGTGTGTTGTATGTAACAATATCTGGAGAGCAATTAGCATCACTCATTTCCGCTACTAGTCTGAAAGCTTCATCTACTCTACCCACCTTGCAGAGACCATCAATTAGTGTGTTGTATGTAACAATATCTGGAGAGCAGTTAGCATCCCTCATCTCTGCTACTAGTCTGAAAGCGTCGTTTACTCTGCCCAATTTGCATAGACCATCAATTAGTGTGTTGTTTGTAACAATATTTGGATACCAATTAGCATCCCTCATTTCTGGTACTAGTCCGAAAGCTTCGTCTACTCTTCCCGCCTTGCAGAGACCATCCATCAATGTGCTATATGTAACAGTATCTCGAGAGCAATTAATGTCACTCATTTTCGCTACTAGTCTGAACGCGTCATCTACTCTGCCCACCTTGCAGAGACCATCAATTAGTGTGTTGTATCTAACAATATTTAGAGAGCAACTAGCATCCATCATTTCCGCTTCTAGTCTGAAAGCGTCGTCTACTCTGCACGGCTTGCAGAGACCATCAATTAGTGTGTTGTCTGTAACACTATTTGGAGAGCAATTAGCATCCCTCATTTTGGTTACTCGTTGACAATTTTGTCACATTTCTCAAGGGGTAGAAAAGGAAAACAAATTTTGTACAGTGTTTTGTAAAGTTTTTCTTTGTTGTTTTTTTTATTTGAAAATTTGCAGCAATTTTGGCTTTCAATGCCACCCCTTTGTATATAAAATAGAAAAGAAAGAGCTTCGCTGTCAAACAGGCTAGAGAAAAGAGCTTTGCCGAAGGAAAATGAGAAGAGCTTCGCACCCGAAGCATTTTCAGCACTACTTCGGGTGAAAATTTTGCGAAGTAGTATTGCCGAAGAAGAATACAAGGGTAGTGATAAAAAGAACTTCGGGCCCGAAGCGCTTCAAACCACTACTTCGGGAGAAAGTTGAGCGAAGCGACATTCAAAAGAACAACTTCGCCGAAGAAGGAAGGTCCAGACCACGGTCCAAATTGGCTAAGGCAAGAAAACTACTTCGGGCCCGAAGCATTTCCAAGCTACTTCGGGCAGATTTCTGTGAAGCAACATTGCCGAAGTAAAATACAAAGGAGGAAGAATGAAACTACTTAAGCATTTCAAATACTAGGATAGGAATGAAACTACTACCCAAGCATTTCCAACAAATACTTCGGCGGAAAACTAGCGAAGCGGGACTCGAAAGAGCATTGAAAATACTTCGCCAAAAAGTTGTCGAAGCACCCACTTCGGGCCCCTCCATCAGCGAATCATTTTTACTTCACCAAAAGTCATTCCGAAGCATCTGCTTCGGCTAATTTTCGTGCGAAGTACTTCTACCCGAAGTGAAAGAATGCAACATCTTTTGAAGACAATTGCTTCGGCCGAATCCTTCCCGAACCACAGTTTTGAAAGAGGATCACAGCGAAGCATTTCTCCAAGGCATCAGCGAAGCAATTTAGTCAGCGAAGCGACAAAGACGAAGAGGCCCATTTTGTGAAGCAAATATGCTTCGACACTCCCCACCCCCGAAGCAGTTTTGCGAAGCTCAATTTTGTGAAGTACAAACCAAGGAGGAGTTATTGCTTCGGCTCAGAACCATTGCGAAGCGAAGTTGTGAACGAAGACTTAGCGAAGCGCTTCAAGGGCACACGTTCCAAGTCGGGTATTTTCTCGAGGCGATCAAGTGCCTCATAAATGCAATTTTTCATGCCCGATAAGCTCGCTGCTCATTTTTGGCAATCAAAAACGAAGTATCAGGCCATGATGGAGAGCCCGACGAGCATGGCGGCCACTCGAGCACCGCACCCAGAGACCAAGGACGTCCAGACGGCTCATCAATGCATCTTTCCATGGTTGACCCGGTCGTAGTTACCAGTTTTGGTAACGGATTTGAGAGCTCGATCACGAGAGCCTCGGGGAGCCAAATTCTTAGGGCTCGAGGGTGTACTTCTCCTTGCTATGTAATTATGACTCAGAGGGTCGGGTCCTCTATAAAAACCTAGGCATTGTAATGTAATGGAGGGGGAACTATCTGCTAGAAAGTTGCTGTAACTTGATGTCCTACGATTAATACTAAAGAGCTTTGGGCTCGATTTCTCTCTTTTATGCTACCTTCTGTGCTTGATTCTTTTGTCTTTCTTCATTTGTATACTGAGATGTTGAACCCTGCGTCCGGTGTGCGATCGGGGACTGTACCCTAAAACTCGTCTGAAGGATACATAGGAGTGGAAAAATGTCATATTGGCTTTCTTTTATGCTGCCTTCTATGCTTGATTCTTTTGTCTTTCTTCATTTGTATACTGAGATGTTGAACCCTGTGTCCGATGTGCGATCGGGGAATGTACCCTGAAACTCGCCTGAAGGATACATAGGAAGGTTGATATTGCATTTCTTTCATTTATTCTTGGTGTTCTTTGCTTCTATTCAAG
Source organism: Wollemia nobilis (assembly GCA_028583015.1). Lineage (NCBI taxonomy): Eukaryota > Viridiplantae > Streptophyta > Pinopsida > Araucariales > Araucariaceae > Wollemia > Wollemia nobilis. The sequence continues at coordinate 52,804 of JAQPPZ010006148.1, read as the reverse complement.
TTGCTAGTTAGTGATCGTGCTTCCTGTTCTCTCCCACTTTAAACTACCGATTTCTCTAACCCTTACTCTTTTATCTCTTTCCTGCACCCTTATCTCAAAACACCCAAGTAGTTTAGCATAGGAGCCGGCCTTTCTCCGGAGATTGGCATGAGGGGCATCTCTTCCCTTCGGCCTTTCAATGTTGGTCCAGGTCTAGGGCGCATACACTCACCCAAAATCCTTTCCTAGGCAGATTTGATGACCAACAATTTTTGGCACGCCCGGTGGGACCGACTGTGTCTGTCTCAGTAAGATCCATAACCAGTCAAGGTCCCATATTTTAAGTGCAAATCTCAAACCCGTCTACATCGGGGCCAATAGTTCTAACCAGTTCTCGGTGTGACCCGATCAGTCTCACCTTCTGAGTGGTAGTGAGAATCGATGCTCTCATTACTAAAAGACTCTTAGCATCTGGCGACTCTGTTTACCCAAGAATCTTTAAGTCGTAAAGACCAGTATCAAAGTCTGTGCCTTCATGCAAATGAGATGGAGAGTTAAGAATAGAGGAGAGGAAACCGAGTTCTTCGAGCTAGATATCGATGCCTTCGGGGAGCAATCAAGGTTGGTCACCCTCGAGTCACTATTACGTGGAACATCCTCGCAAGAGGTTGCTTGGAGCGAACAAGGCCTAACTTCTGATAGCACATCATCTAATTTTCCTCCCAATCCTCCCAACTCACCGAAGCATCCTAGTGCCTCCATTCCTATTAGTTGTCCTATTAGCAATCAAGGAGGAGCTTCAGGAATACCTGTTTCTCAAAATCTAGGAGCAAGTATGGCACAACAACAACAACAACAAATGCAGCAACCACCACCGCCCAGGTTGTGCCCAGCATGGGATTCTTTGTCACCACTCAATCTAGTGGGACAAGGGCAAGTGCCGCCTACTACCATAAAAAAGATCCCAATGTTCGATGGAACTAGGAAGACTGCCCTGGAGCATATCCAGGACATAATATCTCTGGCGGCGATCCACGACATTACAGAAGAGCAAATTATGGTAAAGCTTCTGGTTCTTTCCCTTAGAGGAAAACTCCTCTCATTGGTATAGATCTCTACCACCCGATAGTATTACGGGATGGGACCAGTTAGCTGAGCAACTGATGGGAAACTTCAATGAGTCTTTCGATCCTACCTCTCTCCTGCATCAGTTCACTTCGATCAAGAGGCATCCACAAGAAGAAATCATAGATTTCAATGTTAGGTTCGCTCGAACCTAGCAGAGAGTGCCAATTGGACTTCGACCAACCGACGAAGCTGCAACACTCTATTTCCTTCGGGCTTTCAACCCTGATATCAGTCTCATGGTAAGATATTCTAACGTTAATACTTTTCTCGAGTTGTATGAGTTAGCCAAGAGGGCAGAAATGGATTTGATAGCTGTGGGCAAGCTTCCCCAAAGGATGTCGACGCCCATACTTCTCGAATTCCTTCAATTCCAGTATGCGAACGTAGCCGCTTCACAAATCTCTACAACCCCTGCACTCCCGATCTCATCTTGGAACCCGAATCCTATCGTGTCTCAAATCACCGCTCCACAAATTCATTTCCCTACATTTTCAACTCCGCAGCCCACTGTCACTTCGGCATTCCCTATACTACCAGCACCACCTCAACACCCCGCCCTGCCTCCAATACCGATGATGGCTTCATTACCACTCGTTTCGAAAGTCGATGATATACAAACTAAAATTTTGCAAGAGATGCAGTCTCTGAACTCTACAGTTCAGATGTTGTCCAATGACATGACCATTGTGAAGAAGAAGCAAGCACAACAAGAATTCCTATCGAGAAGATCTTATCCTACGCCTGCGCTTACCAAAGACCAAGCAATCCAGCAAGGGAAAGCTTCGACGAGAAATGCTGCAATTGATGAAGCTCCGAGCACTTTCGATTATGTATATTGGTGCTCTACGTGCAATGATCCGCATGAAGAAAATACCTGCACGCTGCACCAACACTATGTACAAATGCTGGCAAATAGTAGTCATAGCGGTCAAGTCAACGTCATTAGGCAAATGAGTCAGAACCTGACAATTGGCGAGGAGGAGCCGGTTGTTGTGCTTACCAGAGGAGGAAAGAAGGCAATAGAAGTAGATGCTACTCAGATGGCTCCCTTAAAAGGGGACGACCGACCCGAGAAAGGACAATCATCTTCTTCGACTGCAAACAAAGCTCCTCCACCTGCACCAATCAAAGAAACCGCTCAAAAGGCCTCTGTCGAACCACCTCAGGCAAAAACTAAGGAGCAGGCTAAGGAAAAGCTCAAGTTTCCTTCACTGACTAAGCGGCAAAGAGTTGAAGCTACGGAGCAGTATCGCACCAGATATGAACCTAGAAAGGAACCCGAAGTGCTCAAATCCCTGGCGTACAACATTGTAGAGGAGCTAAAGAAGATTCCAGCCAAAATCAGCTTGTACGATGCACTGCATCTACCTGGACAAGTAGACCTGCTGCAAGAATCATTGAAGACAATCAAAGCAAAAAAGGCAGCACCGCTTGCTCTTGTGCAGACCCTATCCACATCCATTATGGGGAAGAACAGACCACCTCCGTTCTACCTGTCTCTACAAATGGAAGGGTATATTGTACATAATTGCATGATCGACTCTGGGGCCGCTACAACAGTCATGCCAAGAGCAGTCTACGAGGAAATAGGGATGGAATATACGCGAAGCAGCCAAGGTGTACTCCAGTTGGATGGAACCCCAGTGAAGACTGTAGGGGTGATCAAAGACATTCCTATCCGACTACATAAGATGCCTCAGATCACGGTCATACAAGAGGTAGTAGTAGTCGACTTAGAGCCTTATTTCAGTATGTGCTTGTCAAGGGAATTCACGACAAAGCTGGGCGGATATCTGTCTATGGATTACTCTCATCTGGAGATCCCATTCAAAGGAAAGAAGGTGAAGATCTATAATGAAAAGCCTTCTTCCTTTCTTGTGCAGAAGATGTCCGAAGAAGAAAGCAACGATCCAATGAATGCAATAGTGGAGGAAATAGAGCAGGTAGACCTGGTCGAGGAATCTCTTGCGCAACTAAGTTATGAAGATGAGTTCTCATTGGCAGACTTTAATGCCATGGTGGAGACCGAGATAGGATGTTATGCGATCACCAAGCTTGAGAAACACTCCCAACCAGAGAATAGAACAAGTGCTCAAGAAGGACTATGGAAGTTGTTCTTCGATGGCGCCCGATGTAAAAATGGTACTGGGGCAGGGATTCTTCTAGTCTCACCATCCGGAGAGCAAAAGGAGTATTGCTACCAGTTGATATGGAGCTGCACTAACAATGCAACAGAATATGAAGCATTATGCCTAGGACTCAAGAAGGCTAACAAGTTAGGCATAAAACAACTCCAAATCTTCGAAGATTCTGAACTGGTTTGCAACCAAGTCACAAATAAGTGTACTTCAAAGAAGCATTATCTAAAATCATACCGCAATAGGGTATGGGACTTGTTCGACCAGTTCGAATCTCTCAATCTGTAGTCTATCCCAAGAGAAAAGAATCGACATGCCGATGTTCTGGCATCCATCGCAGCCAAGTACTCTCCAACAGAAGACATGGTGCACAAGCCCAAAGCTGTGAGGATGATCTACAGACCCTCTGTCCCAGACAAAGACTTACATTGGCAAGTCTTTGATAATGATGAGCAGATTGTAAATTTCATGATCCAAGAAGCCGCCATAGTCGAAGATAGAAGCTCTGATGAAGAAGGATATGAAGGGCTAGTTCAATTGAAGAATAACCACGTTCCCAAAGGACTGATCACTCTTGAAAGCCTCTTTGATCAGAATGATCGAGCACTCTCTCACATGATCAAAGTTAATGAAAAGCAGTATCGAGATTTAGAGCTTGAACCTGGAAAGGCAATAAAAGTTGGAACCGATTGCACTTCAGAAGAGATAGAATAGATCCAGACTTTGTGCAGGAAGTATCCTGACATAATTGCTTGGTCTTATCAAGACCTCAGGGGATACAATCGACAGCTGGTTCAACACACAATCGAATTACAGGAGGGGGTCAAACCCTTTCGACAAAAGCAAAGGCCGGTTAACCCAAAAATCGAGGTCCTGATGAAGGCCGAACTTTTGAAAATGCTCGAGGCGAAGATAATATATCCCATCAAGCATTCTTCATGGGTAGCGAACCTAGTCCCCGTCAGAAAAAAGAATGGAGATATACGGTTATGCATGGACTTTCGCAACTTGAACCAGGCTTCCCTCAAGGACCACTATCCTCTTCCACAAATCGATCAAATCTTGCACTCGATGGTCGGAGCTCAACGCTTCTCTCTCGCTCGATGGTTTCTCTGGATACAATCAGATCTGGGTCAGGGACGAAGACCAGCACAAAACAACATTCACCACCAAGTGGGGGACATTTGCTTACCAACGAATGCCATTTGGCCTTTCGAATGTTGGTGCCACTTTCCAGAGGGCGATGGATCTTGCTTTTGGTGAGCTTCTAAATAAGGTTATCATCATCTATCTAGATGACATGACCATTTTCTCCCGAAGAAGGGAGGATCACCCCATACATCTACAACAAATTTTTGAAAAATGTCGAGAGTTTGGCATCTCAATCAATCCAAAGAAGTCCATATTCGTAGTCAACGAAGGAAAGTTGTTGGGACATGCGATATCAGAAAAGGGACTCATTGTAGATCTTGACAGAGCTGAGGCTCTGACAAAGCTCCCACTCCCAACAGACAAGAAAGGACTTCAATATTTCTTTGGCCAGATTAACTTCGTAAGGAAGTTTGTCCCTGATTTCGCCCAAGTTATCAAGCCAATGTCCGAACTTTTGAAGAAGGGCACTGAATTCAGCTGGATGAAAGAAAGAAAGGAGGCATTCGAAGAGATTAAGGCTCGAATCACTCAGGCGCCGGTCCTGATCAACCCTGACTACAGTCAAGATTTTATCATGTATGCTATAGGAGAGCCCGAGAGCTATGCTGTTGTCCTGACACAAAAGGGGGAAGATGGCGAAGAGCGTCCCATCACGTTTCTAAGTCAGGTGATCAATCCCCATGAAGAAAGATATAATTTCATAGAACGTCAGGTGCATGCAGTAATGAAATCACTGAGGAAGTTCAAGCAGTTCATCTCCCAAAGTCGAGTCACAGTTTTTGTCATTCACCCCGATGTGCGCAATTTCATCATCCAAGGAGAATTGGGAAGCAAGAGAGCCGGTTGGGTAAACAAGATACAGGAATTTGACATTGAGATCAAGCCTACCAAACTGGTTCGCGGTCGCGCATTGTGTCAAGAATTGGCGAAGAGCGTAGCGACCGAAGCTACAGAACCTCAGGGGGATGACGCACTGTCCGAAGGATGCTTCGCGAACCAGGAGGAGGACGAGAAGGATTGGGTTAGTGAGATAATCGGCTACTTCAACACTGGCGAATGTCCTTCACATCTAAATGCATCACAGCGAAGACATTTCAGGATGCGGTCCTCCCGATACACTCTGCGCCCCAAAGGCCTATTTTTCAGGAACATTGATGGTGTCCTTCTCAAGTGCATCAAAGATGATGATAAAAGGAGAGTCCTGGGAGAATTCCATTCAGGACTATCTGGAGGTCACTTCGTAGGGAGAACAACGACGCTAAAGATCATCAAGGCGGGTTATTATTGGCCCACACTCTTTGTCGATGCCTTCGCAGTTTGTCGCAAATGCGAGCAGTGTCAGAAGTTCACCGGCCGAAACAAAAATGTTGCAATGCCCCTCCAACCGATACAAGTAGAGACCCCTTTCAACAATGGGGGCTGGATTTCATGGGGGTCATATCGCCGAACTCCTCCGCTGGGCATAAATTCGTATTGACTACGACTGACTACTTCACCAGGTGGGCCGAAGCGATTCCTACAAAGCATGCAGATCAAGAGACTGTCATAGCCTTCCTTGAAGGATTGATCACCCGGTTCGGCATCCCCGAAGCGATCATCACGGACAATGGCCCTGGCTTCACAGGTGCCAAAATCAATGAATTCCTCTACAGATATGGGATATATCATAAAGTATCCTCCAATTACTATCCACAGGGCAACGGTTTGGCAGAATCCACCAATAAGACTCTGTTGAGGGTGCTAAGAAAGCTCATAGAGACAAACAAAAGGACTTGGCACCTCCTTCTAGATCGAGCCTTGTGGGCCGATCGAATTTCTGTCAAGAAGTCAATCAAGACTTCACCTTATGCCCTGGTCTATGGCAAGGAGGCCATCTTACCCATCCATGTGGAGATCCCTGCACTACAGCTGTTAGAGGTAGAAGATGGAGTTAGCCCAATGGAAAATAGATTAGCTCAGCTGCTGCAACTAGAGGAAGATCACGAAGAAGCCTACCAGAACTTCGCTAAGCATGCTCAGGTCACTCAAGATTGGTTCAAGAAGAAATCATCCGATCGCACATTCAAGTGGGAGATCTGGTATGGAAGTGGGACTCCTGGAAAGCCAAGCCTGGGAATCACGACAAGATGGATGCCTTTTGGGATGGGCCATTCAAAATTATGAAGGTGAACTCGGCCAATTCTTTCATCCTCAAAGATGCAGATGGCCAAGTTTTGCCGATCTCTGTCAATGGTCTTCATCTGAAGACTTTTCATCGCTAAAGTAAAACACGATTTGTGCTTCAAAAAAAAAAATGTGTATATGTACTTTTGTATATAATTTGCATGTATCTGTTCCAAGATCGAAAAGCCAAGTACCACTTCTAAATCCTCTTCGGGGGACTTTTGTGTGAAGTAGAGGCAAGGAGGTTGGGTTGTACTCAAAGGGAACAAAGGCACGAAAAGAGCTTCGCACCCGAAGCATTTTCAGCAGCTACTTCGGGCAGCAGTTTTGCGAAGTAGATTTTAAGAGGGTCCTTGCGAGGTAGTTTTTGAAGTAGAATTTGGTGAAGCAGTTTCCAAAAGGGTAAAGCTTTGGTAAGCGACCTTCGTAAAGCAGAGCGGCAACACGGCAAAAGGAAAGTACTTCGGGCCCGAAGCATCGAAAGGCAGTCCGAACCAAAGGTTCACCATGAAGCATTTTCAACATTAATTTCAACTTCGCCGAACCGACCACGTGCGAGGTGGAGAATTTGAAACGTGCCTCGAAGAACGTGTCGACAACAACCTTGAAAGGAGTACAAAGTGGATGAATTTAAGGCAAAAGGTGGTGGAGCACTTCTCGAGGTAATTTAGTTAGAAAAAGGGAAAAGAAAAGCTCGCGCCAAGGTACGAGGTGGCAGCGGGTTGCGTCTCCAATACAAAGTGTAATCATCGAAGCGTGTAGCCCTGTGTACCACGTCGCTGCAGAATCAATTTAAGAATACGGCAGCCTCTTCCGTCCGAGGTGTAAATTTAATTTTAGTAGGTGCCATAAATTTAGGTGGTTGCCTTTTTAGGTTATAAAACGTGAATTCCTAGCAAGAGGGAAGTTATTTGTCCATCAGTTCAAGCTAGACTAAGAACCTTCAGATACTCTGCAATCCTCCTGTCCTTTGCATCTGGCCGTTCGCATTGAAGCTCTCTGTATCAAGGACTCTGCCGCTATCACTTGCAACATGGGAAAGAAAAACTCCAAGGAGAAGGGGAAAGAGCCCGAAGTTGCAGGCCCCAAAAAAACAAAGAAGGGCAAGGAAGAGAAAAAGCGTACTCCGAAGAAGCTAAGCCTCCCCCCTTGCCCCGAAAAGTAGCCAATGGAAGAAGGGGATGACTCAGAGGAAGAACAACTTGTAGAACCACCAATTGATGGGTGGGAGAAGATTAGAGACACACAGCTCTCTAAGGGTGTATCCGACCTCCGACGCACCATAGAGTTTATGACAAGCAGACTCACCCCAGAAAATAAGAGAGCTGCTGCATATTACTCCCAGATTTACTGGTTTTTAACCCCGCCTGCTCACCATTGTCCCGAGCTGATCCATGCTATCGCACAAAATTACCAGCCTGCATCCAGGCAAGTGTTAGACGCTTCGGGTCACAAATTGTTTTCCATCCTGAAGGAAGATGTACAAGCAGCCTTCGCACCACAGCAAGGTCCGCCCAAAGGCTATTCTGTTCGCAATGTCATCTTAAGCGAACAAATGGAGAGATTCACCTCTAATAGCTACATATTGAAATTCCTGCGTGAGAATCTCAAGAGCGGGCTACCTTCAAACAAGTTGCCCCAGATGCCCTTACCCTTGGAGGCCTTCAAAAACATCGATATTTTCTCCATCATTGCATGGGTGGCGGGCTTGTCAACAGATGCTTCAGTGCAGCCCTGGCAGGTGTCTTTGGCCGAATGCATTTCGAGAGGGGAGTTTTATGCCCCTGATGCTTCAAGGCCAAACACCAACCCAGTTTTCTTTGACTAGGTGGAATGGGTGGCCCGAACCTTGCATACAAGGCTCACTAGCATGAAGAATTCGGCAACAGGCCAGTACTTCGCACCCTATTCTTTTCTTGTCTGGTTGTACTTCTACCAGGTTCATAAGCGATTTCCCCATATCGCCATTTCTCCAAGTGGCAAGGATGGAAATCCTCTGCCAGTGTATCAATGGACTCCCCTCTTATTGAGGGCAGAGTCCTATTATCCTTTTAATCAACAATTTTTGGGACCCGCCATGCATCTGTTAAAAGGTTCTTGTCCTCGGGTACCACTCAGTTTAAGAGATAGAGTGGTGCAAGAAAAAAGGGAGACATTTTCCAATTGACACAGGGACTGGTGATTCGCCTGTTCGGTTTCATAGGGAAGCCCTTCCTGTTACCAGTCTACCCCTCTGAATATCAGTTCGCATTGGAAGTCGCTCGACAGAGCGACTCTACAAATGCAGTATACGGTCACGACCGAAAGTGGGCACATACCTGTGACTTCCCCTTCAGGATGGGCGTGATCGAAGTCTTTGCCCTAAAACAGAACGTTTTCCTGGAGGAAAAGCTTGCCGATTTTGGCCTACTCCAGATTCCTCAGCAATGGCTCTATGATCCTTTGGGCGTGATGAGGGATCATTTAAAATTCAAGAACTTCCACATCTGCCCCCACCCCGAAGTTGTGGAACAAAGGAATAACCCCAATGGGAAATATCTGGAGTGGCATTTGGAAAGAATGAGGACATTGCCTCCGTGGCATGAGTTCTACCCCATGGAGGTCGAGTTCGACCCTGATCAGTATCCCCTCCCGACTCCAAGCTCCACATTTTGGAAAAAGGCAAGGGACGATTTGAAGGAGGAAGTAAAGAATTGGAGCGAGGAAAAACTTCGGGAATGGTGGATAATGAGAGTCCATCGCCAAAAAGTGAACTCTTATGGACTCTTAGCATCAGATAAAGACTTCACGATTCTTTATGACACCAATGTTGAAACTTGGAAGTCTATATCCTTTGCGGATTTTGTTCCTCCAGCTACCCCAGGGTCAGGCGAAAGCCCAGGAGGAGCTAAAGATGCCTCGGAGGAAGAAGAAGAAGTAGGGGCCGAAGCTACGCCTGCAGCACTACCACAGAGACCGTCGGAGATCCATGACACAAGTGCCGAAGAGGCAGAGCAACCATTGGAGAGAAAGAAAAGAAAGAGGCAAGAGCAAATTCAAGTGCCTCCGAGCCACCCAAAGCGACCTCGCACGAAGCCTACAAGTACTCCTACCGAATCACCTGCATCAGGCCCGGTTGAAGCAAATATCGAGGATGCAGGACCACCAAGTGCTGAGACGGTCCCTGATATAGATATCATTGATGTGGAGGAGCTCCTCCAACAAGAAGGAGACCCCAAAGTAGAAGTTGTGGAGGTCGGGAGTGTTGAAGCCCGAAAGGAACAAGAGCCAACCACCCAAGATGTCACCACGACCGCTTTGCCAGGAGGGCACGTAGGTACGCACTCTCTTCCCTTCGCCTTGGTCTCCAACACGTCCACGGTAGTCCCGATTGAAGGTCCTCATCAATCTCTCCATCCCCTACAAGGTCAATCACCCACTCAGATACTGCCCATTGCCATCCCAATCCTGCATAGCTCCACTCCACCCGAGTCGTCTGACCAGGACAGGCCCGTTGAAACCACTTCGCCTACCCATGCCATCGTTCCTTCAATCCTAAGTCAAGGCGAAGGTAGTGTCCCAACGCCAAGCCCCGTAGCCCACTCTCCCATAGCTCAAAGCATAGTCCCGCTTGCCAAAGCCCCTGCTACACCCATCTCCGAACCGTCAGGGGAATCATTCCCCATTAGTTCTTTATATTTGTTCACACCTTTGGCTGGAGATTCAGCCTTTTTTGAAATAGATTTATCTTTAATAAAGGAACGCCCCCTAGCCGAGAAGCTACTCCTAGCTCGACAAAATACAGAGAAAATGTTGAAGGAGGCAAGGAAGAAAAGAGGGCGATCTCTGGCCCAAGTTGAAAAATGTGCGGTCTTCGACTTGAAGGGCGGAAAGTTACATAAGGTTAAGAAGGTCCCTAAGGTCCAGAAGCCTCTGGATGAAATGACTCCAGCTGACTATGATTACCAAGAGAAGACCAAGGACCTGGAGCATTTAGATATAGATGACGAATCCGCATCCATGCATGTCAGGATTGAGACTTTTTGAGCGCATGCAAATATTGCCAATCAACGCAGGATTGAAGCAGAGAGTGCCAACATCAAGTTGGAGGAAGAGTTGGCTAGAATCCGCTCCGAGCTGGAAGATTCACAGGGAAAGTGTAAACTAATGAAGAAAGAAACACATGCCCTGAAACAACAGATACTACAATTGCAGTCTTCGGCTGAGCACCAAGCACAAAAACAGGCCAAAAATGAGCTAAAAGCCAAAGAGCTCGAGAACAAGATCTTGCAGGCCCAACAACAATTGTTCGAAAAAGCAAACCTGGAGTTGTTCGACAAAGGCAAAATCAAGGAGATCCGCTCTCACTTGCTCAAAGGTTTCAGATCGCGGGCCTCCAGTGCCCTATCGATTTTAATCTATGTCACCGAAGCCCAGCATGCCATTGCTAAGAAGGGACCAATAGTAGATGAGGTGATCCAAAAAATCAAAAGGTGACTCAAGCTTGCTTTTGAAGTCCAAAGTATTAGATATCAGGACCTGCAGGTTGCTGCTATGAGTCGAACGGCTAGGGATTGGTCTACTGCCCAAGCCACTATTCGTGCCTTCTTCTCCAAGGTGAAGAAAGTGCAAAAGGTGAAGGACCTCCTAGATATATTTGAGCAGGAGCAACGCACATCAATGAGTTACTTCGAAGACCTTTCTTCCTTGGGTTTCCCGAGTTTCACAGATGATGATGGGAACCTTCTCACCCGGGAAGAACTTAAGCCGACGTGGCTCCGTTTCGAAAGTGACGTCTCAAAAATTGATGAGTGGGAAGAGCCAGTCACAGAGGGACAAGTCACCGACTTCATCCTGAGACACTACAAAATCATGGCTTGCCTGAATGACCTAGGTGCAAGAATCAAACATGCCGATATAGGGCAGATTGATCGGTTCCATGTTTTGGTCAAGGCACTCGAAGACCAAGAACCATTTCAGAAAGGGGTCTGGGCTCACGTTCGTCGAACCATGAAGAGAATCCATGACCGTCTTGTCCCATCACCACAGCAGGAGGCCACGCTAGTAGAGGAAGGAGCGAAAGAAGGAGCAGAGGAAGAAGAAGGAGCAGAGGAGGAAGAAGAAGGAGCAGAAGAAGGAGAACCAGCTGCGGAGACACTCCCAGAGGGAGAAGGAGGAGAAGGATCTGGAGAGGACTCTGGCCCAATGGATCAAAGCTAGGGGTTCTCCCATCGAGACGAGCTCGTTGCCCCACGAGCCGCCAAGAATGTTGACAATTTTGTCACATTTCTCAAGGGGTAGAAAAGGAAAACAAATTTTGTACAGTGTTTTGTAAAGTTTTTCTTTGTTGTTTTTTTATTTGAAAATTTGCAGCAATTTTGGCTTTCAATGCCACCCCTTTGTATATAAAATAGAAAAGAAAGAGCTTCACTGTCAAACAAGCTAGAGAAAAGAACTTTGTCGAAGGAAAATGAGAAGAGCTTCACACCCGAAGCATTTTCAGCACTACTTCGGGTGAAAATTTTGCGAAGTAGTATTGCCGAAGAAGAATACAAGGGTAGTGATAAAAAGAACTTCGGGCCCGAAGCGCTTCAAACCACTACTTCGAGTGAAAGTTGAGCGAAGCGACATTCAAAAGAACAACTTCGCCGAAGAAGGAAGGTCCAGACCACGGTTCAAATTGGCTAAGGCAAGAAAACTACTTCTGGACCCGAAGCATTTCACGTTGGTACAGGGCTCCCGCATTTCTCTGGGAGTTGCGTTGCCGAAAGTAAAATACAAAGGAGGAAGAATGAAACTACTTTGCACCGAAGCATTTCCAGCAAATACTTTGGCCAGAAAACTAGTGAAGCGGGAACTCGAAAGAGCATTGAAAATACTTCGCCAGAAAGTTGTCGAAGCACCCACTTCGGGCCCCTCCATCAGCGAATCATTTTTACTTCGCCAAAAGTCATTGCGAAGCATCTGCTTCGGCTAACTTTCGTGCGAAGTACTTCTACCCAAAGTGACGGAGGACGTGAGAGAATGCAACATCTTTTGAAGACAATTGCTTCGGCCGAAATCTTCCCGAACCATAGTTTTGAAAGAGGATCGCAGCGAAGCATTTCTCCAAGGCGTCAGCGAAGCAATTTAGTCAACGAAGCGGCAAGGACGAAGAGGCCCATTTTGCGAAGCAAATATGCTTCGGCACTCACCACCCCCGAAGCAGTTTTGCGAAGCTCAATTTTGTGAAGTACAAACCAAGGAGGAGTTATTGCTTCGGCTCAGAACCATTGCGAAGCGAAGTTGTGAACGAAGACTTAGCGAAGCGCTTCAAGGGCACGCGTTCCAAGCCGAGTATTTTCTCGAGGCGATCAAGTGCCTCATAAATGCAATTTTTTCATGCCCGATAAGCTCGTCGCTCATTTTTGGCAATCGAAAATGAAGTATCAAGCCATGATGGAGAGCCCGACGAGCATGGCGGCCACTCGAGCACCGCACCCAGAGACCAAGGACGTCCAGACGGCTCATCAATGCATCTTTCCATGGTTGACCCGGTCGCAGTTACCAGTTTTGGTAACGGATTTGAGAGCTCGATCACGAGAGCCTCGGGGAGCCAAATTCTCAGGGCTCGAGGGTGTACTTCTCCTTGCTATGTAATTATGACTCAGAGGGCCGGGTCCTCTATAAAAACCTAGGCATTGTAATGTAATGGAGGGGGAACTATCTGCTAAGAAAGCTGTTGTAACTTGATGTCCTACGATTAATACTAAAGAGCTTTGGGCTCAATTTCTCTCTTTTATGCTGCCTTCTGTGCTTGATTCTTTTGTCTTTCTTCGTTTGCATACCGAGAAAGTTGAACCCTGCGTCCGATGTGCGATCGGGGACTGTACCCTAAAACTCGTCTGAAGGATACATAGGAGTGGAAAAACGTCATATTGGCTTTCTTTTATGTTGCCTTCTGTGCTTGATTCTTTTGTCTTTCTTCGTTTGCATACTGAGAAAGCTGAACCCTGCGTCCGGTGTGCGATCGGGGAATGTACCCTGAAACTCGCCTGAAGGATACATAGGAAGGTTGATATTGCGTTTCTTTCATTTATTCTTGGTGTTCTTTGCTTCTATTCAAGTTGCCAGTTAGTGATCGTGCTTCCTGTTCTCTCCCACCTTAAACTACCGATCTCTCTTCCCTAACTCCTTTTATCTCTTTCCTGCACCCTTATCTCAAAACACCCAAGTAGTTTAGCATAGGAGCCGGCCTTTCTCCGGAGATTGGCACGAGGGGCATCTCTTCCCTTCGGCCTTTCAATGTTGGTCCAGGTCTAGGGCGCATACACTCACCCAAAATCCTTTCCTAGGCAGATTTGATGACCAACAGTTACTAAGCTGAAAGCTTCCTCTACTCTGCCCACCTTGCAGAGACCATCAATTAGTGTGTTGTATGTAACAATATTTGGAGAGCAATTAGCATCCCTCATTTTTGCTACTAGTCTGAAAGCTTCATCTACTCTGCCCGCCTTGCAGAGACCATCCATCAGTGTGCTATATGTAATAGTATCTGGAGAGCAATTAGTGTCACTCATTTCTGCTACTATTTTGAAAGCTTCGTCTACTCTGCCCGCCTTGTAGAGACCATTGTTTAATATGTTATATGTAACAGTATCTAAAAAGCAATTAGCGTCACTCATTTTGACTACTAGTTTTAAAGCTTCGTCTACTCTCCGTGCCTTGCAGAGACCATTCATCAGTGTGCTATATGTAACAGTATCTAGAAAGCAATTAGCGCCACTCATTTCGCCTAGTAGTTTTAAAGCTTCATCCACTCTGCCCACCTTCCAGAGACCATCAATTAGTGTGTTATATGCAAATGCAAGCATCCGACCGACAACCAACATGTCTCATTCGATAAATAAGACCATGTGCCTCTTGAATATGACCCCATTTACACAAGGCTTTCATCAGGGTGTTAAAGGTTACAACAGTTGGAACAATTCTCATGTCATACATTTGAGCAAGGAGCAAATTGATTCTACGAAAATCACCACTGTGCCCAAGACCATTCAAAAGCACGTTGAAGGTTTTCACATTAAGACAAAGCCCTTTGCCTTTGGCTGAAAGGAAAAGCGCCCAGGCTTCATTCGTCTTCCTCGATTTATAGAGTTCAGTCATGTGTTGAAAAAATCGTATAACATCACCATTCTCTATTATATGCGATGTATGTTGACGAAGAGGAAATCGTGTACAGAGGGGGAGGGCATTCACTTTTAGGAATGAAAACAAGGGTGTTGATGTTATCTGTTTTAGAACTTTGTGTATCGTATCCATATTTATCTTCGTTAAGGATCGACCAATGCAAATTGCGAAACCCTAAACCCTAAATTGCGAAACCCTAAACCCTTTAAAAAATTAATGTTTTTGGTTTTCTAAACCGTAATTAGGGTTAGTGTGAACTCTACAAGGGTGTGATTATTCCGCTACCCACTTTTTGATTGTAAAAGCCTTTTAATTTTTAATTAATTAAATAGCCTTTTTCATAAATAAAAAAATAAAAAATAATAATGTTTAACCATTTTTTATTTTTTTATATATTTTTTCTTATGAGTAATACTTCTTATACACATCCACCTTGGGGATTTTTTAATATTTTGATAAGAGAGTATATTTTTTTAATGAGGTTGCATAAGCTTTTATAAAGGAGGGTCTTGGTCTCCTCATTGATTTTTTTTGTTAAATCCTTTTAACACAAGCATATAATTTAGGTGTACAACGGAGTCATCCAACTTAGGTCTCCATAACGTGAACCTAAAGTCTTTACGAATACATTGTCTCTTATTTTGATCTTACTTAAATAAGATTATGAACTCATTGATATGGTTTGGGGAAAAAAAATCCTTGAATGATTTGATATCTTTTATTAATATAAAGATAATATTAACTTATGTTATATGTAATTTAATAATTTTAAGTGCGAGTAATTTAATAATTTTAAGTGCAAGTAAGATAAAGCAATATTCTACACAACAATACGAATGCAACTTCAAATGAATGTAATCAATTAAATGTTTGCCACTTTAGGAGGGTTAAGTCCTTCGCCATTAAGGAGGGCTTAGTCTTTGTGATTACGCAAATGATTTAGAAGATGAAAAAATGATGAAATAATAAATCAACCTATACTATATTTAATGATAAATCAACAAATTAATTATCATTTGGAAATATAGTCGACTTGGCTATATTGGTATTGTAACATGGCTCCCCTCCTCAGAAAGCTTTGTCCTCAAAGTTGAAAATATCTCCAAGATACTTTCTATTTCCCATGTAGCATATTCTACTGGTAGGTCTTGCCACTTGATTATAAATTCTTTGATGTGACGGGATCAAAGAATGCGTGATTTGCTCTACAAAATTGCTTTTGGCTGGAGATATATACGTCCTTCTTCATCAAGTAATGGCAATTCTGAATGAGAGTGTACTTTTTGTTTAATCACCTTCTTGAGACAAGAAATATGAAATACTGGATGTATACGGGATGAGGGAGGAAGTTCTAGTTGATATGCCACTTCGCCTATGGGACACACTATCTTGTAAGGACCATAAAATCTTGGAGTCAACTTTTGATTGGTCTTAATATTTAATGACAGTTGTTTGTAGGGTTGTAGACACAGGAACACCATAAAACCTGTATTAAATTATCTTTCGGAATGGTGTGTGTCTTGTTGTTGCTTCATGCAATTTTATGCTTGGACCAAATTATCTTTGAGAATGTTGAGGATTGACTGTCGATGTTGGAACCAATCATCTACTTGGGCCACTTTGGAAGAACCTGGAACATAATTTGCTATTTTTGGTGGTTTTACTCCATACAATGCTTTGAATGGAGATATCTCGATGGAATAATGGTATGAAGTGTTGTACCACCATTTTGCTAAAGAAAGCCAATGACTCCATTGATATTGTTTATCTTGAGAAAAACATCTTATATAGGTACCCAAACATTTGTTAACTATTTCAGTTTGGCCATCTATTTGAGGATGGTATGCAGAAGATATATTTAACTTGGTACCACTAAGACGAAATAATTATTTCCAAAAATTGCTAGTAAAAATGGGATCACAATCACTTACAATATTTTTGAGTATTCCATGCAACTTGAAAATTGAGTCCATAAATACGTTAGACACTTTGCTTGCTAAAAATGGATGTTGTAGAGCATTGAAGTGAGCATATTTGGAGAGGTGATCCACTACCACAAAAATTACTATTTTACCTTCCGATTTAGGAAGACCTTCAATAAAATCCATTGAAATATGTTCCCATTGGCGATTCGAGATAGGTAGTGGTTGAAGCAGTCCTGGAGATTTGATTGTTTCACCCTTATTGCGCTGACATACTTCACATTCAACCACCCATGTTTTGACCTCGGATTTTAATCCCTTCCAATAAAAGGATTGCTTTACCCGTAGATATGTCTTCAAAAAATGAAATGTCCTGCTGATGGAGAAGCATGTGATTCTTCCAGAATTCTGGATTTGATGGTAGAGTTGTGCGGAATGTAAATACGATTATTTCTTCTTAATACCTTGTCATCATATGAAAAATAAGGATGCTCGGATGATCCTAGCATCAAATCTTGAATTATTTGGGTCATTTATGTATTTGACAACCATTCCTCTTAGAGATGAGAAACCCATTGGGAACATGGACCTGAAATAGTGTTGATAACCACTTCATCTTCATATTTATGAGATAATGCATCTGCTGCCATATTTTCTTTCCCTTTCTTATACTCGATAACAAAATCATATCCCAATAATTTTGTTAACCACTTATTTTGCTCTAGATAAGAAAATTATTGTTCTAGAAAATGCTTGAGACTACTATGATTTGTTTTTATAATTGCTCTAGATAAGAAAATCGTTGTTCTAGAAAATGCTTGAGACTACTATGATCTGTTTTTATAATAAAGCGACTACTAATTAAGTAGTGTCTCTATTTTTCAACCGTGTGTAGAATAGCCAACATTTCTTTCTCATATGTGGACCTTTCCAAATTCTTACCCGAAAGTTATTTACTCTTGAATGCCAAGGGATGCCCTTCTTGCATTAGTATTACCCCAATACCTGTTCTCAAAGCATCACATTCAATCACAAATGGTTTGTGAAAATCTGGTGTTGCCAAAACTGGAGTAGTACACATTGCTTCCTTGAGAGCCATGAATGCTTGAGTGGTTGCATCAAACCAATGAAAAGCATCCTTCTTTGTGAGAGTTATGAGAGGAGCTACAATTTTACCATAATTGCACATAAAATTGCGATAGTAACCGGTAAGACCCAAAAAAACATAAATTTTCTTGATGGTTTTAGGTAAAGGCCAGTCCTGAATGGCCTTAATCTTATTAGGATCCACTTTAACACCTTCATGAGAAACGATATGACCCAAATACTCAACTTATTGAATACCAAAAGAGCATTTGGAGCGTTTGACAAAATGTTTTTCCTTATGTAATATATGAAGAACCTTTCCCACATGCATCAAATGATCCTTCCATGTTTTACTATATACTAGAATGTCATTGAAGAAGACTAAGACAAATTTGTGAAGGAATGGATGAAAGACATGGTTCATGAGACTTTGGAATGTGGATGGGGCATTAGTGAGACCAAAAGGCATGACTAAGAATTCATAATGACCTTCATGAGTACGAAAGGCGGTTTTAGGAATGTCCTCATCCCTTACTCTGATTTTATGAAAACCTGAGCGTAAATCCAATTTTGTGAAAAATTTTGCACCATGCAATTCATCTAATAAATCATCTATGATAGGAATAGGGAACTTATCCTTGATGGTGATTTTATTGAGAGGACAAAAATCAGGACACATACGCCAAGAATTATCCTTACGATGGGCCAAAACCACTAGTGAAGAATAAGGACTAGTGCTATGACGAATGACTTAGTGTTCTAAAAGTTCTTGGACAATTTTTTCAATTTCTATTTTTTGAGGTTGAGGGTATTGATAAGGACATACATTAGGAGGAAGGCTTCCTGGAACAAGGTGTATGGCATGGTCATGAGATCATTTGGGAGGTAGTCCCTTTGGTTCTTGGAAAACTTCATCATAGTTAGCCACAATATCTTGAAGATCCTTTGAGTGAATTTCAAGAATATCCTGTGCTTGCTTTTCCAAATAATTGATTTGAGCTATGAATCCATAACCCCCTTTTCTTAATATTTTTTCCATGTTGTGAGAACTCACTACCTTTAATGGAGGAGTTGGAATTCCTTGGAGGCGAATGGTCCTTCCATTTTCTTTCCATTCCACAAATAATTTTTTGAAATTAAAACTAACAATGTCCAATTGTTCTAACCATTCAACTCCCAAAATAACGTTTGAATTCCCTAAACTCATAACAAAGAGAGTTCCATGCCAAGTATAACTTCCCATTTGTATTGAAACCGAAGATGTTCTACCAATACATTGAGCATTTTCTCCATTTGTAACTAAAACTTGAAACTTATCTTGATTGGAGGAGTTAATGTGTAAGTTCAATGCCTTAGCAGTTTTAAGGTCAATAAAATTATAAGTACTACCTAAATTGATCAGCATATTTTATCCTATTTTGTCGAATGAATCCTGGTACCTTGATTGTATGGTGAGTTGTTAATCCCATAAGAGAATTACTAAAATAGCCATAGTGTCTTCATCTCATGTTGCTTCATTATGATCCAATTGCTCTTCGGGCATAGGTGATTCTTGTGGAATGATATCCTCTGCTTCCTCCTCATCTTCTCTATTATCATATTCTATTTGAAATTTTTATCTTGGTACACATTCTTGATCTTTTGGATGAGTTTATGACATTTATAGCAATAATATCTTGATGGTTGGTCATTTCTATGAAAGGAATTGTTGCGATATTGAGGATGATTATAGGAGTCATGTTTGAAAGATGACAAATTTTGCACCTTTCTCTTAGCTAGCTTAGAAATTCTTATAATGTCATCCAAAGAGTAAGGATCTTGTAAGTCAACTTCAATTTTAATATTCTCTTTCAACCCATGTCAAAAGGTCGACACCACCACATCGGTTTATAAATATCCTGTATAAGCAAGAAGACTTGTGAATTTTGAAACATAATCTCTTACTGAGCCAATTTTTTTAAGTGCTAATAGATGAACTATGTATGAGGACGAAGTACCTTCATCAAATCTTTTGAGAAAAAACTTCTTGAATTCAGGCCATTAGAAGGGGTCTATTATGTTGATGTTTTTGCCAAGTGAACCATTGGTAAGCCTCAGTACCTGGTTTAGAGGAGGCATAAGGAATTTTTTTCAGATTTAGGCACATGATAAAGTTGTAAGATACCTTCCATTTTAGCTATCCAACCTCATGGATCACTACCCTAAAATGTAGGCTTATCAACACGTGGAATATTAACACATGTAGACCATCTTGCTTGTTGATAAACTTCCTTTGTATCCCGATCCTCAGTATCACTCTGTTTATGGTAGTTATGTGGGGAATGAGGAGCTTCTTGGTTATGTTTCTTCAATAATTGTTCTAGCATCAAAGTTATGTTGCTCATACTAGTCATTAGTTGAGTTAGACCTGCTTGGATGTTTTGGTTACTTACATTGGTGTTTTCCATTTCCTCATGTGTGAGATTTTCATTGGTTGAGTTGGAAGGGGCCATGGGGTTAATAGTAGGATGGTTGGGATCAAAGTTGTTAATGCATAAAGGAGAGTTGTATTGTGTACCTTTATTTTGTGGAGGTCTTCTTGGTGACTTTGAAAGTCCTTCGTTTGTATTATCTATGCTAGATAATCATCCATTTGGTCCTTTAGTCCACCTACAACTTATGCACTTGCTTTATAAATTTAGCAAAAATTTGAATCAAGTTTGACCAAAAATTGTGGAATAGGTTGAACGAAAAATGGGTGATGTCTTGCAAAAAAATTGTTTTTGTCAAATTTCGCTCCCACTGTGAAACCTAATTTTGCTCCCACTGTGAAACCTTCGCTCCAACTGCAAAGTTAATTTGGTTATAATATCCCAATGGCTAGTTTCTCAAACTAATTTGAATTTGAATGTCAACGGGTAGTTCAGACATGCTGTCAACGGCTAGTGCAGATACAACATCTAGTTCGAACATGCTATCAACGACTAGTTTGGATAGTTCAAACACAACGACTAGTTCGAACACGCTATCAACGACTAGTTTGGATAGTTCGAACACAACGACTAGTTCGAACACGTTATCAATAGCTAGTTTGAATAGTTCAAACACAACAGCTAGTTCAAATACAGCTCACGAAGAGGTGACAAGATAAGAGACGAAAGTCAAGACGCATCAAACGGATATGTGACAAGAGAAGGGATGAATGTGCATAGAATATGACAACGCACAAGCAAACACAGTGCACAAAATACGATAATGAATAAGATACGGGATGCACTGAATGGATAGGTGACAAGACAAGAGATGGACACACACAAAATATGACAATGCATGAGCGAACACAATGCATAGAATACGACAACAATACGAGCGAACACAATGCACTACGAGGGACACGACGACAAGGGGCAGGACACACCAAAGGATATAGACGACACAAGCTGACTCAAATGCACTATGACAAGGAGACACATCGTTAGACAATTAAGTCAATGGAGTACGCATGAGGATGATTCATGTGGTCAAAGACACAAATACTCTATTGCTCGAAATTGAATATAAAGGGCCTTTCGCTTATTCCTGCTTGAATGTGGGACAAACACTTTTCTTACGCTACATTTTTTATTGTTGTTTTAAACAAACCTTATAAAAATTAAGTTATAATCATACCTTAAATCTGATTGGTCGTTTGAGGAGTTTGATTTAATCACTAAAATATTGATTTTCTTCCTGATTCGTTTTACTCACGCGTATTTTGATCTATCTTTTAAACTGATTAATCACTTGATTTTCGTGACAAAGCGTTAAGGAGGACGCGTTTAATTTTATCTGTTTTGGATGAACAACATGCGATGTGTGTGTTAATTAAACTGGAAGCTCTTCCTTTGTAATTGCAGATTAATCCCATGCGACGTGATCGCTAATGAAGCCACCTTCTTCGGTCAACTTGCAAACATTTGAATGTTATGGTATTATGACAAAAATTGATTTATTCATTATGTACAAGTGCATAAATAGCAGCAAAACAACTGAAAGATAAGTTGAGTCATGTCGGCAGTACTGATATGCCGAGTCACGTCAACAAGAGGTGTCGACAGATCCTATCAACAAGATGTGTCGACAGACAAACTAGAACATTAGGAAAAATAAAATATAATCCTAAAGTCTAACAATAAATTAAACCTCATCATTCATCCCAACAAAAGAAGCATTGGACTCCAATGCTTTCAACAAAGAGGGAAAATCTCGGGATATATGGTGAGCAGAAATCCAGCGAGCCTGATGCGAAAGCTGGCCATGACGGGCCACCAGATAAGAAGTAGAAGTACCTTGCCATGTCTTTCGAGTCTTCGTATCAAAGAGTGTATCAATGTGGAGTGGAAGCTGTGCATCTGGAACCACAACAACAAGATGATTGATAACTGGATAAGATTCTAAGGTAGAATCATAGTATGGCTTCAGGATATCCACATTAACGACGTCATGAATGCCAATATGAGCCGAAAGATCAAGGTGAAAGGTATTCTCAAAAATCTGCTGAACAATGGTGTATGACCCATAATTAAGAGGTTTGATCTTGCTATGAGTCTTGTTCGCAAAACACCGTTTATCCAGATAAAACCAAATTTCATCACCAACTTGAAAGTGATGAGGGGTGCGATGTCTGTCCATCTGTTGTCTCTGTTTCTATTGAGTTTTTTGAAGAATATGAACCACCTTAGTCTGAAGACTTTGAAAATGTTGTATAAAAGAGTTGGCCTTATCTTGCTCCTTCTAAATGTGCAAGGTAGCAGGAGAGGGCAAAGACAAGGGAAACTTGTGTGGAGCCAATGGCTGAAATCCAAAACATGCCTCAAAGGAGAATATCCTATCGAACTATGAATAACTCTATTGTAGGCATGCTCGATGTGAGTGAGGCTTAAATCCCACCTGGCAAGAGTGGAGTGATGGTAGATCCTCAAACTCTGAATAAGAGTACGATTAACTATCTCTGTCTACCCATCAGACTGTGGGTGATAAGCAGTAGAGAAGTTAAGGGATATTCCCAAGATCTTCCAAAGAGATCTCCAAAAGTGACCCACAAAATGCGAGTCGCGATAAAAAAAAATGCTAGTTGGAAGACCAAATGAGCGCCATACTGTCTCAAAGAAGAGCTAGGCTAAATCTTGTGCAGAACTTGTCTTACGACATGGAATAAACTTGGCCATCTTACTAAATTTGTCCACAATCATAAAGACATAATCGTGCTATCTAACTGTCATCGAGAAACCGCTCAAAAGGTCCATGGAAATGCTTTCCCAAGGACGAGAAGGAATGGGTAAAGGCATGCTCATACCCAATTTCCTGTTGGTGGATTTAGAAATGTTACATACAACACATTATCGCAGGAACTGAAGAATATCTCGCTGCATGTGAGGCCAAAAGAAGAATCTCTGAAGGTGATGAAGAGTTTTCTGCTTGCCAAAATGACCTCCATAGAGAGTAGAATGAGCCTCTTTTAAAAGAGACTCCATGTGCTCACGAGGTACACAGTTTTTCCAGTTTATACAACATGCCATCCTTAAGATGAAAGTCTTGAAGAGCTCTCAAATTGGAAGTAGAAGGATGTGAAAGCTGCTGAAAAACCGAGCCAAAATTAGGATCCGAAGAATACTATGTGGGCCAAGTTTGAAAGCCAATATGGGATGTGGTCACAACAGTCAAAGCAAGGGTTGAAGGTGGACAACTCAAACAATATGCTACTGCATTATTCTGTCCTTTCTTGTACTTGATTACCAAATGGAATTATTGCAAGTATGATGCCCACTTCATGTGTCAAGCCTCTTCAATTTTTGTTTGAGATTGAAGAAACTTAAGTGGCATATGATCTGTGTGAACTACTATTTTCTTTCCCAGAAGATAGTGCCTCCAATACTTGATGGCCTGAACCAAAGCATACAACTCTTTATCATATGTAGAATAATTCTTCTTTACCTCTGAAAATGTTTCAGAATGATAGGCCACTAAAATGGCCATTCTATTTTAGCACGGCTCCAAGTGCAAACTATGATGCATTTGTTTCAATCTCGAAAGGATGAACAAGATCTGGCAGAACAAGAACAGTTGCAGTACACAATTTATGTTTCAATGTGTCAAAGGCCTTTTGTTGATCCTTTGTCCACTAAAACTCAATTTTGATCTTTGTCAGATGATGTAAGGGAGCGGCTATTGTGGAATATCCTACAATAAATTTATGATAGAAATTAGCAAGCCCAAGAAAACTCCTTAACTCTGTGACAGAAGTAGGAGTTGTACATTTGATCATGACTTCAACTTTAGTAGGATCCACTTGAACCCCTTTATCACTGATTACAAAACCAAGATAGGCAATGGAATTTTTCCCAAAAGAACACTTAGGAAGATTGACATACAATTGGTTCTTCTGAAGAGTTTGAAGAACAGATTCTAAGTGCTCTAAATGACTTCTCCATGTAGGAGAGAATACAAGGATGTCATCAAGATAGATGATTACAAATTGATCTAAACAATATATGAATACTTCATTCATTAGCCGCATAAATGTGGCAGGAGCATTTGTCAGACCCAAGGGCATGACCCACTCAAAAAGTCCCATTTTGGTTTTGAATGTTGTTTTCCAAGTGTCTTCAGCATGAATCCTGACCTGATGATAACCACTTTTGAGATCGATCTTGGAGAAAAACTTAGCTCCTTGAAGCTGATCCAAGAGATCATCAATCCGTGGAAGTAGGTATCTATTTTTTATTGTTATTTTGTTTAGTGCCCTAAAATCAATGCATAGCCTCCATGTACCATATTTCTTCAATACAAGCAATATAGAAGAAGCACAAGGAGAACTGCTAGGTTTTATTAAACCTTTAGCTAACAAATCATAAATTTACCTCTTAATTTCATCCATTTGCACTATTGATTGTCTATACATTGAAACATTAGGAAGAGGGGCAACAAGAACAATCTCAATGTTGTGATTAATCTGTCGTTCAGGTGGAAGGCTGGAAGGTTCCTTGAAAATACCAGAATATGATTGAAGCAATGAATTTACTGAAGAGTGCCTGACATGTGAATTCTTAGGTGCTTGAGTTCCTTCATTAAGTGGCCTGATGAAGATGAGTGCTAGTTCCTTTGCTTTATTAACAACTTTCCTTGCTTATCTACAACTTAACATCAAATTTTGTGGTGTTTGTTGTGTGCTTCTGATTATGTAAGCCTTATAATTTTTGTGCAAAGTGAATTTGTTCTTGTACCCATCATGAATAGACCTTCTATCATATTGATAAGGTCGCCCAAGCAATAAACCACAACATTCCATGGGAGTTACATCACACACCACAATATCCACAAAATTAGGATTGAAAGCAAAATTCACAGTGCATGTGTGTGTGATGTTGGATGAAATCCCATTATCCTTCCATCCCAAAGGATAAGGATGAGGATGGGGAGTCATTGGCAACTTTATTTTGTCGACGATGGATCTCGCAATCAAATTCTTTTATGAGCCACTATCGATGATACAATCAATCACAAAGGTGCCATTCAAGTGTACCATGGTCACAAACAAGTTCTCACGATCACTTTGAGAAGTATTCATGAGGGTTAGTTTGTTTAACCCTGCTAATTCCTTGTATGCCTTTCTTTCCCCTATAGCCTCAATAGGACCCTCTTGGGGTTCCTCATTGGAAGGCTTTACAACTAGGGACTTTTTATTTAAATTTTGCAATTTAAAACATTGATGCTTTTGATGACCCTTCTTTTTACAATAGCTACATTCCACAGAAGTTTTAGAAGAAGCTTTTTGAGAAGAAGGAGAAGAGGAAGATGGAGAGGGGGAAGGAGAAGAAGAAGAAGACTTAGATGCCTTTGATGGATAATTAGAAGTCTTCAAATTTTCTCCCAATGCTGAAGAGCGAGACCCAAGCGAGGACTCCCGCAACTCTTCCTCCACAAGAATAGCTTGATTGAAAGCCATGTCGATGCTTAGAATTGTCTTGTATTTCAACTTCTTGTAGAGGGGCTCTTGCAACCCACTCTTGAATTTGTTGATCAATTTGGTGGCGTTATCCTGCATGACATTCAAAATCCTCAACTTGTTAAAGAGCAACACATAATCACTAACACTCATATTAGAATTTTGTCGAAGACGAAGCCAATGCATCTCCAAATCTTCGACGTAGTTGGAAGGGTAAAAATTACTCTTAAACACGCATTGCATTTCATCCCATGAGTCAATAGGATTTTGGGTGCATTGGCGATCACTAACGAGGATCTTCACAATGTCGAACAATTTCAGTTTTGCAAAAGCAACTTGTTGATCCTTTTCCAATTTGGTGTAGTCGAACCAACTGCTCATATCCATAATCCAACTGTTGAGTACCTCCGGATCTCTGGAGCTACTGTAGATGGGAACATCACACTGGGGTTGTATATCTTGGGGCGTAACTTTGTCAACCAAAACACTCACAAGTTGTGTGAGTTGAGCCATTTTATCAGCCAATTTGGAGGCCATTTGTGCCCGAGTAATCGCCAGGAGATCTTACAAAGTGATGCTACATAAGGGTTTTAAATGCTCTAATATTTGCACTAAATGTAATATTTACAAAGGCAAAATAATTTGACAATGCCAATCAATTTAGAGCAATCTCTTAATGTAAGAAGATCAAAACATAGGGGCTTTTCTTTCTAACTTTTCTTACAAAAAGGAAATAAAATTTACAAATATCTTTTTAAACAAAAAAAGGTAGTACATGTTGTAAATACTTTATAAAACCCTTAAATAAAATTCCTCTTCTCTCCCTATGTAAAATATGAAAGTAAATTGAAATTACTTTAAAAAACAAAAAGGTTGCACTTACGAAATCAAGCAACTCAGCCCGTTTGAAGTCAACTTGCAAATTAAGACTGGTAGCGGATTGGAGAGACGACGAACCATGTATTGAAAGTATGACAGGCGACGACTTGGAGGGACCCACAATTAGCTACAGCTGGCATGCGTATGAGTCGGATGACACTTCCAACGCGTGTTGGATACCTCCTTTGGGTGGTGAATTGGTTTTAAAAATTGACAGTAACCATTAATCTGAAAAACGTAGGCGACGTTGTTTTCGGTGCTGTGATGGCTCCAAGAATTAGCAGGGTAAAAACTAGGCATCAGCCTTCTTCCGCAAACACATCTAGAATCAATGATGTCGGCCTCCTCTCGCTGTTGCTGAAGGGCAACAAATGATGTCGAAATTTTAAATAATTAGTTTCATTTACATCAACACATAATAAAGAAATTGTAATGTAACTAAACAACCGAAAACAACAAATCACTGTCACAGGATGACACAGTCGAAATTACAAAACCAGTGTTAGCAATTTCTTCACAATAGGCTCGACGCATGAAATGCAATACAAGGGTAAGCTTTTGTCTCAATGACTATGCATTTTAACTACAAAAATTACAAAAGGCAATTACGCAACAATGAATAAGCTACTTAGAGCTTCTTAGGATTATTAGATGAGGTCGGTAAAATCCAAAACCACCATCAAATGAAGGCTCTGATACCAATGTTATGGTATTATGACACTATTTATTACAAAGCCAAGTCATGTTGGCAGTACTGATATGTCGAGTCACATCGACAATAGGTGTCGGTAGATCCTGTCGGTAAGATGTATCTACAGACAAACTAGAACATTAGGAAAAATAAAATATAATCCTAAAGTCTAACAATAAATTAAACCTCATCATTGAAGCTCCTTATTTTCAGTTAAACACGCTACGTTGTGTAAGTTGTTAAATGAACGTAATATTCATTACTCGCCAAAAAATAGTCTTCTATCCTATAACCCTAATTTACATTAATCAAATTGTATTATTGAAATATGATTTGTGCCCGTCTTGGAGTATTATTGTTTGTTGCTGGACCATACACGAGCATCGAAAACTTATCAAGCCTTTAAAATGATCCCTGGGAGATTGTGAAATATGGTAACTCCGTCTGTTCCTGCATTTATGAATTTGTAAATCTCACGGTCTACGCTGGAGTGTCAGCCTTCCTAAACCACTGTGTAGAAAACAAGGTATATTTTTATGTATTGTGACTATTTTATAATTTGCATACGTATCGCTTTGCCTTATGGCTTTTGTTGTCCTTCTCGCAGGTCTGATTGATTGTGCAGTGAACTCCCAAAAAAAATTGGCGTGAAATGTTTTGCTTCCCATGTTGTCGAGAAGATTGCTCTGATACCACTTGAAGCAATATTCTTCACAACAATATGAATGCAAATGCAAATGAATGGAATCAATTAAATATTTGCCACTTTAGGAGGGCTAAGTCCTTCGCCACTAAGGAGGACTTAGTCCTTGCGATTATGCAAATGATTTGGAAGATGAAAAGATGATGAAATAATAAATCAACCTATACTATATAATGATAAATCAACAAATTAATTATCACTTGGAAATACAGCCGACTTGGCTATATTGGTATTGTAACATAAGAAGTGAATCATATCTTTTGTTTTCATATTTTTATCTTGAAATCTCCAAAGAAATTTGAATAATGGAAGGTTCTCTTGTGTACAAGTTAGATATCAAAGAAAAATTATATATAGAATTTCAAGAATCAAGGTTGCCTTAATAAAGAAAACTAATCTTTTGTTGGTTAATGACAAAGGAAACAAAGTATTTATGGCAAACTCCATCAAAATAATAAATGATTAATAAAAACTATTACCAATAATTAGATGATTAAGTATGATATAGTAATTGTTTAAGTAGAGGGTTAATTTATGAATTCAACCATTATTTTTTTTTTTTTTTTTTTCCCCTTTCCCCCCCCGCTCCTCCCCCCCTGTTCCCTTATTAACCATGTTTTTTTTAAATAAATTGAAAAAAACAAAGATTAAATTTATAGGATTTTAGTCTTGGGGAAAACACAACAGTTTTGACTTTGGCTTTTCTTTGAGAGGTCCAAGGTTTAAATCGTAGCATGGGCGAGTGTGTGAGGGGGTGGTTGTGTAATGGTTGTGTTTTTGGCCTCTATTGATAAGTTCAGCTCTTGCCCTTATGAGAGGTCATGGTAGGGATGTGGATGCCCCACCTTAAGTGTTAGTCATAAGGGTTTCTCACACTAACCAAGATAAAAAAAATGTATATAGTATTCTGTAATTTCTTTTCTAAAATGATTTATTTCATATTATTTTCAAATTTGGGTCATAAATAAAATAATAGGGTTGTGTTTGTGCAAATAAATGGCTTGTATTGGAGACAATGGAGTGAAAAAATAGTAGATATATAAGTTTTTGAAAAAGATATTATGTGGGTTAAGTTATTTGGATTTTTTTACCCCTAAGGGCTAGGTGGATTGGTAAGTGTTAGTCTAGTTGGGCACTTACCAAGAAGAGACAGGTTCAAATCTTGGGGAAAGCTTGTTGTAAAGGTAGTAGTCTGATATGAATCCTCTGAGTGCGCGCCAGATTGATGATGATGGTACAAATCCCGAGCACCCAATGGTCCATTTCACGTTGGGCTATAAAATAATGAGGTGGAATAGGTTTGGTGGATGTAGCCCTTGTGGTTTGAACCCTGCGCTTGCCAACTACTAAAAATAGCGTGGTTGTAACCAACTCTCCTATCAACCAAAAAAAAGTTATTTGGATTTTTTATGATCTTATCAACAAGGACTTTTGAAAATATTGATATACCCTAAATAAGTTTGTCTAGGAGACATAGACTTCATCTAGTAGAATCTAGCTATATACACAAGTATTGTCATGGATTTTTAATAACCTTTTTCCAAATCCTTTATTATAAAATTTGAATTAATAAACTAAGATAAACTTAACACTACACTTTAATGTCATATGTGTTGTGAGAATGGGATAAAACACAAAAGAACAAGTTAATTTTAACTAAATGTACATTTTAACTCATTGAAGGTAAACAATTACATTTTCATATGGAAGATAAACCACCACATTTCCATGTGAGTGACCTTCTATATTCAATATGATGGATTTCCAGTATACCAAAAATATTGTATAAAG
The DNA here is from genome assembly GCA_028583015.1 of Wollemia nobilis. NCBI lineage: Eukaryota > Viridiplantae > Streptophyta > Pinopsida > Araucariales > Araucariaceae > Wollemia > Wollemia nobilis. The sequence continues at coordinate 23,061 of JAQPPZ010006148.1, read as the reverse complement.
AGAGATGCACCCCTGATTATAAATATAGGAGTAATGGATATAATATTATGGTCTCAGATATCTTCTTAGAGATTGCTTGCATTGTACTTTGTTTTCTGAGCAATAAAAATATTATACTATTTTCCTTACATATTTTTCTATTCTAGTTTGTTATGCTCTATTATTTTTGAATTGCACTCTTCCATGATTTTCATTAACACAAAATTTTGAGTTTAAAATTCATCAAATTTTGAGTTTTGAATCACATAATAATATTTATGTAATTTATGCTAAATTATATGTATTCAATACAAAAATAACAGGGGAATTAAAAATTAGATTTTCTATCTTAAGTTGATTGAGGAGGGACATTTTTCGCAGGACTGCCCAAACTATCGAACTTGTTTCAGCCATATTTCACTCATCCGAACTTGGATTGAGCTGAAATTTTGAGGGTAGATGCCTGAAAAACCCTAGAATGTCTCCACCAATATTTAGATCATTTAGAGCAACACAGATCCTAGCACATCCCTATGTGTGAATGAGATTTTTGGCAAGCGGTTGTGTGAGGGTTTCATCTGGGTTGAGTGCAAGCAACTCCAGAGGTTGGTTTTTAGGGCCTTCGGGCCCTAGAGGCCAATATCTTTGTGGTTTATACTCAATATTTTAGTAGGATATATTGCAGGGGATCCAATATGGGTTAGAAATTTATCTTTCAATAGATCATGTTGTGAACTTGAGTGACAACGACTTCCAATTTGCTGCACAAAATAAAAGTGAAAACCATACCTTTCCACGGTGTCTAGGGCAAGGATTAAAGAGATCACGAAATAAGTTTCAAGCAGTTGATCAAAAATGGCTCAGATCTCAAGTGAATTTGGTGCTAAGGTGCACCCACAAAATAAATCTTCTATGAAAACCCCTGTCAAGGGTAAGAATTTCAAAGACAACCCCAAAAATGAATTTTAGGGATGCCCTCCGTGGTGGACAACCTCAGCCCAATGCTAATAATAATCTTAGGGCTTCTCATAAACCTCTAGGAATGCCTAAGATTGATCCCAGGAAAATGGATTCAGGATGTCTTAAAGTAGTTGATGGAACTCCTATTGTTAAGCTTGATATGGGTAACATTCATACTGGCATTGAAGATCTGGAAAAAAGAGGACTAATTTGTTGGTTCATGGGTTTTCGTCAGAGCCTATCTAATTTCAAAGTCTGGGCTACAAAAATATGGAAAACTAAAGGTGAGTTACAAATCTCTATTTATCCAAATGGTAATTTTCTTGTTTTATTTGCTAATAATGAAGATAGAGAAAACTTTTCAAGGGGGTCCCTGATTTTTTGGAAGGGCAGGGTTTTTCATGAAGCCTTGGCATACTAAATTTAAAATCGAATAAGAGATGCCTTCTACAGGTCCCGTGTGGGTTAGACTCTTTGGCCTCCCTATTGAATTTTGGAATCCTACTATTTTTTCTTCAATTGGAAACTCTTTAGGAACTTTTATGATGACTGTTGATTGTACTCAAAATTTTGAACATATAATTTATGCTCGGATTTGTGTTTTAATGGATTTTGACAAACCCCTACCTAAAAATATCACATTACAATTTGGGGAAGACACTTGGGAGCAAGTAGTGGACTATGAGAACATTCCTTTTCATTGTAGAATTTGCCATGAATATGGTCATTTGGCTAGTGCTTGCCCAAATAAAATTCTTGATCAAAAGAAAGAAGATATAAACTCAGGAGGTTTCCAAATGCCTAAGAAGAAGAACACTCGAAAAAAACCAGTTATGAAGGATCAATCAAAGTCATCTGCTAATATGTTTGAAATACTTTCTACAAATGATGTCCCAAGTGAGGAAGAGGAAATAATGGAAACATAAATCTTAGAAACATAATTTAAATATGAAGGGAAGAACTCAGAGACAAACCAACAAATCAAAGGTTTTCAACAGAAAAAAAATAAAGAAAATTTACACAAGAAAAACAATATTTTAAATGTCAAAACTTCAAATAATACAGGTCCCAATATAGACTCTATCGAACCCTCTAGTAAAATTTTGGCTATGTACGAGAATTATTTAGGGTTAGAAGCCATCTTAGATTCAATTGGAGTAAGTCAAGAAATAGGGAAAAAAATCGAAGATGGATTCTAATCAAAAGGCAGGTCGTAAGACCAATCAATATCATATGGTAAAAGAAGGTGAAAAGCTTGTAGAGGAAGGTAAGATTAATGCCCTTCCCAAATTTTTTAGCCCTGGTATTAATGAAGATCATCACTTGGAATATTAGAGGACTCAAAGGGAGTCTTTCAAAACAAAATGAAATTAGAAGAATGATTTAGATAAATTATCCACATCTTGTTTTCCTTCAAGAAACGAAGATGTCAATGGAGGATATGAACTCAATTGCTAGTAAAATTTGGCCAGCTAGAAAAGTGGTTTCCCTCAGTTCCCAAGGGACTTCTAGTGGCATTGCTTGTCTTTGGGACCCAAAAGAGGTAGTTATTCACCATATGGTTGGCAGTTGGGGTCTTTTGGCTATAGCTATTCAAAGTAGACATTCCAACCAACTTATGCTCTGCATTACTATTTATGCTCCGACTACTTTGGAGGAAAAAAGAAGACAGTGGAAGGATATAACTCATATTATCTCTCATTTTCCTAAAGCTTGGATCTTGATCGGAGGATATTTCAATACCATCTTCTCTCTGGATGAGAAAATGGGGAGAAATAGAAATTTGGACAAAAGCACTAACCTCATGAGCGAATATATTGCAAACCTCCATCTTGTGGACATCCAACCAAATAATGGCCTTATGACTTGGTCTAACATAAGGCAAGGCTTAGCTTGTATAATGGAGAGATTGGATAGGTTTTTGCTCTCTGAAAATTTCTTAATCCATGGTCACATTCCTAAAGTGAAGACTCTTAACAATGTTGGTTTGGATCATTGGCCAGTCATGGTGGAAATGTGGAAAACCAATGTGAGTTTCTCTCCTTTTCGTTTTCAATTAATGTGGCTCAAAGACAATTCCTTTAAACCTCGTGTGCAACAATGGTGGAAGGAAGGTAAGCCTAGGTATGAGACTAAGATGTTCTGTTTTTCCAAAATACTGCAATACATTAAATCCAAAATCAAGACTTGGAACTAGAAGGAGTTTGGGGATGTTCATAAAAAAAATATGAATTTATTGCTCAACTTGAAAATTTGAATAAGAAAATCCGTTTAGATGGCCTCATAGAGAATAGAAGTGTAGATGAAATTAAACTCACAACTCAGTTAGAGGAATGGGAAAAAAGAGAACTCTTATGGAAGCAAAAATTTAGAATTCAATGGCTCAAAGAAGGAGATTGAAACACAAATTTCTTCCACAAATCTCTTCTAGCCCGAAGATCTCACAACTTTATTTCTTCCATGAAATCATATTTTGGAGATGTTGTCTATACTTGGGATGGCATGAACTCTATTGTTGTCGATTACTTTTCCAATCTTTTTGCTGCTACTCCTCTTGACTCGACTTCTCAACAAAATGTTCTTCAAGCAATCCCTTCTCTTATCACTTATGAGGAGAACTCTATTTTTATTGCTCCTGTTACTATAAATGAGCTTCAAAAGGTAGTTTTTAAAATGCAAAAAGGGAAAAACCCAGGTCTTGATGGTTTTCCCATTGAGTTCTACCAAGAGTTATGGAATATCCTTCATGCTGATTTATTAGAGGTGGTGGAAGAAGCCAAGAAAGCCAAAGAAATTTTTAAGGTTATCAATAAAAATTATGTTACTCTTGTTCCAAAAGCTCAAGAGGTTTATCATATCTCAGCTTTTAGACCTATTGCTTTATGTAATGTTTTTCTCAAAATCATTACTAAGATCATGTCAGAAAGGTTGAAGCCTCTTTTGCATAAGATTATTTCCCCTAAACAAGGGGGTTATGTGGAAGGGCGTCAAATAGTAGATGAGATAGTTCTTGCTCAGGAAGCCATCCATTCCATGGATATGCAAAAATATCCTTCCATGTTCATCCGATTAGACTTATCCAAAGCTTATGACAGAGTGGATTGGCACTTCCTTATCAAAGTTTTGAGGCAATTTGGTTTCTCTAAGGATTGGATGGATTGGATTATGGGATGTATCTCTTCAGTTTCCTACTTAGTTCTTATCAATGGTAGGCTTTCTCAGTCGTTCTCAACTTCCAGAGGTATTAGGCAAGGTGACCCACTATCCCCTTATTTATTCATCATTCTTGTTGAATGCTTGGGTAGGACTATAATCAAAAAGAGGGAAAACAAAACCCTTGAGGGAGTTACCATTGCTCATGGAGCTAGACCTATCTCTCATATTCAATTTTTTGATGACTCTACTCTTTTAGGTAAAGCTATAGTTAAGGAAGCTTCTAATATTAAGCAAATCATTAGCTATTTTTCTAAGGCTACTGGGCAGTTGATCAATGAAGATAAATCTAAAGTTATTTTCTTTCACTGCTCTGCTAGACAGGAATCCATGGTCTTGGATAAATTAAGATATAAGAAGACCTCCCTTCCGATCACTTATTTAGGTATTTCCATCAATATTCAAAGGCAAAAAAAAAATATTGGAATTGGTTGTTGGACAAAGTCAAGAAGAAAATTGGAAAGTGGACCAACAGGTGGCTTTATTTTGGGGGTAGAATCACCTTGGTAAAATCAGTCCTTCAAGCTATTCCTATTTATGTTTCTTTCATGTTGAATATCCCAAAGGTTGTTCTTCGAGAACTAGATCAAATCAGTAATCGATTCCTATGGAGTGGTACTAAGGAGAAAAGAAAATGGGCCTTGGTGAAATGGGACACTTTATGTCTTCCTACGAATGAAGGGGGGTTAAGATTATGGTCTTCTATTAATAACAATAAAGCTTTAGTTGCTAAATTATATTGGAGGATATTTCATAACCCCAATGCTCTTTGGGCCAATAATATCCATGTTAAATATGCTGAGAAAAAAAGTCCTGAAGACCTTTTTCGCTATCAACTTCCTACCAAAGGTTCTCCCATTTTAGCAGTTCTTAAGACTGGTAAGGATTTGATAAGGAAAAAAATTATTTTGGATCATTCATAATGGTCAACAGGTAAATAATTGGATAGATTCTTGGGATGGTCACAAGCCTTTGATAACTCAGTTTCCCGATTGGAGGCCTTGGATGGAGGAGCTTCACCGAGCTAACTGGATAAAGGTGGCTAATTATTGTCGGTACCATACTGGTAATTCAAAGGTTGGTAGATATTGGATCCCTATTGAGAACTGGCCTATTCAAATCCCAGAAAGGTAAAGACAAGATATCAAAGACATCCTTCATATGAGATCTCTCTCTTGGTCCCATGAAAAAGATTGTTTTGGATGGAACAACACTACTAAGGGTGAGTATTCAGTTGCTCAAGGTTATTTGACCTTATGCCATAATAATATCAACCAATATTCTAACATATTTTCTCAGTTGTGGGCTCAAAAGCTCTGGCCTAAGGTGAGGTTCTTTACTTGGCTTTTATTGCATCGTAGGGTGCTTACTGGTGAGCAACTTATGAAGCATGGTTTTCATGGCCCTTTTAGATGTGAAATGTGTGGAGAGAATGTAGAAACTCTCAACCATCTTTTTATTGAGTGTACTTTAGCCTCTAAGCTATGGAGGAGAATGGCCACTTTACTTGGCTTACAATGGTCCAATTTTTTTACTTTTGAATAGCTTTGGAGGGATTGGCCTAAACAAGAGGGTGTTGATCACTTTATTAGGTAGATAGTTTGGATGGGTTCTACCATTCTTCTTTGGAATATTTGGAATGAAAGGAACAACTGAATTTTTAATCAATATAGGAAGGATATTCACTATATTTGGCAAAATACCATAGCCAACTTAGTTGAATCAGTCCATCATCTCCTTAATCACCCCCAAAAATCCAACCAAAGATGGGATCAAGTGATACAAAGATTGAATATTAAATCTTCTAAGGGCAACCAACTTAAAGGGAATGTGAGTATTTGTAAGATGGATAGGACAAGAAATTGGCAACCTCCTCCTAAGGATTTTGGAAAAGTCAATACTGATGGAGCCTCTAGAGGGAACCCTGGAAAAGCTAGTGCAGGAGGAATTGGTAGACTTTCAGATGGCTCCCTGGTTTTTACTTTTGCTAAGAATTTGGGTATTCTTTCCAATAAACTTGTTGAGGGGTATGGTATCCTCGGAGGCCTTCAAGAGGCTACTAAGGTTGAATGGGAAAATGTGTTAGTTGAGTCTGACTCTCAACTCATGATTAATATTTTGAAGACTCCTTCTAAGAATCATAAGATTCATTGGAGAATAAAAATAATTATTGAGAAGATTCAATTAATCCAGATGGGATTTTTGAAAGTTGATTACAATCATGTGGTCAGAGATCAAAATAAGAATGTTGATGCTTTAGCTAATTGGGCTTTGGACAAAGGTGATCTTACTTGTTATGGCCACCCTCCTAGATGGTGGGCTTCACAAATAAGGGAAGCTCTTCTTTCGATCATTTATTTGGATGGCTCTAGTTCTGAAGGTACCTAGTTTCTTCTTGCTTTATTTTTGCTTCTCTTTGGTTCGGTCAGGGTATTTTAGTTCCCTAACTCAATCTATTCTTTCTTTTATTTCCTCTGTTGATTCTTGCTTTAAAAGTCTTTTGGTCTAGAAAGGTCATTGTTATGTTCAATTTTATTTTTCTTTTTCCTTTTTTATTTTTTGTTTAGTTTTTTGAGGTGTATGTGTTTTTTGTTTTGTTTTGTTTTTGTGTTCTTTGTGTTGTTTTGTGTTGTTTTGTTATTGTTCTTGTGTTTTTGTTGTTCTTGTTCTTGTGTTTCTGTATGTTTGTGTTAATTCGTATTTTTGTGTGTGAGTGTTTTCTATGTTTTTTGTTTTTGTTTATTGTCTGTTGTTGGTTGTTTTTTATTTTTATTTTTATTTTTTAATTTTTTAGGTTTTGGTTGTTTTTGTTTTTCATGTTTTTGTTGGTTATGTCTTTGTAGTGTTCTGTTGTTTTTGTCATGTTTGTGTTTTGTTTTGTTGTTCTTGTGTTTTTTCTATGTGGTTCGTGTTGTGGTTTTTTTTTTATCTTACTGTGTGTGTTTGGTTGTGCTTTATCTTTTTGACACACTCAAGGAGCATGTTTTTTATTTTATTTTATTATTTTTATTTATTTATTTTAATCTTATTGTGTGTTTGTTTGCTCCTTGAGTATGTCAAAGGTGGTAGGCCAGGTTTGAGCCCTGGGTAATTTTGGTGGAATGGATACCCCTGCCTCCTTGGGTCTTACCCGAAAGTGGCATCCCTTCTAGGATGTTTTCCACAAAAAAATACAAAAATAACAATAAATGTTAAAAAGACTATCAAAGATTTCAAAGTATTTTTGAGCAATGATAAATAGTACACGTTCATACAAGGACAATCTACTTTCATATCCTTATACTATAATGTACACTTGTATAATAAGATGGATCATGATAAAATGATTTGTTATAATTACATGATAACTTGTCCAAGACAAACGAAGAATAGTAGGCGAGATACGATAATATAATTAATATCCATGTTTAAATCTCTACTTTCTCATGGACATTTTTGTAATTTTATGACTTATATTAATAAGATATGTTGTCCTATGATAATTAGGTGGGTTAAAATAACTAGTCTAATAATTTTGAAAATAATGGAATATTAAGAGGATGAGAAGCATCAAAATAATAAACAAGATAACATCCTTTGTACAAAACTAGATAACATGATTCAACTTTCTAGACAAGAAAAAGCATAACCACCACCTCCCCAGGATTACCATCTACCAATCAGGAAATTTTTGCACAAACTATAACACTAGTGCACAAAAATAGAAGAAAACTCCCCTTTCCAATTTTGGCACACCACTCCAAGCCAATTTGGGGTAAATCCCCCCAAGTGCATGATCGAAGTCCAATCCTTTGAAATCAATCTCCCTCTTCCAATCGGGTTGATCCATCTCATCAAGATTACTCTCCAACTCCTACCAATAGTACTACCTGAGCTAAAGAACTCCAAACACCAATCTTTCCCATAATTATCCTTTCCTTCAAAATTTTTGTTCAACCTGTTATGATCATTACCAAGACCATAATGTGGAATCAAAAAATAAAATTGCACCTCCCAATTATACGTGTAGCAATTAAACTTGATGCTCTTCCACGCGCTTGGATATCTATCACCTTTATTTAAAATGATTAAATTTTGATTCTAGGCCGAGTTTAGAAAAGTAAACAACCTCTTATCTTCCCTTTTGACACCAATGATAAAGTGCTTTAAATTCAAAATATCAATTCTCTTGGTGACGCTCACCAACTTTCTCAAGTCTGGTTCCATAGTAGAGCAAGGCCAAGAAATGAACCAAACGATGGGCTTTTTAGATTAAGGCTAGACCCAAATTCCACCTTAAACCTAGCAAATACAACAAAAAGAAGGACTAGTCATGTTCTAAGGACAAATTTTTGTTTGAGAATACTCAGAGGAAAGTCTCTTCTCCACATGGTTAAATCATTTTGATGAATCCCAAGGTTAGATAGACCATAAACAACCCCATTTCCTTCCTTGAATGTGTGCTTAAATTGAATCTCCTCCATGGACTGGGATAGTCTTTTGGCCTTTGATATCATGTTCGAGATACTCCAAGCAAGCAAATCCAAATCTTTAAGGGTATTTATTGTAACCAAAGAGTCCCCTTCAATTATCAATTTTGAACATTCCACAGACTTCAGCAACACCATCCCTTGGTACAGAGCTCTCGTCTCTATAAAATTGTAAGTTTGGACATTTAAGTTTTCTACAAAGGCAAGAAGGATTACTCCCTTATCATCTCTGAACAAAATTCTTGCTCCTGCTAGACCCGAATTACCTTTGGACACACCATCAAAATTGAATTTAACCCAACCAAGGGGGGAGGATCCCATTTAGTTTACGATCTTAAATTAGGATGGATTGAGTTCGGCAGTCTAGTTCTTGGTTGGAACCCAATTTTCATTTCCAAATCTTCCTCATCCTTTCTTCTTGGTGATGGGAATTGAGGGAGGTTTGAAACATTTTCCACCACTATTGAGATTATTTTGATGCAAACTGAGATAAAAAATCTCTTTGTATTCTTAAAAGCCCTATTATTTCTTTCTTTCCAAATACTCCAAAGGAGATGGGGAAAACCATAGCTCCAACCAAGTTTTAACCTTGGGTCTAAAAAATGAGGGGTCCATTGGATGTCAAAATAAGATAAAAGGCATGGTGCAACCCAACTAACACCTAAAGAATTTAGAAAATTATCCAACATTGAATTTAAAAAGGGACACTAAAAGAAGAGGTGATCTGGAGATTCATCCCATGCTTTACATAAATAGCACCTGTTAATGAGAGGCATCCCTCTTTTTTACAAATTATCAATAGTTAGAATTCTGTTCTAGGAGGTTAGCCAAAAAAGATATTGTCTTTAGGAGTGAGACCCTTGAGCTAAATTTTGAACTGGGATGGAGTGAGCGGATTGCCATAATCTAAGAGAAGATTTACTGATTTCATAGAAAATAGTCCATTCTTTTCTCCTCTCCACAGAATTTTGTCTTCCTCATCTAGCGTTTTTAGGACCTAATATTTCAATTTATCAACAATGTATTTCTTGGCCATCTTCTCAAGGATGTTTAAGAGCTTTGTATTCAAAGAATTCTATTTTTTATTTCCACTATTAACTTCCACGAAATTAGCAACTTTTAGACCAAACAAAGTTGTATTCACCGATCTTAGGAGTGCCAAATTAGGAATTTAATATAGGAGATCATCCATAAGCCATGGGTTCTCCCATAAATCAACATTTTCCCATTTTAAAAATTACATTTAAGGCCTTTCAGAATTAGATCCCTAGAATTCACGAGACCCTACCAAAATGAGGAGCCTTACCTGGGAAGGGTATTAATTAAGAAATTTTTATTTTGGTTCAAATATTTTGAAGATAAAATACAAACTTGTTGAGCATGCAAATGACACAATGAAGGACATGTCAACGTACTTGGAACAAATATTTGTTCCCTATTGAAAGAAAAATCTCTTTCCCTCAAGGTTCAGGTATACTAGGTATTGGCCAGTGCGGATAGACTCAGGGGTCGTTGATAACTATTCCTTTTAAGGAGCCTTTGTTGGTTCTGCTTAAAAACATAAATTTCTTGGTGTAGTGCTGAAATTAAAATGCTTGACTATATGAAAGTAATTCTAATCCTAATCTAAGTAAGCTTCAAATAAAAGTCAAAAGTTGAAGGGTGAGTGAAAATAAAAGAAAACAAGTTGATACTGCCCTGAACTCTTGCTCCGATCGGTAAAGCAACAAACCCACATTTAAACCAATCCTGACCCAACCAGTATTCACACAGCCTAAGGTTCGAGATGGTGCAATCTTCAAGGAAGAAACAAACTGTGAAATGGACTGAATGCAACCACCATCAGCATGTATAGATTGAACAACAACAAATTTCAAAGCCTTTATATCAAAAAATAAGTCATTGAGTATATTGTTTCAGATTTGTGCACTTTAGTGGATTACAAAAGTAGAGCTCATAAAACAATAGCAAAATTGGTTCAAAAACCATCCAACTACACAAAAAAAGGGGCAAAAAGGCAACAAGCTAACATATGGCTTCTATGTAACCGACTAGTGAGCCACTACTTATACAATTTTTGGCCTTCACCTAGCATTACATTTTGTAATTAATTCCATCTACTTCTAGGATGAACCTGCTAAAAATTAAATTTCCCATCAAACTTCAGGCTTCTACTAAATACACACTACTTCATCTGCAATGCATCCTTCAACAACCAGACTTCATTAAATTTCAATTACACGATGCTTAGGAATTTCAAAATGGCCATGTCTCATTAATTCTTCGATTTGCAAAATCATGGTTGACCATTAAATTTTTTCATCTTCCACCCTGCATAGTTGCATTTTCCCAAGCTCGCACTGAGATTTTATGTCCGCCATAATTAATAAGACCACCAACAAAATGTTTGCAAAAATTAAAAAAAATAAAGGTTAGAACATTAGAATCACTATTAATTTAATTTTTAAATTTTCCTAAGGTTTGAAACCTTAATTTTTAATTTTTCAAATTTTGAATTTTTTTGGCATTGCAGCAAATATTTCCAGTCTTAAAACTATGATTTTTCGACATTATATTATTGTTTATTGTGAGGGCATCAATCCGGGTAGCCTGTAATTTGTTGAGCTTCACCTTCTCCTTGCCAAACATTTTTCACTGTCAGACTTTACTTTCAAATTTCCAAACATTTTTCCATTGTTGACTTTACTTCAATTTCTAGAATCCATTTATAGTTGTTGGGCTTCATTTTTTTTAATTTTTGGAATTCATTTCTATTATCAGGTAGCATTTTAATTATCGAGTGTTCCTTTTCCCATTGTTGGAGCTTTATTCCTCTAGATCCATATGCTAAATTTAAATTATTGGCCTTCATTTTCGATTTCCAAGATCCATATCAATTGCATGGGCTCTATTTCTATTGCCAGGTAGAATTATTTAGTTTTTTAAAAAGAATTTGAAAATTTTAAATTAAAACAAAGATCATTTACAAGCTGGGATGAGACTTCTCCCATCCTTAGCCAACAAGAACACTTTTTTACAATAGTAAAAGAAGATTTGCATTGGAGCCAAATATCTTAAACCATATTTCTACAATGGTTGTTCAAATTATCTAAACATTAGATTTGCTCACCAACCTGCTTAATCCTCTCATCCTCAATAACCATGTCACTATACCACTGAACCCCTACCTTCTTCTCAGTACCCATATTAACCAGGAAGTCAGACACTTTATTTAGATCTCTACTCACATATACTGGAATTACATCATCTAATTCCCTTCACAATTACTTAATTTGGGTGATAAGAATCCTCAACCTCCATGTCTTCAAAGCAAAGTTCCTCATGCAATCTAGAGCTCCCACCAAATATTTGAGAAATATGATTCTAGGATTATCCTCCTGTAACCTTGTCTTACCGCCCAAATAGAAGCAAATTTGATAGCTAAGGCTTCTGCTTCATTGTTCATGGCCCTTACTAGGTCTTGTAGTTCTCAATAGAGCATTGTTCCAACATGATTCCTGTAGATCACTCCAATTCTAGCTCTACTCGGATTACCTTTTGTAACTCCATTAGTATTAATTTTAACCCAACCTTCTGGGGGTGGTTTCCAACTAGCTCTATCCTGCACCTCTTGCACTTCGTATTCCTTCTCCATCATCCCTATATCAACATGAGTTTCTTTTTGACTTTGCTCCAAATGACTTGCCAAACACCATCTAAGGATGAAAAGGTTTCTCTAAAAAATTTACCATTTCTCTCTAACCACACTTGCCAGCAAATGAATTTTAATTCAAGCTTCCAACCTATACAAAGAGCTTTAGATTTAAATTTATCCCTCTTCTATCTTTCCCAAATATTAATCCGATTCAAATCACCATTGGCTCGAATTTTATAATAAAAAAACCATCGCTCCAAGATCTGACGCGTAAATGGGAACTCAAACATCAAGTGGTTAGATGTTTCCTTGATCTTGTAGCATAAAACACATTGATATGTACCAACGATTCCCCTACATCTCAAATTATCAAAAGTAATAACTCCATTGTTCATTAACTGCCAAGAAAAGAAGTTTACTTTCGGTTGACCCTTGGTTTGCCAAATATTTCTCCAATCCTCAACTTGATATGCATGAGGAGGAGGTTCTGGAAGGATATTATCATATCCATCCTTCATTGTGTAGACTCCAAGTCTTCACTTGTATGAATCCTATGAATCTGTCCAAAATCATGCCTTCTCCTCTCTCCCCACTTTCCATAATAATCCATATTTCACTACTTGAGATCTTAACTTTAGAGCCTGCCACATCAAGGATCCATTACCATCCAAAAGGAAATGACTCACCTCATTCGGGTTCACTTGTCCCAAATATTTACTAGTTAAAACTCTACTGAGTAAAGAAGTTGATTGGGAAATCCACATCTAGTAAAGCTTTCCAACCAAAGCTTTATTATTTAACTCTAATCTCCTCAGTACCAAACCTCCCTTTACCTTAGGCTGACTTAATTTCTCCCAAAATACTAAGGCTCATTTCCTCTCTCCTTTTACTCCTTCCCATAAACGTTTTCTAGCCATCTTGTTAACTCTTTCCATATGGTATGTGGGACAACAAGGATAAAAAATTTATAATTTGACATGGCCAGACTGACTGACTGCAAAAAAGTTATTCTACCCCCATAGCTTAACTATTTGTGAGACCAATGATTAATTCTTTCTTTGATACAACCCAAAATATTCCTCCAGATATTTATTTTTTATTTTTTTTAAATGCAAAGAAACCCCCAAATATACTAGTGGGAGAGAAGTCCTCATGAATCCCAAGATCTCTAAAATTTTGTCCTAAAGCCTTCTATCAAGATTGAAAAAGATCACTTTGGATTTTTTTATTGATGACTTGTTTTGTGGCTCTAAGGTAAACATTAAGAGTATCTCTAGTCATTATTGCTTCCCTGAAGTTGGCCACTCCCACCATTCTTGTGTCATCCATAAAATATAAGTGAGTCAAACCCTCGTCACCCACCTTGATACCTATTATCAAATCTTGTTGTCTTCTCCTCAATATGAGTCTACCCAAGCCTTCAGCCAATATGAGAAAAATATAAGGGAACAGGGATCTCCTTAACGAAGGCCTTGAGTAGCTCTAAATGGTTGTGAGGGAAGGCCTTTGATTAGCATTGAGTATGTCAGAGTAGAAACACAGCTCATGACCCATTCTATCCAATCTTAAGAAAAACCAAAGGTTGCCATCATCCTTAAAAAGAAGCTCCACTCCACCCTATCATAAGACTTTGACATATCCAATTTTATGAACATTCCCCAATTACCAGATTTTTACATTGAATGGATTGCCTCTTGAGCTAAAACCACACCATCCAAAATTTGTTTGCCCTTTATAAAACCCCCTTGCTCTAAGGAAATAATGCTATGTAGAAGATGTTTTAGCTGCTCAACCATTAACTTTGTGATTATTTTATACATGACATTCCATAACGAAATAGGTTTATAATCTAAAATATGCACCTCCTCCCGCCCTTTCGAAATTAAGGCAATGGATGTATGATTTAATGCTTTAAGCATTCTTTTACTACCTTTGGATTCCTCTATAACAACCATTACATCCTCCTCCAAGTTGTCCCAAAAGTCTAAAAAACTCTATTGGAAAGCCATCTGGACCTGGTATTTTTTGGTACTCATTCCAAAGACTACTTTCTTTAGTTCCTCTCTATCAATGGGTTTAAGTAGGGCCTGATTTTCTTCTTTAGAGATAATAGAGGGTATTACAACAAGAATTTTTGATCCTCTTCATCTTGCACCATACTTTCCTTAAAAATTTTAGCAGAATAATCCATTGAATGGAAATACATACTTGGGATTGTATCAAAGGAGTTTTCGTTCTCATCCTAAAGAGCTTCCATCTTGTTCGTCTGTCTCCTAGCACAAGTAGTCCGATGGAAAACATTAGTGTTTTATCACCTTCTAATGACTAGGTGGTTCTTGCTCTCTGTTTCTAGTAGATCTCCTCTTGGTTGTCAATGTCCTCAACTGATTTATGCAATGCATCATCCTTTTCTTTGAGTTGCTCTATAATTGTTCCTTCCTTGAAGTGTTTTTGAACCTCATCCCATCTGGCCACCAATGGAGCTCTTTGGACCTGAAGTCTGTCTTGTTAGCTCACCTCCATTGTTTTAGTCGATCCTTGACATAATGAAGTTGTTTTTGAAATCTAAATATTGTTTTCCCATATACCAGGTATTCCTCTTCCCACCATTGTGGAATTTTCTTTTGACATTCCTCTTTTTGTAACCAATAATTTTCAAATATGAATGGTTTGTGATGTTGTCCTGTCTTAATCCCCCTTCCAATAGAATGAAGAAATGATCTAAAATTAGACCCTCCAAAATCTAAAATTTAGATTCCATTTCACAAGTCCTGCTATGTGGTTCACTCCTCTTATTAGTCCAAGTATAGTTGGTTCTAGGACATTTAATATCCACGAAGTGTAATGCATGGACTTGGGAAATCGTAATTCGATCCCCTGGATCCAAAATTGGGGTTCCCCCTTCCTGGTATCTAGATGATAATTTAGCATTAAAATCCCTAGCAACAATCCAGTCTAACTCCTCCCTTGAGACTCTCATATTATGCACTACTTTCCATTGATAAATCTGACCATCTAAGTTTTGAGACCCATAAAAATTTGTGATTAAAACCTACTCAATTGTCACATTGTTCCTAAAATGTGATGTGAGGACACCCCTCCAAGCTATATGTTCTATTGATGTCCATTCAAGAGAGTTCCAAAAGGTAACTATCCTCCCTGAGACCCCTTGGGCATCCACTTCCATATGACCAACACCCCTCCAAAGTCTATTTATTGTTTTACACATAAGATCCAATGATATTTTTATCTCTTGGATAAGCAAAAAATCTGTTTTACTTTTTCTAAGAGTCTTCAAATAATAGATTGATGGGTTCTACTGTTTAAACCCCTAATATTCCATGATTGTTTAATCATTGATTACCTTGAGATCTATAAGAGTCTATAATCCTTACCAATCTCCCAACGATCAGTTTATCTCCTTGAACTACTATCAATTCCTTATTTGATTTTCTACCCACTCCTTGAGATCTAATATTCTTTGATCTCTTTTTCACTTGAGTTATCCCTAGAGTTGAATTTTCTCTGTTCTTTTTTGCTATACCCATGATGACATCCTTAAATATCGATTGCTCTTGGTTATGCACTATTAATGCCCCTACAATCTCTGATTGTGGTAACTCACTGCACTTTGTTACTTGCTTTAGAATAGGAGGACGTGAAAGAGGGGCTTGAACATAGTTGTTATTGTTTTTATTATTCCCATCCACTCCTTCCATAAATTGTTCTTCTTCCTGGTCCACTAGTGTCATGAATATCTCATACCTTTTCAAGGGCTTGAGTTGGGTTTGCTCTTTGCCAACTTTTTTCTTTTGCCTTCTCCTTCTTTTAGGTTGTTCAAAACCATCTCCTTGTGCTTGTCCACCATAAGAAATATTGGTTGTTTATTTATTGACTATTGACTTACCCTCCTTAGGAAGATTTGACATTCCTAGAGGAGCCTCCACTTTTGTGTTCATATTTTTGGGTAGGACCAAGCCAAATGCCCATATTTATGGTAAACTCTACACTTGAAGGGCAACGTCTCATAATCCCGTTCTTGAATCCAAGATATACCTACAAGTTCGAGTTCAACCTCTGTCGAAAAAGGTTGGCTAAGATCCATTTCCACGCATAATATAGCATAAATTGCTATGTTTCTTTTCATTGTGTCTCTAGAAACATCCAAATATATTACAAGGTAAATACTGATGATTTCCAATACCTGCTCACTCTAGAACTCCATTGGAAGTGCATACAAATGGATCCAAATCGGGACAAAAGTGGGTTCAATTCGAAGATCAAATACCACTCTCCTGGGTTGAACAAACTGAAGAACACAAGCTTATACTAAGAGGGGGGTGAATAGTATATTGCCCACTTTTTACTTTCTTTCCAAACCAATACCAATTAGTGTCCTCAATTGCAATAACCAAATATAGCATTGTGCATTAATAACATAGATAGCAATAGTAAGCAAGTGCACAAATCATCATACACAATTGAGACACAAGATTTAATGTGGTTCCCCAATGTGAGGTAGTCCACAATATAATATCCTTATACTATTTCACAAAGAAATAGGGATCCTTATTCTAATACAAATTATTACTTTTATTTGCTCAAATCTAAGTTGTCTTGATCTGCTCAGGTGGGCTCCACTGATTTGCTCAGCTAGGTTCTCCACTGATCTGCTCAACTAGGCTATCCACTAATCTGCTCAGCTAGGCTATCCATTGATTTGTTTAGCTAGGCTTTCCACTGATCTGCTCAACTAGGCTATCCATTGATCTACTCAACTAGGCTATCCATTGATCTGTTTAGCTAGGCTATCCACTGATCTGCTCAGCTAGGCTCTCCATTGATTTTCTCAGCTAGGCTATCCAATGATCTGCTCAGCTAGGTAATTGGTGTTGATGTGTTTTCTTCTTCTGTCTTGTCTCTTTAATTGCTCACAAATATGCCTCAATGCCTTATCACAAGGCTCAAAAAATTCTGCTCAAATATTGTCCCAAATTTGTTCTCAAAGCCTTCACAAAAGGCTCAAATAATCTTGCTCAAATGCTATCCCAAATATGTCCACAAATATGTCCCAAAAACCTTCTCAAAGGCTCAACCAATCATGCACAAAATCTGTCTCAAATCTATTCAGAAATTCTATCCCAAAAGCCTTCCCAAAGGCTCAACCAATGATTCTCAAGTAGCACTCAAATCTCAACCACAAATCAACGAAGGTAAGGCTCAATGATGAACTCAACAATGGATAACAAATGAATGATGACAATGTTCAAAAATATGCTCAACAATGAATGGAAATGTACTCTTCAATGGATGACAACAATGATCTACAATAATCTCAACAATGTATGACAAATGATATCTCAAATGGATGACAACAATGCTCAACAATGTACTCTCAAATGGATGACAACAATGCTCAACAAGGTACTCTCAAATGGATGACAAATGATCTCTAAAATGGAAACCTCTCAGAGCAATAACAATGAGGACTTCAACCAACCAAGGACAATCTCCACAAGTGATAGCAATAGGTTCTTAATAATATATTCCTCATGCAATGTCAATAAGCTTTCAAGAAACAAGCACAACTTCCTCAAGCAAAGAGTTCTCAAATAGCCAACAATTATCTCCTAAAAATGAAATACAAATGTATCCACAAGTGAATAGCAAATGATCTCCTCAATTGTCTCAACTAATGGCAATGTACTCAACAAGTAACCAACAATATGCTTCTCAAGGCAATAGAAAATATCTCCTCAATAATGGCAATACTCTCAATGAACTCCACTAAAGCAATCATGAAACTCAAGCATCAATTTTATCCATAAAATTGATTTTCTAATCCATTCACTTCCTCTCAATAGCCAAGGCACATAATCAAGCAATTTGTATTCAACTTCAAACCCTAAATCATGTGCATGTCTTCTAACTCAAGGTAGCAATTAACTAGGTCTCAAGTTCCTAGTTTAATTTCATAATTAAATTATGCACTAGGACATATAACAAGTTCAACACTTTTCAACCTTATGACTCCCTAATTTCATTAACACATACAACAAGCACCTATGCTTTTATTTTTAATTCCACACCTCATAACTCCACATACAACAATCACAAATATTTATTTCCACACCTTATATCTCCCTAATCATACACAACAATAACAAATATTTAATTCTACACCTTATAACTCCCTAAGCACATTAACACATACAACAAGCATTTATTTCCCTAAACTCCTTATGACTCCCTAGTTATCACAAAAATAATTTTAATGCACCAAAAATTTGGTAATAACAAATATTACCATGATCTAGAGATAAATACTTTTATATGAAATTCGCTACCTTCGTAACCTTCAAAATCGTCTTTGCCAAAATGCCTTGCCAAAATTAATGCTCCTTCACACCTTCGCGGGAGTCAAACTCCATTCCTCTCGCTTAGCGCTGTGAAGCGCTTACCACGTGGGTGCTAGCCCATGTTGGGATTTTAATCTTAAACACCCAACTTTAACCTGTGCTCAAATCTGAAACTTGATTTTACTTTCTTAGCAAAACACTTTGCCCTTGGCGGGATTCGAACAGTGAACCTGCCTTGTGCAAAGTTCATGCGCTACTAACTATGCTATAGGCTCCTGAATGACGTCACTTTCCCGCATTATTTACTTGACCTTGCTTTCAAATCAAAAGTTATTTATCCTTCTTTCTTCGCTGCTCCCCTTTCGATGACTCTCTCTCATGCGCTATGCCAAATCTTCCATAAACAAAGGTTTTAACATTTTATTTATATGCACCTCCATGCCTTCGAATGACATAGGCGAATATTTATTTATCTCCCCAACCTTTGCACGTTGGCGGATAATATAATACAACCTTAGACCTTAGAATTATTAAATAAAAAATTAATAATTCACCTTTTAACTTTGAATTGGGATATCTCCTTCATTCTTTTGAATTTCGTCATGAAACTTTTTGCACCTAGGTTTTATTGGAAAATATTTTCATCCATCATAATTTGGAGAAGTCTTAGCATAGTGGTTTTAATGAAAAACCCTTTCCAATGGTTTTAATGAAAACCCTTTCCGTTGGTTTTAATAAAAAACCTTTCCGTCAGTTTTAATAAAAACCCTTGCCATTGGTTTTAATAAAAACCTTTACCATTGGTTTTAATAAAAACCATTAATATAATATTTAAAAAATTAAATATTATATGCCTCTTGTGCCACAAAACCCTGTAAATATCCATGCTCTCCAAAATATCATAAATTATTATTTATGAAGTGCTTTTGCCACCAAAACTCAATGTGATTCATGTGACATCAATGACAACACAAAATAACTCAAATTGCCAACAATCTCCCCCTTTTCATTGATGGCAACACATCTAATGCAAATCACCACAATCATTGCAAAAGCCATTTCTTAAAACCAAAGTTGCTCCCCCTGAATCAATACTCTCTATGGAGGTTGCTCCCCCTATCTCAATGTTCTCTTTGGAGGCTGCTCCCCCTATCTCAATGCTCTCTTTGAAGGTTGCTCCCCCTAACTCAATGCTCTCCCCCTTACTCAAATATCTCCCCCTTTGACATCAATGGCAAAAGGGACACCTATGGGGCTAAAAGATATGACTCTTAAGCTTAGCCCCCTACCACCTTCTCTCTTGAGGTGATTAATTTTGGGGTGGGAGTACATTTACTCCCATATTACATTGTTCCTTTCCTTTGTCAACTTCCTTCCACATATTTTTTATATCCTTTTCTTGATGAGTTACTTGATCTTCTTTTCTTGAACCTGTTTGACCTTCTTGCCTTGAAACTGCTTGACCTTCTTGCCTTGAACCTGTTTGGAATTGAGTCCTACACCATATTGCAATATGTCCAAAGTTATTGCAATTAAAACACTTGATATTGTAGCCTTTGGATGGTGCCCATATCTTGAATTCTTTCTTGAAATTATTTCCATATCCATTCCTTTCCTGAACCCTGTATTGTGAAGATCTATTTCCATAATCATTTTGACCATGACCTCTGAATTGTGCAGCTCTATAATCAAAACTATATTGCTCATTTCCTTTGCACTGAGAAGCTCTATGACCAATCTTGTTGCATAAGAAGCAATGTCCCTGAAAACCATACCTTCTTCCTTTGAATTTCCTTCTAGCAAAATCAAACTTCTTTGATCCATAGACCCTGCAGTGTATAGCCCTGTGTCCAAATCCATTACAAGAAAAACAATGTCCTTGAAAAGCCCTTTGTTCATGCCTTGGTTCCTCATACCTTTCTTGACCATTATCCTTGTGATCATATTTGACTTGTGCATTGTATCCTTGATCCTTCTTTGTGGTATCCAAATCTTCTTCCTTAACTTCTTCCTTGCTTTCTTCTTCAATAATTTCTTTGCCTTTTGAACTTGATTCACCTATCTCAAAACAAGATCCAAATTGGATATTTGGAGCCAAAGGAGCTTTGGAACTTTCTTCATATTTCTCTTCATTTGTGTCCAATAGCAAACTGGCATCCATCTCTATTGTCTCTAAAATACATGTTTCCTTCTCAGTGAAAATATCTTGACCTTTTGAGTCATGTGATGGATCAAACTTCTCAAGTATGGAACATCTCAATTCTTTTATATTCTCCTTAACCTCTTGTAGTTGCTCATGGATATCATTGAAATCTTCTTTTAGATGAGACATCTGTCTTTCTTGAAATATCCTCTTGTTTAACTTCTTCTATTTGGAGTGGAAGTTCTTCTTCTACTTCTTTTATCCCATAGAAAAACCCTTCTTCATCTTCACTGTCATTGAGATCATTATCTTCTTCTATAGCAAACAAAATCTCACGAATACTTTGTCTTTGCCTATTTCCTTGATGTGTCATTTCATCTTCACTATCATTGAGTCCATTGCAATATCCTAATCCGTGATCTCGTTGACCACACACAAAGCATTGTTCTCTTTCACCTTCTATTCGTAAGAATAGATGTTCTTCATTTTCATCATCTGAGTGATTTCTATCATTGTGATTATTGGAAATTTGAGTTAATTTGAGGTATTTTATGTTGTCATTGATGTCACATGGATCATTGATGTTACATTGATTTTTGGTGGCAAAAGCACTTCATAAATAATCATCTATGATATTTTGGAGAGCATAGATATATACAAGGTTTTTATGAAAACCAAGGCAGACAAAATAAAAGGTTTTATTTAAAACCATGGCAGGCTTATGTGGAAAGGGCTTTTCTTACAAGCCAAGTTTTGTTTCATTGAAAAAGGACCTCCGATGATGAAGATATTAAAGTTTAAAGTTTAAGTTTAAATTAATGGAGGGCTGACCTATGTGCAATTAATGGAGGTTGGCATATATATATGTAAAGGTTTCAATTTATTTTGAAAAGGGGGCATATTATATATCGTCGAAAAGCTTATTTCGAGGGCTATTTGACTAACTTATTTAGAAGGAGAAATAAGATGTGTGTAAAGAGATATTTCTGATTTTGCAAATGGGTTCCAAAAGTGAAGTTTGCCTTGTTCTTTTTAAAGAGGATTAATTCTTTCATGAGGTGACAAGGTATGCAATATTGTGATTTATTTTATTTTATGGTATAAGTGGTTTTGGGAGTGAAAAGGTTATGAAATGTTTTGATTTATTTTATTTTATGGTACAAGTGGTTTTAGGAGAGATAAGGAAGTTGTGCAATTAAAGGCCTTGGTGATGATTATTGAAAAGTGAAGTAATATTGATTATTTTGTGATCTACTAACCCTTGTGAAGATTGGCAAAAGAATTTTGTGATTGTGGCAGATTTACAAAGAGGTTTTTTCATATTCATAAAAGGTATGGGCACATTATTCTATTGATTGTTTATGGTGGTTGATTTATGAAATATCATTGGAGGGAAAAGGATTGTTTGTGGTTTCCTTTTCGAAAGTGGTTGGTTGAATGCTTCAAGGTTTTTTGAATTGAGAGTTGTGTCTAAACCTTGTTTGATAAGCATAGTTGTTGAAGCCCATTGGTTGTGAAATAAATTGAGTTAGAAAAGAACATGAGTATCATTGTTATGTGACATTTGTGGTTGAGCATTGTTGGAAACATTTGAGTTGGTTGATATATACTTGGACTAGGGTTGTGTGAGAGAGAGTTGTCCCTTGTGGTGATTGGTTGAGTTGAGTTGATTGAGCCTAGTCAAGTGATGTGTCAAGTGATTGTTCAAATCCTATGAAACAAACTATTCCATTATTCTGATTTGAGTTGAGAGTAAAATTAGAACATATTGAGTCTCTAACAATTCTCTTTATGCTTCTATGATATTGAATTGAGTTGAGTTGAGATTGATTTGAGTTGAGTTGAGATTGATTTGAGTTGAGATTGATATTATAACATATTGAGTCTCTAACAATTATCTTTATGCTTCTATGAGTTGAGTTGAGTTAAGATCATTGTGGATCATTGTTGTCATCCATTGAAGAGTACATTGTCATTCATTGTTGAGTTCATCCTTGAGCTTTGCCTTGATAGATTTGTGGATGAGATTTGAGTGCTACTTGAGCATGATTGATTGAGCATTTGAGAAGGCCTTTGGGACAAATTTAAGGACAGTGTTGGGACCGATTTGAGGTCAGTGTTTGGATAAGTTCTTAGTGAGCTTGTTGAAGCAGATTTGGGCAAGTTCTTGGTGAGCTTGCTAGAGCGGATTTGGGCAAGTTCTTGGTGAGCTTGCTAGAGCAGATTTGGGTAAGTTCTTGGTGAGTTTGCTAGAGCATATTTGGGCAAGTTCTTGGTGATATT